>VZRV01008785.1:736617-759657 GCA_013398115.1 Falcunculus frontatus
AAAAAAGAAAAAGAAAAAGAAAAAGAAAAAGAAAAAGAAAAAGAAAAAGAAAAAGAAAAAGAAAAAGAAAAAGAAAAAGAAAAAAAGAAAAAGAAAAAAAGAAAAAGGAAAAGGAAAAAGAAAAAGATCCTCACTTTGAAGGATAATGTGAGTTAATTGTATCGGCCATATTTTAAAGGTTTTATTTCAGTCTAGCAATTAAGGACCACAGGCTCTGTAAATCATTCTTTGACTTGTAACACTTTATGTGGTTATTTATAGCATCAGTGTCAGGTTTTGGGGTAATTTTCTTTTCCTGGTATATTCCCAGCTCTTCTCCCAGGCAGCCATTTCCCCTTCCTGGCTCATATTGAATGAACATTTTTTATAATGCTTCTTTCATCTGATTTTTAAAAACGCTTTGATCAAAATCTCCCTTCTGAGCACTGAATGTGGTTTGAATCACCAAGCCCTGGCTATTGCTAATAAAAGGAAAGAACTGACTTACAATGACTTTGTTGGTGTTTGTGTGATTCAAAAAGGAATCACTGGGAATATACCTGCAAGTACTAGAGGCCCCTCAGTGCTTATTTTGTGTGAATTCTTTTTCCACGCTTTTTTTCCCCTCCCATACTGTTTTTCTTTTACTTTTTATGGACTCATACGAGAAGCTTTGCTTGGTTTTATTCTCAAAGAATACAAATTTATTTGACTCCTGCTTTCTTTTCTCGGGGGATATCCTGTGTGAAATGAAGATTTTTCACAGCAAACCTCTGCAGGAAAATCTGTTCCATGAACACTCAGGTTTTGAAGCAGCTCCAGGTAACGCACCATGATGCTAATGAGTGTTTCCATCTTTCAACCCAGGAATATCCTTTTTTCTCACACCAAAACTTGCATGGAAAAGATCATTGCGAGGCCCTTTGGGCCATGCTTGGGTGGTGGGATCATCCCAGGATGCCTCAATTCCCAAAGAAAAGAGCAAGCCAAGGAAGGTGTGCATGCAGTGTGAATCCCGCCGCTCTCAGGAGCCGCCTGCCCCTCTCCAATGCGCTCAGCCCCACAGCAGGGCTGGAAACTGGGATCCAGAGGGCTGTGAGGCTCGGGACAATCTGCTTTGTGTTTTCCCAGGCTGGGGAAGTGCACAGGCATCTGCTCTTCATTAAAAGCACCATTTTGGCTTGATACAGGTAGTGTGTTTTCACTCAGTAGCTCTGGCGTTCAAATCTTATCTCGTGAAATGAGTATTTCTGGGGAGAAATTGTCAGCTCTCTGTTTGCGGATGTCCCGTGTTCAGGAACACACTGGAGCTGCATCCAGGATGGCAGAGAGCTTCCCAGTGTCCAGGAATCTCACCTGCAGCCTGGGTTAGTTTGCATCAAACCCTTCATGCCTCAGCCAAAGCTGAATGCGGTCAGAAGCATCCCTGACCTCGGACACTGTGGAAAACTCTTAGTCACTTTCAAATCCTCATCTCAGGTCATGCCCCTCCTTTCTCTGCACACCTCCTGGTGTCTCCCTTTCCCAGAGCCACTCCTCGTCCATCCCTTCCCAGACACCATGGCAAAGCAACCTCTCTGGGAGCAGCCATGAGGGAAAACCTGTGATTTTCTGCCTTTTTTCCCCCTCTTCAGACACCATCTACTCCGTCCAGCTCTGCAGCCTCCCAACCCCTTGGTGCTGCCCTTGAACAATGCTGCAGTTAACCGAGTGTGGGAATGACAATGTGGCTCATTTGAGGTTTTGTTTCCACTCAGACCAGAGTTAATCTCCCCTGCGACTTCCAACATTTCTCCTCCTGATGAATTGTTTATTTTCTGATTCTGGATGGTTTCTAAGAATAGCACTTTGGGTTCTGCACCAATTTGCTCTTGTGCTTTGATTCATTGCACTTAAAGACGCTGCTGTCATTCTCCCAAGTGTTGGCATGCAGTATTTGACAACCTTCAGCGGAGCAAATTCCTGGAATATAAGAACAAGGCCTCGTGCTTTGATTGAATTTTCTCTTTTCCTTTCTCCACAGATGCAGAAATGGATGTTTATTTTTCATTAGCATTGCTGCAGGATTTTTGAAAGCACGTCCCCTTCGCTTTTTGGGCCGGCTCCTTTTCCGGTGTTGGGTTTGCTGGGGCTCTCAGCTTTTGTTCTCCGTGGATGTTATTCCAGTGCTCCCGTCGGAACCGCGGCCGCAGCCTTCCTCTCTGTGTCATGTGGTTTCCACAGTGGGATGAGGTGGTGGAGCTGGGATAACTGGCTTAGGATGAGGCAGCCGACAACAACTCAAGTGGCTGCCTTGAAGGCAACTGTCTTCTCCTCCATGTGTGGAGTGAGGTCAATCCAAACATTCCAGCTGATGCCAACCAATGTGGATTTTTTCTTCATTACTTTGGGGTTTTGCCATTTTTAAGGCAAGTTCTCCTCATCTTTCCCCCCACCAGGAAGAGCTCAGGCTCCGGGGTAACGTCAGGTTCCTGCAAGTGCCTGAGAGCTTCCTGGTGGCCTGGAGCTCCCAGCCAGCCCCCACCCACACTCATGGTGCCTTTGAACAGCTTATAAATAGCTCGTGCTCCATGTGCAGCCCTGGCACCGACGGGAAGCTCCTCAGATCCCGGCACAGCGGACAGGCCCCAGTGTCATCCCAGCCATCCATCACTGCTCTGGCCCTTATGAAATCCAGAAGAGATCCTGACATGTGATTTTCCCGCTCCGTTGTGGGGGGCTGGGGGCAGGGAGATTTCATTTTTTTTCTCCTTAGGAAAGCAGGCGAGCGAGCAAGCTGGCAGAGCTCCTGCCACAAGGAATGAATTTGCACACACACTTTGATCCCTTTATGATTTTTTTATTTGTGTTAGCCACATCCTCTTCGCTGCAGCACTCAGCAAAAGATGCTTTAAATTAGATGGGGCTTGGAAAACGCTCTCCCCGTGGCTGCCTCCCCCCTCGCCTCGCCTGCCCCCGAGGCCTCAGATTGGTCTGGTAGCCAGAGCCTTGCCTAACACGAAGCTGGCACCGGCCAAAAGGCGGATAAATAAACGCCCAGGAATCTTGTTTGTCATATTTAATCCATCACATTTCCCAAACAGCCCGCTCAAAAAATGCTGCAGCAGTGTTTACATCACCCTGATTGAAGGCTACATCCGTGCGTGGAAATGCCCTTGCCGGATGTAGCTCCAGTTTCACATGAAGGCAGCCCCAACCAGGGCAAAAAAGTAATGAACCCCCTTTTTCATTTCTTCCTTCTCTCATTCCTGCCCAATCCAACTATCCAGCACTTGCACACTCATTTTTATTATTTTTTTCCCTTCTTTTTCTCAAGTTTTCTGCCCAATTCTGTGATTTCCTGCTAAATGAGCAAGTGGAATTCACTTGGAGACCACGAGCAGAGGGTTGATCCCTGTGCCTGGGAGGGTTTGGCATCACCACCAGCCATAGCACTGGCACTTGGGCTGGGAGCATCAACCTCCCAGGTGCGGAAAACCATGGGAAACCACCTCAGGCCACTGCAAATGGGAGATCCTGACTGGGAGGTGTGAAGGGGGAAGAGGGAAAAAGCTCTTTTATCACCAAATCAAGGAGTAGGAGATGGTCACTGACCCCACATGAAGGCAATCAAAACAGGCAAGGGATCATTTCAGCACCTAGACTGGCGGAAGGTGGTGTCTCTGCCCACAGCAGGGGGGGTTGGAATGAAATGAGCTTTAAGGTTGCTTCCCACCCAAAACATTCTGGGATTTCCCTGTTCTGTGGTGGTGCAGCTCAGAAAGGACCACAGAGGGTCCAACGCTCCACATGCCACTCCACTGAACACCTCCTGACAGTTCCAGCTCTTCAACAGAGTGAACAGCTCAGAAAAAAAAAATTTTAATAAAATAAGATTTATTTTAAAAGAAAAGAAAAGGATACTAACCTGCCCGGGATCTGACATCACATTGTCTCATCAAAAATGAAGTTTTCTATTTCTTTCACGAGCTTTTCCTGCAAAAAGGAAGACAATCACAATGGTAATTTTCCATTTTCACCTTCTTCTCCACCACCTTTTTAATGTCCCATGGCCAGAATCACTCATGGCACTGGATGCAATGCATCCACTGTAAATTGCATTTTGCTGTGGGAAATGTCACCCTGTGCTGCCTCCAGTGGTTCTCATCCCACTCAGATACACACATTCCTATAGAATCATGGAATCCTCAAAGCCCATCTCATTCCCATCCCCACCTTCCACTATCCCAGCCTGCTCCAAGCCCCCTCCAACCTGGCCTTGGACACTTCCAGGGATCCAAGGGCAGCCACAGCTGCTCTGGGCACCCTGTGCCAGGGCCTCCCCACCCTCCCAGGGAACGATTCCTTCTCACCATCCCATCTAATCTGCCCTTATAGGGCAATTCCAATCTTACAGTGCACTCTGAGACTTCATTTTTTCATTCTGTGCCATGATTTTTGATCACACCTACTGGCAGTGCTGTCCAGAGGTTGGATTTCTGAAAGGATTGGAGGCAGGCAGTGTAGAAGTGAAAACCTTTGAAAAACAGGGCTCTTATCTGGATATCCCCTTGGATTTGGGATGGCTTTTGAACCCTTATAGCTGAAAATCTCCAGCCCCAAAGGAAACAGCACCTGTTTCATCCAGCCAAGCAGCACAGACATTTCCCAGGTGTCTCCTCGCACTCCTTGGAATAAAAATAAGGCTGTCAGGTGGTGCATCACAGGAAAATCAGTGTTTTGCCCGTCAGAAAACACCCACCCCTTTATTTATAAGTGCTCTTAACACCCCTAACTCTGAAATCAGGGCCTTGCAGCTGACTGAGACAGACACCGCTCTCTCAAGCAACAGCAACCCATACAAATTTATGAAAAGTTTTTCATCCCTGTAAAAAGAAATAAGAGCCTGTAAACTCACTTTTCCCCTTCCTCCTTCACCTCTTGCCTACTCCAGAGCAGGAGCCGCTTCTGGCCTCCAGATGTCAAACCCACGAGATCTTCTCCCCTCTTGCTATTTTTGCCGCGCGCTTTGATCTCCAGCAGCGGCTGCCCCAGGAAAAGAGGGGGGAGGCACACGGGGTTTGGGGGCTGGGGGTGCTGCTGTGCCCCCTCTGAGGCTTCACCCCCTCACTTCCCTTCACCTTCCAGAGGGAAATCCACCCCAAAAAAAAGCGGGGTGGGAAGCAAGGGCATGGCAGGGCTGGGAGGATGGGAAGGGTGATGGGCAGGGAAGGATGTGGGTGGGCACGGCTGGGCAGAAGTGGGGCTGGAGGGCACCTGCCTGAGGGCTCAGCACTGAGGCCTGAGTGGGGATGAGTCCTGTGTGGGGTGGGAAGGAGCCTGATCCATTGTTTTGGGCCAAAATGGGATGCAGGACTTGATGGCAACCTCACCTTGAGCCACGGGGGAGCTGGAGGTGCAGAAGGCAACAGCCCTTAGCCACTGCCTGCCCCAAATCAATCTCACCTGCTTCAGGTTCAGTGCCAGGTTCAGTTCAGGTTCAGTTCCTGCTTCAGGGACCTCCAGGCATCCCTAAAAACCAAAGAATTCCCTTCCAAAGGCAGCTGAGTCATGCCCAGAGCACCATCTCTGTTATAATTCACTGCCTGATCAATGGGCTGCATCACCCCGTGCTGTCTTAGCCCCACTGACACCTTGCAACCCACCCTCTCTCCCATAAAAACCAACAAATAAATCTTTTCCATGCCACAACACGCCAGAAAAATGAAATTATGCTGTCAGTGTGACTCATCCCTGGAGCAAAGGAAGCAATCCTGCAGCTGGAGAGTCAATGTCCAGTTGGAGAGTTGTGAATATCTTCTTTTTGCCTCCCTGCCAATGGTTTATTGTTGTGGGGAGTAATATCAGGGAGCTCTCACAGCACAGCTCAGCTTGCCTTGAGAGACTCACTCAGCAGCTGCAGGCTGGCAAAATCTTGCCCAGAGGATCTTGTGGCTTGATGCTTTTATTGCCAAAAAACCAAAAACTAAAACAAAACCAAAAACTAAAACAAATAAAAATAAAAATAAAAACAAAANAAACAAAACCCCAAAATGCATACAAAAAACCCGAAGGAAAAATTCACGGGTTTAAAAAATTACAGGGACAGGAGGTGGAAATTAAAGTTTGTGACTGAAACAAAACAAATCCCATCAGGTATTTGCACAAATTCTGCATCCCATGTGCTCCTGGGTGAGAGCTTGGGGTGAGGAACTGCCCATATTCCAAGGAACGGCTGGACATGGCACTCAGTGCTCTGGACAAGGTGGGGATCGGGCACAGGTTGGGCTCAATGGCCTTGGAGAGCTTTTCCAACCTCAGTGATTCTTGGATTTTAAAAAATGGGTGCCTTGGGACAACGCTCCCTCTCTGCCAAGCTTGGGATGGACGCCCCAGTGCAATGTCCCCTGGCTTTGAGGGGTCTCAGCAGCACCAGCTCACCAGGCACCTCCCCAAAACCTCTCTCCATCAACTCTGTCTCAGCCCCTCAGTCCAAGCCAGCAGAGATCCTGGCATGCCAGAGCTTGGGAGTTGTGCTGGAGCAGGAAAGGGATCCTCCCACATCAACCCAGCCCTCACCTGAGATGGGGGAATGCCGATGGGTGAGCCTGACCCCAAAACTCTCCAGGGAACCCATGGCTGGAGGCACCCCAGCACCTCCTGGGGTGACCAACAACCAGGCTCCAAGAGTGGGATCATCAGGATGCTGAGGAGGGATGGCACAGCTTTCCAGAAACCCAGGGCAGAGCTGCGTTTTGTCCACGGAGCTCTAGGGTGATTTACAAGGAAAAACACCTGAGTTGGTGCCAAATTTCCCTTCCCTCCGCTCCCCAGCACCCACCTGGTTCCTCGTTATCCCCCAGGTCTTCCCTCCTCCTCCCACCCCATTCCCAGGCACTGTCACCTCGTTGCTCATTGTGGCACCACCCAGGGTGACGACGGCAGGGTTTGGACAGAGCCCCCTCAGCCACCTCCTCCCCCCCAGAGGAGCTCACCTTCACCTGGAGAGCAAAGTGCCGCACCTTGGGAACGCTGCCAGCCACCACCTACCTTCTCCTGGGCATTTTTGGGGCCTAAAAACCTAAACCCGGTGTCAACAACACACAAACAGGTGTTTCCTCTCTATGCGCACGCACGCAAATGTCTATCCCCGGCGTGGCACTGAACCTGCTGGCTGTTTTCTGTCTAAAAGCTTCACTTTTGCCCCGAGGCGCTCACAAAAACGAGGCCATGATGCACATTACAGGCAGATCCCCCCCCCCCGCCCCGAAATCTCCTCTCCTGCAGCTGCAGCGCCTCTGTCCCTTGTAAACGTATCAAAACTCGCTGCCTCCAAATGAATTCCTGCATCCCCACGAGCTGCATAGTTGTGGCTGTTCAGTATTCCCAATTTAGGCATTGACAGAAACAAAGAGTGAGCGAGTCTACGAGCGCATATGCTGAGAAAGGCAGTGCTGAAGGGTCTCCCACCCCTCGTTTAAATAGGAGAACTAAAATATCTCGTGTGTGTCTGTGTGTGTGTGTGTGTGTGTGTGGAGACACACAGGCACATCTGTCACGGCACTTAAGCAAACATGAGATCCACAGACCACTGAGCATTTGCTTCTCCTGTGCCCCATTTGGGAAAGTGCTAACGCCTTCTGGGAAACGTGGGGAAAAACGTCAATATTTGGTTCCGGAGCTGCGTGGTTTGTCACGGTGCTTTTCTGACTCCCCTGCAGCAAACAGCAAGGAGAAAACACCCCCTGCTTCTGCTTCTGCCTCCATGTCCAAGCTCATTCTGTCCCTTTGGAGCAGAGGTTCTCCCCACATAGGATTCTTTATGCTTTAAAAATCACGGAATCCCAGAATGGTTTAGGGACCTTAAAGCTCATCCAGTGCCACCCCTGCCATGGGCAGGGACACCTTCCACTGTCCCAGGGTGCTCCAAGCCTGGCCTTGGACACTTCCAGGGATCCAGGGGCAGCCACAGCTGCTCTGGGCACCCTGTGCCAGGGACTCCCCCACCCTCAAAGGGAAGGATTTTTCGTGATATCTCACCTTAATTTCCCCTCTTTCCATTTGAATTTCCCCTCTTTCAGTCTGAATCATCAAGTGAATCATCATTTCATGTTGCCTTGGCAAAGAAGAACCTCTGCCCAAGCAGATTGCCAGGGAAAGGGCTCTAGATGCAAGAATTGGCCTCAAATCCCCCCGTTTCCAAGATGATTCTCTGACCATGAGGGATAGGATGGTTCGTCTTCCAGAATCAGCTGGTTCAGGACTGGTGTCCATCCGGGCCATCCTCTTGAGGACCACCGAGGACACGTGGATGGACAGTCAGGTCAGTGACCCCACACTGCAAATGGCTCAGCAGGCGAGGAGATGGAGAGATGTTCTGAGCCCTCATCTTCAGGGAGAAGCTGACGGTCCCCTCCATGGGGAGACACAGCTCTGGAGTGGGAATTTCGTCAAAAACATCACGTCAGCCCAAAAAAACCACTAAAATTTTGCCATGGAAATGCAAATGGAGGTGGTGGAACCAGACCAGCTACAAAACACTTCCTTAATGTGCATAAATTTAATTAATTAACAGGTTCCCACCACGCTGCCATTTATGGGAGCCTCCTGTATTATGGGATGCATTTTTATTTGCCACAGAGAAAAGGCTCTTGCCCAAAAGGTTGTGATTCCCTCAGGGGCTCTCTCCAAGTGCTGAGGATGTAAACAGAGACATCCCAGCAAGGGCAGCAGCAGGACATCAATTTTTCCTGGGGTTTTTTTCCATTCTTTTCATGGAAAACTGGCTCCAGCTGGTGGCACCTGTGACCCGAGGATCTGATGTGTCACACAGATACTTTAAATCAAAGGATGAGCCGTGGAAAACAGGTTTGGGAGAAGTGGGAGATGGAGGCATGAATTTTTGTTGTGAGGGAAGATCTGAGCCTGAAAGGCAGGATGCCTGCTACCGGCAGATGGGATGGAAGTCTCCAGTGGGAAGGGATTGCTGACCACCCCCTGCAGCCCCTGGGCTCCCTCCCAGCTGCCTCTGCTCAAGGTGTTTGCACGGGAGCACGACAGATGAGGCACAGATGACCAAAGAAAGAGGCTGCATGTAAACATTCACCTCAAACACGCTTTTTCCCAGAGATTTCTCTCTAGGTGGAGGTGACACCCAGTGATTTCTTGCCACAGCCTTGGCATGGATGGGGAAGGGTGGCTTCTGTGGTATGCCCAGCAATCCCTTGGGATGAGCAACCTCCGAGGCCATCGAGGGTGAAAATGCACGTGGGAATGTTTGCTCTGAATTTATGGACGCCAATAAAACTGCTGGGGGAGGAAAGGCAATCAGGGCAAACTGAGGAGAGTTCCAGCACTTGCATTCCTCCACCTTCCATCCCAGAGGCGGGGAGGGAGACACTCTCACCTCATGTCCTGCCAGGAAAAGAGATGGCTGTAAAACTGCTGAGATCATTTGCAGTTCCTCCCCCCCCTCCACCAACTTCCAATCTGCAAACCTCATCCCTGCTCCCCTCTCAGAGACTAGGAAATGGCTTGGGTTAAATTAGTGTGGAAGCTGGAAAGCCTGGGATTGGAATAATTTCCCCGCTGGCCTTCCAGGGGCTCCGACGGGAAAAGCCTCCAGGCACAACCGGAGAACGAGAGCTCCTGCCAGGTCTTCTCCTGCTTACACCTCCCCATGCTCCACCTCTGGGGTCTGCTTTAGCATTTAGGTGGTGGGGCACCGGGGGGAGAAGGTTGTTTTTCTTCCCTTCAGCCTTTGCAAATGGACTTCCAGATCCCAAAAAAACCCAAAATAATTGGCTCGGGCGAATGCAAGAGCTGAACGGCATCACTTGGCAGGTGGAGGTGTCACTTCTCCCATCACTCCTTCAGTTTTTTATTGCCAAAGCAACCCCCTCCTGAAGGGAATGTTGAAATATTGAATGGAAGCTGGAGACGGACTTTGGACAAGGGATGGAGGGACAGGACATAGGGAATTGGCTCCTCACTGCCGGAGGGCAGGGATGGATGGGATATTGGGAAGGAATTGTTCCCTGCGAGGGTGGGGAGGCCCTGGCACAGGGTGCCCAGAGCAGCTGTGGCTGCCCCTGGATCCCTGGAAGTGCCCAAGGCCAGGCTGGATGGGGCTTGGGGCACCCTGGGACAGTGGAAGGTGTCCCTGCCCATGGCAGGGGTGGAATGGGATGAGCTTTAAGGTCTCTTCCAACTCAAACCATTCCATGATTTTATGACTCTATGCGCTCCTGGCCTCCAGGATTTTTATCTGAAAGATGGTGGCACAACCCATCCTGCATGTTCTGGGGTTGGATATGCTCCAAACAGGCTTGGGAACCCCAGAGGGACCAGAGGACGCTGAGTAGGTGCAGTTATGCTTCAAAATGCGGCTGAAGGTTTCCCAAAATCAGGTGTGAGGAGGTGGGAGGGATGACACGAGGCCAGGGAGGGGCACGGGGAGCTCGGCTCAGAAAATCCAAGGCACCTGCAGAGATCCTTGAACGAAGCTTGGTCTGTGTGATGTCAGCGCCCTGATGGATTAACACAAAGGGCAGAGCAGCTACAGAGACTGCAACATTCCATTGGGACACTTGGAACAGAAAGCCACTGGAGGTCTCTGGAAGAGGTTTGCACGGAGGATGTCTCTGGCAGGAAGGAGCTTCCCAGCCTGGCCTGGTGCAGGTTTCTTCATGGTGAGGTTCTGTCTGGAGACCTGGGACTCAACCTCCTCCATGCGAGGCGTATAAACCCAAATGTGGTCCTGCCGTCTGGGATTTGGCATCTCCCATCCATTCCTGAAGGGATGGAGACTTTGCTCCCCCACAGCCTAGGAAAAAACCCTTTTCCCCCCCTTTCAGCACTACATTGTTCCCTTGAGCTGACACAGGAGCCTGCAGCAGAGGTGGGTGTAGGACCCAGGCTCCAACAGGACCAGCTCTGCCTGTTAATCCCCAAACCAGCCTTCCCTCCCGATGAATAGGAGGCAATTCCAGCACTCTGGCAAAGCCACTTGGAGAGAGGTGATAGAGCCCTGAGGCTACTCCTAAATCTGTCACACAGCACGTGCTCCTTCCCTCAGCACTTACATATTGACATTGTTGGGGGAAAAAATAAAATAAAAAAAAAAAAAAACCAAAACAAAAAAAGCAGCCCTGGCTGTCCCTGTAGATCCCAGAGGAAATGGTTTTATGGGACTCTGGTGGATGCAGAAAATAACTTCCACTTAACGGCAGGCGCTGGCTCAGCGTTTGCTGGCCCGAGACAGATCAAACACTTCAGAGCAATTCCCAAGTTATTGGTCCTCCAGCTCAGGGGTTCCCAGCCAAATCTTTATCCTCTGCTTCTAAAAGCTGGTTCTACTTTAATATTCGGGAATAATATCCCTTAAAACACACATTTATGAATGAGCAACACTTTCCTCACCTCAGCAAAAGCCCGGCACCAGGCTGGAGTCCAGGATGCAGCAGCAGCATCTCCTGCAAAAAAAGGTGCTGAGTGTCGGTGTCCAGGCCCCTCAAGTGCTTTGGGAATCGGACCCGGGGAAAATCACCCAACCATGATGTTTGGTTAATGAGCATCTGTACAACGTTTTTAGTCGTTGTGTGAGGACACTTTTAGTCCTTGTGACCCTTCACCCCTCGTTATCCAGCCAGCTCCCAGGGATGGGACTTGGTCCCCCCCTCAGGCCAACCAGGCTTTAGAATGGACACTGCAATTTTTGAGTGCAGCTTGAGTGTATTCTGCATTTCTGGAAAATAAAACGGTGCCCGAGCTGGATGAACCCTGGTGGCCAAAACCTTCGCACTTTGGGAGAGAGCATGTGCAGCTCAGAGAAAGAAAAACAGCGCAAGGTAAATGGAAAACTCTCACCCAGGGCTTTGCTAATCGGCACCAGCTGGTGCTCTGCTAATATTTTGATAAAGTCCTGTTTTCTCTCCAGAACAGAAACTTTACAGAGAAGTGGGGGGTTTTTTTCCCTCCCCCACCCCTTCCCTGCCCTTTCCTTCTGTCAGAGTTCTGGCATGGTGTAAAGAGGAACATGTGCAGCGGACAGAAACGCTGGATGAAAGGAGAGAAAAAGAGAAGAGGGTAAGAAATCCCTCAGCTCCGTCAGTGCATCAAAGGCTGGATTGTATCCCCACTGTCCTCTCCTCCCTCCGTCCCCATCCCAGGCTCCCCCCCTCAGCACCACAGGGGAGCAGAGCACACACAAACCTTGACCAAAGGGTGGAGGATTCTCCTTAGAAATCTGAGGAGAATGAAGAGGAACCAATTCATTCCATATTCCACGCTGGGTTGCTCTTCCCAGCCAATGCCTAGAGAAGCTCTGGAGAAGTTGCTGGGCTTGGTTGTCCCAAAATCCAAGGGAGGGAGATTCCAGGTGTCAAACCCAAGGGAAATTCCAGGAATACATTGATTTTATGCTGAATGAATGTGGGAGAAAAGGAAACAAAAAAAAGAAATTATGTCAATGTCAACAGATTGGACTTGGCGATCTTGGAGGTCTTTTCCAGCCTGAAGGATCCCATGATTCCAGTGTCCATCCCAGGGAGCCGGGGGGGTTTATTTTGTTTGACCTGCTGTTGGATAATAAGACAGATGTCCACACTGTATCTTACTTTGGATAGATCTAAACCAGAAACAAAGGTATTAAATGGGAAGAACGAATGTATGGAGCGTACCCTGATCCAGGATGTCGGATTAACGCAAGAAAGAGCCCCTGGCTCCCATTTTATTATTTGAGGGAGCTGGTTTTTAGATGGAAAATGGGAGCACCCACACAAAGGAGGGATTCTTGGAGTACAACAACTCCTGTAGGGAAGAGTAAAGCATAGGTGAGAAAATATAGCTGAAAACAGGCAAGATACAGGAAAAGTGATGGCTCTGCCTCCTGGTTTCGTCCCCTGGGGGATGGGGAAAAGGACATCCTCTTGGGAATGCCGAGTGTCTGGAGGAAAGATGCACACTCAGATGCCTTTGAAAGCTCCCAGCAGTAATTCCAAGGTGGAACAGAGATCAGAACCACCTCGGGAAAGAAGAGGGAGAAAACAAATGCGGGGTGAAGCGGAGGAGCGGAGGCTGCTCGGGTGAAGATCAAAGGAGAAGGGAAGGTTCAGGGAGCCACCTCTGGAGCGGGGGATGTCTCTGGTTGCCCTGGCCTTCCCTGCACAGGTGTCCCTCTGTTTGGCCAGCTGTCCCTGCCCCCAGCTGCTCCGAGGGCTCAGTGCCGGTGGCTCGCGGATGCCTGGGATGCTCCCGGAGCTCTCCAGGGCAGCCCGGAGCCTGTGTGTGGTCAGGGCGCTGCCTTCCCTCCCAGGGCCAGGGATTACACGGAGCACAGCTGAGGAACTTGAAATGCTCCAGAAGGAAGGGAAATGGGAGCCGGGAATTCAGCACTGAGGCTGCCTGGGGCACCAGCACCAATCAATTTGGTTTATTTTAACTTTTAAAGCAGATATTAGAGATGTATCTGTATTTAATGCCTGTCCCGAGAGCCTTCATCCTTTCTAAAGCCGAAAAAGGCAACCAGAGCACCCCAGATGCCCCCAGCCCACTCCAGAGCAGCAAAAGCAGCAGAGAGGAGCCATCATTCCACAGGAATGAAGGGTTCGTCCCCACATCTGTCACCTCTTGCAGTCAGGGCTGGGGCTGCCCTCTCAGGACCAACGTCTGACACTGGCTGCTCACCTTCCTGAAGGCCAGAGTCACCTTCTGATCCTCCTGACCCCAGAAAGCTGCTCAGCTTGTGAGGCCACAGTGTCACCCTCAGCAGGGTCCTGTCTGAGGCTCCTCTCACCCTTTTAATTTCCCTCAGCACGTTGCCCTGCCCTTTAAATCTTTACTCCACTTGTTGGGTTTGGCGTCTCTTTCGTACTATTTTTGGAGGAGTTCAGAGCATGTTTCTGACTTTGGCCATCTTCTTCCTACAATTATTAATAATATTTTTCCTTCCAGACACTGGCCTCATTCCCATGTTGGCTGCAAGGCTTCAATCGTCGTTTAATTCAGCCTTCCTCTCTTTCCAGGAGCACCTTCTCATAACACTCTTAATGAGGTAAATCCATGGAAAATAAAAACTTGGGTAACCAGGGCTTGGGACTCATGGAAAGCACCTTGAAATACACCCCTGTGTATGTTTTGCCCTATAAATGCTTCCTCTCCCTCTTACATGAGGCCTGGTAGGACTTCCATGTGTCTGACAGGACACAGGGAGAGCCCCAACACCTCAGAAGGCTTAAAATGCAATTTTTCTCCCTCAGAAGTTGGGATCTGGAAGCCTCCTGCAGTGGGATATCCATATCAGAGCGGAAGGGATCTCCTGACTGGCTCAAGCCTCCCACATTTGGGACCAGCCAAGGATTCACCTTTGGAGCCCCAGGAACCAAGAGAAGTCCCGAGGTTCCAGCAAGGAAACAAGAGGAGGGGCCTGATATAACACAGAGAGATCCCCAAAACCTCAGAAGGTTTAAAACACATTTTTTTCTCCCTCAAAAGTTGGGATCTGGCAGCCTCCTGCAGTGGGATATCCATGTTAAAGCAGAAAGGATCTCCTGAACAACTCTCCCCCATTTGGGACCAGCCAAGGGTTCCCTTTTGGAGCTCCAGGAACCAAGGGAAGACTTGAGGTCCCAGCAAGGAAACAAAAGGACAAGGGACAAGGGAAAGACACAGGAAAAAGAGTTTGGAAGAAGATATTCCTGAGCCTGACAAATATTCCTTTTCCTCTGTGGTACTGGCACTCTGCCTCCTCTCCTTCAACCCTGAGACTGTGCAACATTCCCAACCCACATCCCTCTCTCAGCCCCCCAGAACTCCCCACCTTCCCTTCTCCCAAACCTCCGCCTTTTCTGCTGCCTCTGTGTGTGTGTCCTTACACAAAATAAGCAAGAACCATCTTGGGGAAACCCCTAAAACCGTTTTAAAGGGATTGATAGGGAAAATAAAGTCGTTGCCAAAGGAGCACGAGCCAAGTGATGTTATTCCCAACAGGCTTCCCAGGGGCAGGGAAGTGCTTTCAGCAATGAAATAACCCAGCCTGTGCTGGGACCCCCTCCCACCTCCCCTGGATTGAGCAGCACCATGATATCTTAAGGCACCACTGGGTTTTCCGATAATAAAACAAGGAAAACCTTCATTTTGGGCAGCTGGGCTCTGACACAAGGCCTCCGTATAAAGGCAGCACTGTGCAACTGGGTGAAAATTCCTGTATTTGTTTGAATTTGATATTCCTGCCTGCTCTGCCAGCAGCTTTCCCTGCCCTCCACAGGCTTGCACTGCACAGCAAGTGCTGTTCCACAGGACATTAATTTAAAAATCCACGTGGATTTATCCCACCGAGTGAAAATGAGATGAAATTCAAGGGGTTTTTTCCCATTTGAATTTGAAACGGAGCAAATTCTAGCTTCTATTTGGGGTGAAACTGAAGCACAAAGGAAAACCTGGGAGGGCAAGGAAAAGGAAACCAGGTAACCAGGGTGGGTTTCTTCCTGAACTCACGTGACCCCAAACCACATAAACCAAACACCGAACTCGGAGCTGAGCTCCAGCATGGCTTCAACCACATGCAATTAGCCCAATTAAAGGAATTTTTTTAAGGCCCTGTTAGGTCCTGCCAGCATTTTAAGTGGGAGCAAACTTGCTTTGCCAGCAGATGTTGCCACTTTTTGCAGCGGGGCTGGAGTTTGGGGCTGCGTTCTCGGAAAAGTTGCGTGCTCAGGCTGTGAGGAAAGGCAGGGAAAAGGTTCCCTGTCAAGATGAAATGCATTAAAAGAAGCTCACATGCTCCCTGATGGCGCCGTGCCAGGCATCAGGGAATGTGACCAGCTGAAATTGCCTCCCAGAAAATAAAAGCAAGGGGCTGGTGGGACTGCTGGAACCCAGGATTATTGAAAAAGAAAACAAAATCTGGAAACGTTCGCCGAACAAAACCAGATTTTGGTGATTATTTTGTAATTATTCATGGTTGGAGGGACAGGAAAAACCCAGGATTTAAATGGGCTTATTTGTTTGTTTGAGTCCAAATGCTAATGGTGATGGTTAATGGGAATTAAAAAAAAAAAAAAGGGAAGAAATGTGTATAATTGACACGCAGCGCATTAGTTCCCAAGTCAACCAGCAAAACTGGTCTTATCATTGTGGGCCCTGTGTGGATTTTACTCCTAAACCTGGCTTTCAAATCCTGGGTGCTGTCCAGGAATTACTCTAATAAAAAAAATTTAAAAGATACCCTGGAGGTTTAGGAAATACATTTCCCTGTACACCATACTCCATCAATGATGCTGGCATGGAAAACATGGGGAAAAAAGCCCATTTCTTTCTCCTTTTTTGTAAGTAAATGCATTTAAGAATGATTCTGGGATGCTCTGAAATGGCTCTGTTCCCTTTGGAAGTTCTGCCTTCAATCTGAAAGCAATCTCAGGAGTCCAGGAGTGCTGGTGAGCAACAGAACTGGTCACTTGACAAGCCCAAGGCAGGATGTGAGGACTCAAGGTTCCCCTCATGCTCCCTGGCATCTTTGTCTCATGGAATCATGGAATGGTTTGGGGTGGAAGGGACCTCAAAGCTCATCTAGTGCCACCCCTGCCATGGGCAGGGACACCTTCCACTGTCCCAGGCTGCTCCAAGCCCAACCTGGCCTTGGACACTCCCAGGGATCCAGGGGCAGCCACAGCTGCTCTGGGCACCCTGTGCCAGGGCCTCCCCACCCTCACACGGGAGAATTCCTTCCCAATATCCCATCTAACCCTGCCCTCTGGCAGTGGGAAGCCATTCCCTGTGTCCTGACACCCCAGACCCTTGTCCAAAGCCCCCCTCCATGGTCAAAAACAAAATACCAGCTCAGACAATTGTCCTGATGGCTCAGGAGGTGACAGGTCTTCCCAATGTCCATCAGTGATTTAGGAACACACACTCCCCTGACACCTCAGACATTTAAGGAGCTCTGAAAGTGCCTAAGCAGGAATGGAAAAGCCCAAACTCTCTGTTCCTCAAATCATGGCCTTGCACTGACTCAGACTGAGACCGCACAAGGTCCCACATGCGATGTCCCAGACGCGATGTCCCAGACATCCTGAATGGTGGCACAGCCATTCCTGCCCTTTCTTGGCTCCTGGAAGAGCAGCCACTGCCTGAGGCTGCTCCTGTTTCCTGTTGGAAGCAGCCCTAGCCACGAACAAACACCGTGGGTGGGCGCTGGAACATCCAAGCTGAGACTTTTTGGGTTCCTTCCTAAAGATGGGAGTGCCCTGCGTGGAGCTGCCCTGGGTTACTCCAGACAGATGTCCCAGAGGTCCCAGATCCTTCTGGAGCAGTGCTGGGAGACTTGGCAGCCCAGCTCACCAGCCCTAAAGTGGCAACATCTTCGAGCAATTCACTCCGGCCCGGGATGTCTGAAGCGTTTTTTCCATCCAGACACCTCATCCCGGCCCCTGTGGATGAAACACTCGGAGAGGGGGCTGTGTCCTTCTCCTGCAGCGTGGCATGAGGGAGAGCTGGAAGCGCAGCCACAGGCCAGAAAGAAGGGACAGTTTCCTGTGAGGAAGGACGAACAGGTACAGGGATTAATTCTCCGGAGACACGGCCAAGAAATTTGCTTTCCTGAGGAAGGACAGAACAGGATGGGTTTAGGGGAAAGGCTGAAGGAACCTCCTGGGATGGCGGATGCTGACCACAGGAGCTGCAGCCTCCTCTTTTGTCCCTACCCAGGGGACAGGGCCTGCCTGCTGGACCAGGGATGCTCGATTTTTCCGAAGGGATCCAGCCCCACCGGGTGATCCTGGTGGGAAAGATCCCGGTCAGGCACATTTTGGCAGGGGCACTTTAACAAACCCCACCTTGCAGCTGCCAACAGGCACTGGCATTAGCTGGATTTATAGCCAAGCTTTATCTGTTGCCTGCAATTCTAATTTGTGGCTCATAGGCCATAAAATTCCAAGTTTTCCAGGGAGGGGGGAAAAAAAGTGACGATTGACTGTTATTGCTGCCTCTTTTTTTTTTCCACTGGAGCTGTTCCTGATGCAGTTGTAACCAAATGGTAACCAAATAGACTCTCTAATGGCCAGTGCTGTTTATTCCAAAACAGTATGGGTTTTCCATTTCTAATTCAAAAACCATAGGGAGTCACTTTCTCTGCTTGGCATGAAGTGAGGTCAAGCTTTAGGGATGAAGAGAGGATCCTGAGGAAAACTGTCCCTGCCTGAAGGCGGATCCCTGAGAATTAAACTGCCTTTCCCTGTGGGTGAATGATGGATTTTTTAAAAGCATCTCCAACCTAAGCTGCAAACCAGCCATTGGTTTCCCAAAGTGAGTATTTGTGAGACTCTGCACAGCTTGATGCTTTTTATTCCCACTTAAAAATCCGTTTTTCTTGGTCAAGCTTCCATTTACACTGGAAATTGGATTTTGAAATGAGCTACATCAATAGTGCCCAGCCCACCACACACCAGGGATGTTCCCCGTGGCAACACACGGAATGACAGAGCCGTGCTGAGCTCCACCTGCTGCCATCCTGCAATCTGGGGGCTACAGAGCAAAATTCCTCTTTCTCCTGATCCAGGAGAAAATTTGGCAGCATTTTAGAGCTCCAAAAACAGTTGCAAAGCTGCAGGAACCCAAAGGAAGGTGGGTGGGGGGAAATGCAGCAGCTCAGAAAGACGGGGTTTGTCAGGTGTGGGGTTTTCCATATTCCCATGAATTCTGAAAGCCTGGAAAATGCTGGCGTGTTTACCTTGCAGAGAGGGGGAAAGCATCCAGGCTCAGGTGCGTTCTTCAGTGCAGGTGAGATCAGGGATTTGGGCTTGGATTTCCAGGAAGCTGTGGAGAGATGCAAACAAAGGCTTGCAGGCGGGATCAGATCCTACCCCAGCAACATGAGGAAGACCCCACAGAAAGGAGAACCTCAGCAGGAGAAAGGGTGATTTGGGGAAGCTTTTTTGCGAGGAGCACCAAGAATTGGAACACAATGCATGAGAAGAGGGTGGGACTCCTGGGAAGGAGGCTCAGTGCACATCCCTGGGAATAGGTTAGACCGGGAACACGGCGAGCGTGCAGGAGAGCACTGGGCTGGGCTGGACTGGGCAGAAGAACAGAGCCCAGCCCAGGCACAGCTCAAGGGACCACAAAGCATTCTGGCAAGCAGAGCCTCCCTGGGAGCCAAAGGGCAGAGCAGGGAAGCTTCCTTGCAGGCCAATTACCTCGGCAGGAATCTAAAAGATATTCCCATTGCCTGCGAAGCCGCGCGCCAAGTCTGCTGTTTGTTTGTGTCTGTGTTCATTTCTCAGAGCGTTTCTTTCCCTGCACCCCAGGGAACTGGCTGGATGCAAGCTCTGGCCTTCTCATGGAATAAGAATTAACTCCTGGATCTTGGCAGCACTGGCAAGAGACCAGCTCCTGCTGAATCGCAGCCTGATGCAAGTCCCACGAGCCACAACATACCCAAAAATCAAGTTCTGCCTGTCCCTCATCTGCCCAGAGACCCCAAAACCCCAGGGCCCCTCTGTCCCCTGGTTCTGTGTTGCAGCGTGGGGCTCTCAGCGCTGCTTGGGCACGTGCTGTGTCCGGGCCACTCAGAACTTGAAGTGCCCACAAGACACGGCTCCTTGTCTTTGCAGGTGAATAGAGGGGCAAAAATCAAGAGTGAAAGGTGCAGCACTGCCTCAGACAGCAAAATAAAATTTGCCCAAGTCCAGTTTCTCACTGGGCTTTGGAAGTCCTGAACTGATTAAAATCTTCTGCTACAAACTGGTTTTGCTTCTCCGGTGGGTGACATCACCTTGCACGAAGGGAGGCTCTGAGCCATCCTTTGAGCAGCTACTTCTGCTGTAGGAGAGGGTGAGTAAGAGCTGAAACACGTGGGGCCTTTGGCATTTGGGGCCATTTGGTGAAAAATCCTCTCTGCCCATCCCCAGTGGGGCTGAACCAACGTCACTGCTCGGCAGTTGCAGGGAAATGAATCGCCAGCTTGGACTTCCCGCACGCCGGCACCGCGCATTCCTGCTGGCGGTGAATCACAGCCACCAGACATGGCACTCGTCCACAGGGACCAGCTTGGACTCGGGGAGTCTGGGCACAGAGATGCGAAGGAAAAACCCTGAGTTCAAGGAGAGAATGGGTCTTGGATGTTCCCGTGGGATCCGAGACATGTCAAGCCGAGGAGCTCATTGCTCCACCCCCTGTGTGGCTGCTGGACTCAGAGGAGGCCAAGAGGCAGCTTCAGACACTGGGAAGGCAAAATGCTGATGCACTGATGGAGTCACCTGCACAGGGACATCGGGAATCCCATGAGGAGGAGGGAGCTGTGGGCCTGACCCATGACCAACACCCCAGGCTGTGGAACCAATTCCATCTGGGAGCCCACACCTCGTTTTAAAGGGACGTGGTCTCGGGAAGCACACGAGATCCATCTGATTTGTAATCTAATCCTCGAGCGACATTCATGGCATGGGAACTGTTTTCCATGGAAACCTATCTGCGGGAGGACGTTCATGCCAGATGCCTTGATTTAATCAGCCCATCTAATATCCTCAGTTATGTTCAAACATCTGACCCCTGCAAACCAGATTGGGCACTTCAAAGCTGGATGAAGCATTTTTCATGCCAGAGGAAAGAGTCATGGAATCTCCAGAGCTGGAAAGGACCCTCAAGGATCACCCAGTCCAACTCCTGGCCCTGCACAGACCCCCCACCAATCCCACCCTGTGCATCCCTGGGAGCAGTGTCCAAACGCTCCTGGAGCTCTGGCAGCCTTGGGGCCGTGCCCATTCCCTGGGGAGCCTGGGCAGTGCCCAGCACCCTCTGGGGGAAGAGTTCTTCCTTTAGCTGGAGGGACACCATAGTTGGGAACCAAAGTGAAAGTCCAGCCAAGGCTGCCCAGTGAATTCTGTGCTGGTTCAGACTGGAATGATGCATTTTCACCATGACTCCGTGGCATTTTGAATGCTCTCCAGTGGGAAGCAAGTAGAAACCTGCAGCAGCTCACAGCAGCACAGAGCTCAGTGTTATAGAAGTCTGAATGCACAAAAAATCTCTAATTCTCCTATTTTTTTGCCTTTGGATAGCACAGAAATATGGGATTTATGTTTACCTGCACCTTTTGGCCTCTCTTGATGCACAGACACATCCACAGAGCGAAGAGAAACAAGGTTCCCAGCAATGGGAACAGTAAAACTTCCCAGCCTTGTTTGCATTGGCACGACAGCTTCTGCTGACATCTCTGCATCCCTCACGGTCCACGATGCATGAAATATTCCGGGTTATCACTGAGCTGAAAGTTTATGGATCCAGCCCAAAGTTCTCTGAACACCCAGCAAGAACAACTCCCGGCAAGAGGGACCAGACACTGTCTCAGGCTGCTGGGTTAAAAATAGTCAATTGTCAGATTTCACAGCTGGTCCCCAGCTCTGCTTGAGTGATGGCCCATGGCAAGGGGTGGGGCGAGATGGCCTTGAAGGTCCCTTTCAGCCCCAATCCCTCTGGGATTCCATAATGCTTTAGCCTGGGGAAAGTTTGCACTGCTGGAGGTTGGTAATTAAAGGACCTGATATTAAATGGAACTTACGACAACTGGGGATTTCTGCTTTCCTAATGGTATTTATATAGGATTTATCAGTTGCTTTGATGAAGGTGAAGCCTTGAACGCCTCTGAATGACAGTCTTACAATGTATTTATTATAAAGCCAAAATCCTTTCCAGCTCAGTAAGATGGACCTGCAGGTGAATGTCCAAGTGCCGTGGGCAGGGACACCTTCCACTGTCCCAGGTTGCTCCGAGCCCTGTCCAGCCTGGCCTTGGACACTTCCAGGGATCCAGGGGCAGCCACAGCTTCTCTGGGCACCCTGTGTCAGGGCCTCTCCACCCTTCCAGGGAACGATTCCTTCCCCATTTTCCATCTATCCCTGCCCTCTTGCAGTCGGAAGCCATTCTCTGTGTCCTGGCACTCAAGGTCCCTGTAAAAAACCGTTGTATAAAGATAAGATCAGGATAAAACTTCCAGAAGCTGCTCCCACACTGATAGAAAATGCTCAATAGCTGAAAATTTACCCCCAAAAAAGACTTTTTTGCTAAAAACTGCATTTTGTGGGAAGTGAAACAAGGGGTGAACCTATTAATACATTCCAACTGCAAACAAAAGCAGGCTCAGCAACACCCACCAAACATCCAGCCCACTCCCTGTGCCTCCTAAATCTCCCGTGCCTCCAACGGGTACCACAGGCTCACAGTGCCGTAAGTGACACCACAACATGGGGCTAACAGCACTCAGGGCTCTTAAAACTGTTTCTTAATTTAACTCCCAATTTATGGAGGCATTTTACCACCCTTCAACTCTCATTTTCTCTGAGGAAACGCAGGCCCCGCTCTTGCAAAACGTTAAAATAAATGGATGTCGCCAAATTATTAAAATGAAAGGCAAGTGAGAGGTTGGCCAAGCAGATCGTGGCTGGAGCCCAGCTTCCCAAACTCCCTGAGCAGCTTTCAGCTGATTGTGGAAAGGCGCCGTCAGCGGGAATGCCGTGCCTGCGAGCATCACCTCACCCTGGTGTGTTTGGAGAGCTCACGGACAGCCCGTGCCACGGGGAGAGGAGCGTGCACGGGTCATCCATCATCCTGCTGCCCTGGGGGGGATGGCTGCGGCCATAAATCAACAGCACTGTCCTGCTCCTTCCTACCCATCCTGCCTTTATTTATCTCCCTGCGCTGGATCATGGGATCACTGAGTGCTTTGGGTTGGGAAGGATCTTAAAACCCATCCCGTTCCAAGCCCTGCAGTGAGCAGGGACACCTTCCATGAGGCTGCTCCGAGCCCTGTCCAGCCTGGCTTTTCTCAGTTTGGAGTTTTTCAGCCTTTTTTAGGATGCAGGCCGTGGTGGCACACATGGACTCCTGGCCAGGCACGCTCGGGCTGGCTGAGTTTCTGTTGGAAAGCTCACAGACACCAGATGCTCCACGCTGGGGAAACAAAGAGCGCTTTCCTGTAAACAACAGCACATCGCAGCCCTCTCCCAAGCACGAACAATGGGAACCAACAAAACAAGTGAAAAGAGGTGGAAAACAGATCAGCACACATGTGCCGGGGGGGGGGGGGGGGGG
>VZRV01008785.1:759694-772817 GCA_013398115.1 Falcunculus frontatus
GGGGGGGGGAAGTGCTGGATGCAGAAGGAAGAATGGGAAAAGTGCTGGATGCAGGTGGCAAAATGAGCTCCCTGGGGGCTGCAGCCTCCTGTCACTGGGCACAGGGCTGGGGGGGCACAGGGCTGGGGCACCAGGGGAGCCACTGCCCTCTCCATGGAATCCCAGAGTTTGGGTTGGAAGGGACCTTAAAGCTCATTCCATTCCACCCCCTGCCATGGGCAGGGACACCTTCCACCATCCCAGGTGGAAGGCTGCTCCAAGCCCCGTCCAACCTGACCTTGGACACTTCTAGGGATCCAGGGGCAGCCAGAACCCTTTCCTTCTTTTTCTTCCACAACTTTTTCTTTCTTTTTCTTCATGGTTGCAACTTGCAGGGGTCACAAAGAGCTCCTTTGGGAAGGGAAGACAAGGCTGGAGAAGCTGATGGGGAACAACAACAACAAAAAGTTAAATAACTTGGGGCTTCCCCAGCAGCGCCTGGGGAGTGGGAACAACAGATCCTAGAGGAAATGCTTTGAGACTGCCAGAGATTTGGTAGGTTCTCATAGCCCAGAACGAATATTTGGGCACCACACAGTGCAAGAAGGAATCTTTCCCTTGCTGCTGCAGATCTCAGAACGAGATTAACGGGTGTGAGTAATAAGGAACATGTTGCAACGCTGTTATATAAAGCAAGGATGGGCTCCCAGGTGAGTCTGTCACACAGGAAATTCAGCGAGAGGGGACCAGAAATCCCAGCTTGTCTGTCCGGGAAGGGGGCAGGTAAATCACATGCAATTCCTTTAAACAATTCCACATTTATTGTCCCCATACTGGCAGCTCAGACACACGGATATCTCTCAATTGAGGATAAATCTCCTGTTTAAGCT
Organism: Falcunculus frontatus; assembly: GCA_013398115.1. Lineage (NCBI taxonomy): Eukaryota > Metazoa > Chordata > Aves > Passeriformes > Falcunculus > Falcunculus frontatus. The sequence continues at coordinate 760,564 of VZRV01008785.1, forward strand.
GCATCACAGAGATGTTGTCGCTGACTCGTGGGTACCAGTTTGGGGCGGCCTGGCGGGAGATACACGGAGAGGCAGGAGGGAAACACTCCAAATTAAAAGAATATCGAGGCTGGAGATGTTAAAATTTAAGATTAGGGCTTGTTTGGCTTTGTTATTCATCACCATAATTCCAGACCATTTTATCATTTTCTTCCAATTTAGGAAAAACTCTGGTTTTGCCTTCAGAGGAAACGCTGGCACCGGATCAGACAAACATCTCCCAAGAGAAAAAAGCAGGAATCTTGAAAAAGGGACTGTGCCCTCGCCTGGAGGCAGCTGCCAGGACCAAATTCTCAGGTACACCTGCTAACCCTCAGGAAGAACACAGCAGCCAGCAGAAACTCTTGCAGCTCAAGCTTGCAGGGAGCTTTCCAGCAAAAATGCCACAAAATAAAAAAAGCTCTGTTAAAAGAATCAAAATATTTTGAGGAATTACATCTACTCGCATGCCAAGACAAGCTGAGGAGCTGCATTTCCAGAGCTACCACGGGAGCAGGAGCAGAAACGAGAGGTTTAAAGAGCCCTCTTCAGCCTGGTGTGAGGGTGGAAAAATTCCAGGATGCCCAGGAGAGGCAAGACAGGAGATGGCACCGGCGCCGTCCCTGCAACCCCCTCGAAGGGACCGCGGTTCTCCGGCCCCCTCCAGCGGCTACAGAACAGGGAGAGACCAGCAGGATCCAGGCTTTCCTAAACCCAGAGCCATCCTCCTCCTTCTCCGTGCTCTTGCGCTGGAGCGTCTTTATGGGGCTGCACGTGGCTCCAGGCTTGCCACAGGTACCTCCCACCTGCCCTCAGCTCTTCTCCTGCTGCTGTCCCAAACCCTCTGACCCTGGGAAAAGCCAACAGGCCACTGATGGGCACTTCTGGAAGTGGGATTTTATCCCCTGTCTTGTGTCCTGCCACGGTTTTCTTCACTGGAAGAGGAAGGGCTAAAAACTGCTGTAATTCAAGGGCTGGTTTGGTTAAAAAGGGCTTTGCTTCACTTCAGGGATTGAAAAACAAGAAACAAAAAAACCCTCCAAAATAAACCAAAAAAACCACTTCAACTCAACAGATGCCTTTCCCCCGCCTTTTGCAAAATGAGCAGGAAATGATATCTGGATCCGAGCTACCAGCATTCCATGCCCTGGAAACCCTCCCTGAGCAACAAAGACAAGAAAGCCAATGTGAAAAGACAGCTTTGGATCAGCTTGGCTGGTTCCAGATCCGGTTTGGCCCTCCAAGCACCTTCCAAATCTTGTTATCCCGTCCCATCCAAGCTTCCAGCAAGGCCACACCACGCACACTTTATATATTCTGCACAAATATAATTGGTATTTTTCCGTGGAGGGGATGTTCACTGCGGGGATGTTCAATTTCCCACCCACAACTTCACAAAACTCAAGATTATCTGAGAACTCCCCATGGACAACATGGAAAAAACCACCTTTATGAAAGGGAATGCTTTGCTACATAGGGAAGGAATGGTCAAGTCCAAGCTAAGGCAAAAAGAACTGCTGTTTAGATAGTGTGAAAATGCACGTATTATTGAGATTTCACACTGGATGTTGTTTCCTGGGTTTAAAAAGACAGGGACAAGCAGAGGATATAGGGTTTGGCCGTATAGGACAGGACAATGAAGTCTATGAATATCCTGAATCCATTTTAAGATTCATTATTATCTCTGAACAGTGAAAATTCCAACTTCTCCGTGTATTAAACCAGCTCAGCAAAGCTGTGTTTAAGTAGGCTCAGCAACCAATCTTCACGGGGGCTTCATTCCAACAGAAGCCTGTGCACTTAGAGCCTAATTTTATGTGAGTTGTCCCCAGGCTGGACTCATTCCAGGCCCTCAAGCCAAAGATTTGGCCTTTTCCAGAGACAAAGTCCCTCAGTGAAGCTGGAAGTTGGATGGATGATCCAGGCACTCCAAGGCTTGGATTCTGCACATCTCCAAGTCACTGGTGAACCTCAGGCTGGTTTGCTACTGGGCTGGGAGAACCATCCTTAGACGTGGAGAGATCCACGGCCAGGGGAATCCTTTGGATGGGATCTCTAATTAACATTGTAACGGGCTCAGCTTTAATTATAGACTGGAGTTCCATCAAACATGGGAGTTGAGTCGGTTCTCTCAATTTCTTTGGGCCACCCTCTGTCATTCCCACTGAGGCATTTCACTGTAGCTCATTCCAGGTGGAACCACCATCCAGAGGATGGTGGGGCACTGGAATAGGGAATGGGCACAGCCCCAAGGCTGACAGAGCCCAGGGAGCATTTGGACCATGCTCTCAGGGTGGGATTGCTGGGGTGTCTGTGCAGGGCCAAGAGCTCGGCTGGATGATCCTTGTGGGTCCTTCCAGCTCTCCCCACATCCATCCTACAACCTTCACTCCAACGGGGTGCCCCATTTACAAACCAAGTAAAAACCCACAGGGAAAAGCCAACCCCAAAAGCCGCCCCCGTGGCATTTTCTCAGGACAACCCATCTCACTTTTTCCTCCTCATACACTGGAGCTTGGGAGCACGGTGAGCTCCTGCAAGCCATTATGGATCCCCCAACCAGGTGCCAAAAGGCTTTACAACCTGTTTGCATCTCCCAGGCATGTTCACACCTCCATAAAGCCAGCGCTCAGCTCGCAGGGAACGCGCTGCCAGCACCGGGAAAACCGAAACCAGCTGCAGGCCTGGAGAGGGAATGGTGCAGAGCCGCCCCTCCTCACCTGCCCACAGCTCCACATGCACTGCATCTCACCTGGAGAGGCTCTGGAAATATCCTCTGCTTTGGTTTGCTTTGCATTTATTTATGCCTCTGGGAAAAGAACATTTTGGAACCAGCGTTGAGGCCAACGGGGTAAATCCATAGGGTCTGGGGATGAGGCTTGGAGGAAACTGGGATAGTGGCAGGGCCTTGGACCTAGGTGAGCTTTAAGGTCCCTTCCAATCCAAACAAAGCTGGGATTCTCTGATCTTTAAGGCCACATCTGGAAAATCAGCTCTGCCAGCTGGATGAGCATGGGAAGAAGAGCTAGCAAAGAAAAATCACCCCAAAAAATAAACTTGTAACACAGGGACTTTACTTGAATCAGTAAAGTAAAAGCAAGTACCGATTATCACCTGAGATTTTTCCCAAGATCCTGAGGCACCATCATCTTTATCCTTCTAAAGCTGCTGTTTTGACAATGATTCTTCTACACTGACCATGTCACTGGCTGACCCTGAGATCCCGACAAAAGGCTGTGGACTTCCCTGCAGAATGACTCTTCTGGGAGTTCGTGGCACTGGAAATCAAAGGAGCCCAGGCTGCTGGACGCAACACTGTGATTAGAAGCATAAAATCTCCCAACTCCTCAAAAACACCCCTTTTTTCTCCCTTTTCCGCAATAGAAACAAACCAAACCTGTTAAGTGGGTCTGGGAGGGTTTTCTCTGGTCTTACCACGGGATATGGAGTAAAATGTAGGTAGGAACTTCTGCTTTTATGTGCTGCGATGGGAAAGATGGGGAAAGTAGGGACACTTTCCCCACACAGAAATGCCACAGAGACCCCAGGTGCGTGTGTGACACAGACCAGTAACAGAGGTTACACATTTGCCAACAGCTACAGGATATATTGTATTTACTCCAGCAACACCCACACACGTTTAGCAGCCTCTCCCCAGGGAGATAAGACACACGGAATCACTGCACCCTAAATCTGGAGGGGGGGAGGGGGAAAATCCACAGGAGCAGGGAATTATGTGCACTCCGTAAGGGGGAAAGGGGCAGGACTGGCGCCTGGCTCTGTCAGGGTTACCGAGTCAAACTGTCCCCAAAAGCAGTCAGTCGCCCTTTAACTGTGTTCGTGGAGTAAAAACTGTTTAATGGGGTCTGGGATTGGAAGGCTACGGATCAGATCCAGGCGGGATTTGCCAAGTATTCTCCGTACAGTTATGCGGCACAGAGACAAGAGGCTCCGGGTGCAGCCTGCAAGGAAAAACACAGGGAAGAAAGAATTACTGAGGAAAGAGAGAGGGAGAACAGCAACACTGAGGTGGTGCAGGAGAGCCGAGGGTGCACAAATCCTGCCTCGTGAGGAGGCCAAACCTTCTGGATTTGGAGCAGCTGCCACGTGGGCAGGTCGGAAGGACCAGCTGGAGGCTGGATGGGCTGGTGACCATGGAGGCCATCACTGCCCAGCCCACAGCAGGACCTGAGGGAACGGCTGGCGCTGTGTCAGGGCAGGGTTAGGGTGGATCCCAGGGAAAGGTTCTTCCCCCAGAGGGTGCTGGGCACTGCCCTGGCTCCTCAGGGAATGGGCACGGCCCCGAGGCTGCCAGAGCTCCAGGAGCATTTGGACACCGCTCCCAGGGATACACAGGGTGGGACTGTTGGGGTGTCCTGTGCAAGGACGAAGGCTGGACTTTGATCCTTGTGGGTCCCTCCCAACTCAGGACATTCCATGGTTCTATTTGGATCATTTTAAAATTACGTAGATGTTATTTTTTCTCTCACCCATCCCCTGGGAAACAATAGCACCGACGGCCAGCTCAAGCCTTATCCCAACTTTTGAGAGCTTCCTTTGAGTCCTTGGAGAGCTCTTCCAGCACAGGGACAAGAGGATGGTCATGCCTGTGTTGATTCAGGAACTGGACCTCCACAGCACCACCCCATTATCCCGCATGCTCCAACTGAGGAGTCCCGTTTGCCTCCGAAACCCAGGCCTAATGGAACTCCAGCTTACGTGAGCCTCTCAGCAGAAGCCCAGGCAGGTTTGAAAACCAGGCCCGTTCAAAGCTGAGTAACCTGGGGATGTGAGTTGCATCCCACCGCCTGAATCTCTTTGAAATTCCTCTGGAGTTCAAGAGGGAAACCCCACTTCCACCCCTGATGTGAAGCCGTGGCCTTCACCAGGTGGGTTTCCGAGGTGCTGCACTTTTCCCCACCTTTTCTCAACTCCATCTGAGCTTTCTTCTTGCCCCTTTTTACCACCATTTGTGGCTTTCCTTCCCAAGCAGCCGGTCCAGATTAAACTCCCTCGAGGATCCAGAGCCCAGGGTCACACAGGAACGGTTGGGACACACCTATGTGGCTTTGGAGAACTGGATCCCACTGGTGACCCACAGCTCCAAAGTCCAGCTCGGATAGGACCCCTAAGCCTTGCCTACATGGGTAGGCAATGGAAAAGAGCTGGGAAAGATGAAAAAGGTGGAGTTACAGACAAAGGTTGGGCTGCTGAAGGACTCAAGAGGGCAAAATACCGTGTGAAGGTATAAAATGCAACAGGGGAAAAACAGGGAGCGGAAAAGTCATTAATGCTTCATTTGTCAGCTTGTTAGACCCCACTGATCAAACTGCTGAAGGTCCTTGAGGTGAGGACAGCAACACCCACCCCACCACCCTGGCAGCACCTTCACTTCCGAACAACCCCTCCAAAGAGGGAGCACCGCTCCGGGGCCTCAAACCCACTCACCCCTCGCTTCCTTGAACACCTCCAGTGCCTCGGGGTTCACCTTGACCCTCCCCGTGGCCTCACCTCCCAAGGCCTCCACCTTGACCAGGTTGAGATCCGCTCCAAAGTCAATGAGGAGGCGGACGAAGGCCGGCTCACAGCCGTGCCGCAGGACGGCATCCAGCACGCACACGGGCGAGCCCCGCGAGAAGCCCTGCACGTTGATGGGCCCGCAGCAGTTAAAATCCGGGTTGGCTCCCGCCTGGAGCAGCAGGCGGAAGCAGGGCAGGTTGTGGTAGGCAGCGCTGATGTACAGGGGACACACCACCAGCGTGGTCAGTGGCCGCAGCACCTGCCCGGGCCCGCGCGGCGCCAGCTGGTGGTTCACGTCCACGTCCGCGCCGTATCTGCTCAAGGAAGAGGGAAGGAGGGTTGGGAATGGCAAGGGATGAGGCTGAAAGATATGTGGAGGGCGAGAAACCTCTGGAACCTGGCCATCCCTACCCTCAGGTGGGTCTGGCAGTGCTTCTGAGTGGGGACAACGCACCCAGCACGGGCTGGTCTCCCAGAAGCAAAGATGTTTCCCTGCCCGCAGCAGCCCAAGGTTTGGAGAGAGGAGGAACAACAACATCCCTGCCCTCCTGATGGATTGGGTTTGCACGACCAGCTTTTGGTAGTGGGGGCCTAAAAGGCTTCTTTAAGAAGCTTCCCCCATGTTGGATGAGGGGGAACAGCTAGAGCTTGGGAAGGAGGGACGGGTGGGGAAGGTGTTTTTTAAGATTTATTCCGCTTCTCTTTACCCTGCTCTCATTTTATGAGGAATAAATTAAACTGATACCCCCAAGTCGAGTCTGTTTTGCCCGTGATGGTATTTAGTGAGTGATCTCTCCCCTTCCTTATCTCTCCCACTCCTTATCTCAACCCAGGAACCTTTAGTTGTATTTTCTCTCCTCTCATGTCTTGGCACCAGGGATGGCTCAGCCCTGAGCCAGCACCACATCATGCTGGATGCTAATGAGCTGCCTGGGGAGCAGGGATGTTTCCAGATGACTCCACTGAAGAGGGATGCTGAAATAACTTCCCCACCAGGATAAAGCGGGCCAAAAAAGCAATCCAGGCACTCGATCCCAAACAGCAGGGAAATGGAAACGGGAACCTGCACTCCACAGTGAAACACCCGTGACAAACCCCTGCTCCCTGAGGGGCTGGAATCTGCTGGGGATTCCCCCAGGCAGTGGGGACAGTAATTCCATGTACCTCCCATGCAGCTGGGATGGGAAGAAGGAAGAAGACAACACAATCCCTAAGGAATAGCCGGTTTTAATTGCAAAGCCCTGCCCATTCCACCCACAGAGGGAGAAAAGGTTCCTTCACCCACCAATCCCTGTCCCCAAATTGCCAGCTGAGCACTCAGAGAACTAGGTTTTTCCTAGATAGCATTACATTCCTTCCAGGAGTTCATAAAACTAAGGAAAATACCTGGGACAAATCCTGCCTCAAAGCAAGCACAGTTCCCACTGAAACCAGTGGGGACTGCTCCTTACCTGGCAAATATTTAACCAAATCCTTCAGTTCTGAGGATGGGAAGAATCTCATTTAAACTAAGCACACCCAGAACAAGGGCTGAGAGACTCCTCTAAGAGCTGCAAATGGCACAAAGTGTATTTTTTCCCTTAAAATCAGATTATTTTGTCCAATAAGCATTTGGACAGAGTTATCTGTGCTGCTGTGGGACTTGCACAGGGCTGTTGGAAGGCCACTGCCTCCTGAGCAGACAGCAGATCTCCCTTCATTTCAGTCCTTTTTTTCCCCCCATTATTACCATCAAAATTCTCAGTGGAAACCCTCAATCCAGAGAAAACCCCCCAAATTCTACTTTTAGCAGGGTCAGGCATGCACCTGAGGCATGGGGCTGACCTGGCAGCTCTCTTTTTTCCCGGTTTTAGCCTGGCAAAAGGATCCTCTCATTCTTGGCACCCTCAGTTCCACTGCAGGCAGCAGTGGATCCCACCAGAGCATGATCCCAAATTATGAGGAATGTCATTTACACCCTGGCATTAGAACCCTAAATATTTCCATCAGCCTCCTAATACAATGGATCCCCATTCCACAGCCACACGTGGATTTACTATTTATGGATGGGATTTCACCTCCTGCATGGTTCAGCACTTGCAGGAATGCTCAGGGATCCCAACAGTGCTACCACAGGATTTTCAAACCAGGTGATGTTTAGACACCTGCAGCAAACCTGACTGGGTTTCAGGCTCTCTCAGAATCTTCCCTCCTATCTCAGGAAAAGTGTCTTCCTCATTGCACTCCCCCTGCCAAATCCTGTAGATAACGTTTTAAAAATGTCTGTAACAAAGGCTGCACTTCTCACTAAGTAACTCTGGACAGATCTGTGAAATCCCTACTCCGAGGTATTTGAAATTTTGGGCAATCTGACAATTTGGTATTAGCTTAGCAGCCTTGGGAGAGACATTGCCTAATAAAAAGAGATTGGACAACCTCCAGTTAATTTTTAATCCTGAAAGTTGTCCAAAATCTTGCTTTTAATATTGCTGGTGAGGTATCCCAAGGAGCAGACACATAAATCAAGGCATCAGCTCTCCCTGTGCTGCTGAAACACCATTTGCTACATTTCACCCTGCCTGGGTGGAGAGAGCAGGGGAGATTTTTGGGAATGCAGCGAGTTGAACCCTATATCAACAAGCCCATGCTGATGGGAACATCCTCCTCTCAGCTTGCTGGGAAAGGAGCAAGCAGGGGGATTGTCTCCCCTTCTTCCTCAAAGCTGCACTTGTTTGAAAGCTCAAACAAGGAAGAAAATCCCCAAGGATTTCGAATCTTTTCCTACTCAAATCCTTTTGTTATTTTCTAGCATTTGACGTCATCGAAGGGATTCCTTCCATTTTCTTCTCTTTCACTATTTCTCCCTAAAACCTGTATTTTCCCCTTCATGATCCCTTATTATTTGGCATCAATGGCCAGTTGTCCAGCATGCTCCCTTGGACAAAAACCTTCCAGTTTAAAAGGAGAAACAATCAGGGCACGCCACAGAAGGAGCAGTTCAAGCTCCCACAGCCCCCTGCTACACCTTGAGCCTGCTCCCTGCTGGTGCTGCCAAGGGAGTTTCCTGAGGGAAAACCCAACACCCAGGGAGGTTCTTTGGGGGAATCACCTCCCCCAGTCAGGGGCATGGTGGAAGTAGGGGGATTGCAAGGTTTGGATCTGACTGGATGGCGGGCTCAGAACTGGAGACTCCCCTCTTGGGCTTGGACTGGAACACATGGGAACAGACCCGTCGCCAAGGCCAAGTGACGGGAAACCCAAGGACGTCCCTTTGGGCACCTCTCCAGTTCAAGAGCCGTGGAGGCTGTGGCTGGGCAAGGAGGAAAGGGATCCCAAGGGAGCAGGAAAAGGGAGAGCCAGCCCTGTGCCCAGCCCCGTGCTCAGCCCCGAGCTGTGACCTGATGAGCTCCCGCAGGATGTCGGCGCGTCCCACCCGTGCTGCGTGGTACACCGGGGTGCTGCGGTGGTGCCGGCTGCCGTTGGGGTCAGCGCCAGCCTCCAGCAGGATCTTGGCACACTCCAGGTGCCCGTTGACCACGGCCACGTAGAGGGCCGTCTGCCCCTTGACGTCCACCAGGTCGATCTCGGCCCCTTTGCGCAGCAGGAAGTCGACGCACGGGCCGTGGCCGGCGGTGGCCGCGATGCGCAGGGGGGTGCAGGGCAGCCACCCACAGCACCACACCGACTTCTCGTTGATCCGGCTGCAGCGGGGGGAACACAGAGTTAGGGAAGCCCCCATTCCCTCCAGGAGGGTGCCCTCTGCAAGCTTGGGCACTGCCCAGGCTCCCCAGTGAATGGGCACGGCCCCAAGGCTGCCAGAGCCCAAGGAGTGTTTGGACACCGCTCCCAGAGATGCACAGGGTGGGATTGGTGGGGTGTCTGTGCAGGGCCAGGGGTTGGACTGAGTGATTCTTGCAGGTCCCTTCCACTCAGGATACGATTCTCTGATTTCTGGCACTTTTAGCAGCCCCAAAAAGTTCCTGTGAATAACCTCTGGTGATAGCCAGAGATTGTGGCATGAGCTGAAGTAGCGCTTTAGATAGGCTTCAGTTGTGCCAGGGGCAGCACACCTGCACAAGCCCTGCCTCAAAAATCACCTATAAAAAAAAAGAAACCTCTCCCTTTTGTCCTCTTATAAGGAGATGTCCCAGATTGGTAGCCTAGAGAAGCTGTGGCTGCCCCTGGATCCCTGGAAGTGTTCCAGGCCAGGTTGGACAGGGCTTGGAGCAGGCTGGGATAGTGGAAGGTGTCCCTGCCCATGGCAGGGGTGGAATGGGATGGGCTTTGAGGTCCACATCTACCTCCAAATTCAAAGTTATCACTTCTCTGCTCACTCCGTCACCTGTAGAATTGGGCTGTGGGCCCCACCCTCCTCTTCCTGTCAAACTCTGCTTTTTCCTACAAAAAAAATCTCAGCCCAAGGATCCCAAGAGCCCCAGCTGCCCAGGTAGCAGAAAGAAGGGCTGGCTCATTCTCATTTTTTTCTGAAATAACACCTTTTTTTTGAAGCTGGGAGACATTTAGCACTCTAAGCAGATTTCTCCACGGTGCAGGAAAATTAATTAACTATCCCCACAGTCACAGGGTTAGCACTGGGCAGATTTTGTAACATGGGGTGTTTCAGGTTTATAGTTGATTGTAATCCCTTTTGTATGTTTTTCCCATTATTCGTAGGCTCCCATTTTCCCGGTATCACATTCCTATCCCGATCTGAAAAGAGTTCATGCACAGCTGCCACAGCCTCACGAGCTGGTGTGAGATTTGCCTCCTGGGAAACCAGGAGAATGATCTGGAGAAAAGGGGAGCATGCTCCCACCCTGACACCTCTCCCATAAAAACCCCTGGAATTGTACAAGGCCAGGCTGGACGGGGCTTGGAGCAACCTGGGATAGCGGAAGGTGTCCCTGCCCATGGCAGGGGATGGGATAAGATGAGCTTTAAGATCCCTCCAACCCAAACCATGCTATGAAAAAACGGGGTGAGATGGGGGTCACCAGAAGGTGCAGGCTGTGGGGACAGCAAGAACACCACCCTGCCACTTCTCACAAGAAAAAGGGGTGGGGGGGGGGCCCAAAAGAAGCAGGCTGTGGGGACAGCAAGCAGAGCACCCTGACACCTCTCACAAGAAAAAGGGTGAGATAGGAGTCCCCAAAAGGCGCAGCTGTGAGGATGGCGAGTGAAGCATCCTCCCTGACACCTCTGCCATAAAAACCCCCGTCCCTGGAAGTGTTCCAGGCCAGTCTGGACGGCGCTTGGAGCACCCTGGGACAGTGGCAGGTGTCCCTGCCCGTGGCAGCGCTCGGACTGGATGCTCTTTAAGCTCCCTGCCAGCGCGGTCCGTGGGAAGCGGGTGGGACGCGGGGCAGCCCGGGGGGAGCTGGCAGGTGGCGGGGCCGTGTCCCCACGGCTGCATGCCCACCTCTGGAAGCTCTCGTCCTGCAGCAGGCTGCGCAGGGTGGGCAGGTCCCCCACGAAGGCCGCGTCGTGCAGCCGGGTGTCCTCGCAGTGCTCCAGCGGGTGGTCGCAGAACTGCTCCCGTAGCCATTCCTTCAGGTTGCGACCTGCGCTGGAGACAGGCACACAGCGGGATGAGCCCTCGGGCTGGCAAAGCGGGGGTCACCCCACTGTCCCCCGGCCCCTCGCGGCACGGCCACCCCCGGGGGGACCCCTCTGCCCACGGTACCTGCCCGGGGCGGGTGGGTCCCCGCCCTCCGCCATCGCGCCCCGCCGGCCCCGCTCGCCCTCCCTCCCTCGGTCCCTCCCTCGGTCCCTCCTTCCCGGCCTCCCTTCCCGGCCTGATTGGTGCCCGTTCGCTTCCTGCTCCCGTTAAGGTGGATTCGCCCCCGCCAGCCCCGCGGCCCGGCCGGCTCCCGGTCTCTCCTCCTTCAGCCGCCCGCCCCGCCCCGCCCCGGGCAGCGCCAGCCCGGCCGCCCTCAGGGAGCTGCGGCTCCCTCCTCCCGCTGCGGGCACGGCCGGGCTGGGACAGCGGGACTCTGAGGGGCTGGGAGCTGGGGTGGGGATCGTACAGTGTCCCGCAGCTTTTATGGGGTCATATTCTCCCCGCTTCTGGTCATTTTACCGATCGGATCTCGGTTTTCCCGCAGCGCAGCTGCCGGGATCTCCTCTGACAAGCATCATCCAGTCCAGCCCTGCACAGACACGCCACCAATCCCACCCTGTGCATCCCTGAGAGCGGTGTCCAAACTTTCCTTGGGCTCTGGCAGCCTCGGGGCCGTGCCCATTCCCTGGGGAGCCTGGACAGTGTCCAGCACCCTCTGGGGGAAGAACCTTTCCCTGATATCCAACCTAACCCTGCCCTGACGCAGCTCCAGCCATTCCCTGGGTCCTGTCCCTGTCACAGAGAGCAGAGATCGGAGCTGTCCCTCGGGAGGAAGACGCAGGCCATGTTCAGGTCTCCTCTCTCCTCCTCCTCTCCAAGCTGAACAAGCCAAGTGCCCTCAGCTGTTCCTCATCCCTTCACCATCTTCAACTTATTACCTTCACTACCTTCATGACCTTTACTTGGACACTCTCTAGTAGTGTTATATCTTTACTATTGCTCTCCAAGCATTTAAAATACCGCCTCAGCTTCTGAGTGCGTGTTTTGGAGTCGCCAGTGGCAGGAGGGAATTGTGGTCATCCACCCATCCATCCATCCATCCATCCCTTCATCCCTCCATCCATCCCACCATCCATCCATCCATGCACCCATCCCTCTGTCCATCCATTCATCCACC
>VZRV01008786.1:2062-16065 GCA_013398115.1 Falcunculus frontatus
GAACCCCGATAGAAGGGGAGGGGCCCGATGCAGACACACCCATGGACGCGGAGGAGGAGGGGTCGGGTGCAGTGACATGCACAGAGCAGGATGGGGGGGGCCAGGAGAGACACAGGTGTTCGACAAAATGGCCGCAGCTTGTGCCTGTCTGGCACCATCTTGTGTAGCTCATGTTGTCACGTGCTCGGCGCCATCTTGTGTAGCTGAGGGGAGCCACATGAAAATTTGAACCTGAGGGGGGCAGGACAGCAGGGCCGGCCATGCATTCGGCACCATGTTTAACAAAGGCCAGGGATGAAGAAACTGGGAACGTGGGCACAGGTAAGAGGGTTAGGAGAGAACCCAGAACAGCATGGATGGTGCCGTCCTCGGGGGGAAACCAAGGAGGTTGGGACCCTTCGGGGAGCCAGTAGCAACCCTCCGCCTGTGGCCGGGCTAAGTGTCCCACACTTTCCTGTGGCAGGGGGAAGGGGTTAAGGGTATAAGGAAGGGAGCGCAGGGAAAGGTTTTTGAAACTGGGGTTAGGATTTTCTGAGTTTTTCCCGGTGCCTTTAAAGACACTTAACAGTAACAGAGAGTACTATGAATAAAACTAGATCTCAGGAAACATTGGGGAACTGTTTAAAAAACCAAGGGAGGAAATGCCTAAACAGCCAAAAGACAAGACCTTTTAGCTTTCCCTTTGAAAAAGGAAAGGCTTTCCGAACAAGGGCGTCCTTAACTTGGGTATATGCTTCCCATTGGGGGTGGGTTAGGTTCACTCCCATCCACCTACTCTTCCCAACACCCAAGAGGAAAAAGCCTAAAGAAAAAGAAAAAGGGTGACCCAAAATATTCTCACCAATCCTGGATCAAAAGAAAAACTCTTGGGGGGTCTGCTTGTGTACGACTGGTCTCCCTTTAACCAGATGCACTGATTCCAAGAGGATTTTCAGTCGTCCCTTGGATCACTCTAATAGAACTCAGAGCTTTCCTTGGGGGTGTAGCAGCTCCAACCACGATTTGATTTCCAGCAACAAAAGACCGCTGGAGACACTTTATGAGGTGGTCCGAAGAGGCCTCATGTTGGATCGCCACTTGTCGGGTGCTGTGCCGGGGTTTAGCATTCCCACCGGCTGGCTTCTCTGACACACCAGCAGCAAAGAGACAGGAAGGACTCCCATTTAGAGTTCCAAGAGTGAGAAATTTATTGCATCCTCATTCTGGAGGATTCTAGTGACGAAAGCCCCAAACAATGGGAAACTCAAGATTTTATACCAGAGTCGGGGGGAGCAGGGGGGAGCATTGGGGACNATAAGGGAAAAAGGGGCACAGGAATCCACGGGCCAGTCAGGGAAAGAGACCTGGGGTACACTTGTATGGTAGAACAAAAAACATCCTGGGAGGCCTCACCCCAACCTGGGGACATCCCTCAGGGTCCGTCCCTCTATGGGACTCCCTCATTCCCTGATTGGGATGTTCACTGGCTCCCACAGAAGTGGAAATATATTTTCAGAAATCTGATGTGGGAGATCAGTATTTCTAGTGGGAGCACATGCAGGATGGAGCAACACAAAATAGGATAAGACATCGCAAATATGCTCAGCTTACAGCCTGTTCTAATTTTTTGAGAATGCAGTAACCATAATCCACTTATACTTTTTTAAGAAGTGGGCACATAGAGAAGAGGTGCAACGGCAACACAACTTTTTTCATAGTACCAAGGATATACCTGAAGAAGGCTCAAGCAGCATAGCCTGAGCTGGTTGTAAAAGTGTATTTCAAGATGGGTATTAGAGACCATGGTGATGCATAGCACATCCCCGTCCGATGACTTTATGCATTCTTAACAAATTTAGCAGAGTGTGTTTAGTTGCATAATTAGTATATTGTGATACATAGAGATGAATTTTCCAAAATAGGAACTCAGATGTCTCAGGGGCTTTCCAGACACCTATTAAGGAGACTTCTCAGTCTGACCATTCATGGACTCTGGCAGTCACACTCCCACCACCAGAGACTGTCACTGCTGGGAACGAAGCCCCTTCACAGTGGGTGACTCCAGTGACCCACTGGGAGCCTGGCTTGAGTCCCCCACTCTCACAGTCAGACGAGGCTTCCCAGGGCAGAATCTCAGATGTCTCATTCCACAGAACAACTTATTCACGGTGCAGTAACACAGAAGCAGCCTGAGCTGATGCCTCCAAGGAGGATTCTGAACAAGGGAACCCCTGGGCTTTTATACCCTCATGTCCAAGTGAGCTCAAGCCTCACTCTTCCTCCTGAGCCCTCAGGCTCCTGCTGTGTCTCCCGGTGTCCATTCACCTGGCTGGCAGCACCAGTCATCCTGCCCTTTGTTATCTGAAAGGTTGACACTTCAGGGCTCCCCATTCCCCTGGCTCGCCACCACCAGACTTTGTGCCCTTTGTTGTGCAAAGGTCGGCAGTTCAGGGCCTCGAGTTCCCACCTAGAGCTCAATCTGCATCTCAATCTGCATCTTGCAAACAGAGTACCCACACCAGCTGTATTCCTCAACACGTCTTTCCAAAGTTCTTTTGTTCTCTGGTTCCAAGCATCTCAGAGTCTCCTGACACCACATCAACCAAGACTGCTAGGATTAGCTTCTAAAACCATGGCTCCCAGTGTAGTTTGGATGCAGAGAGAAGTCTGTCAAATAAAATAAATTCCACAAGGTAGAAAATGTAAGTAAATTTTGGCAGGAAAAAAACCCATGAAATAATTTGTCTGGAGAGATCATGACCTCAGGAGTAAAGAAGATGCTTGGATGCCGGGCAACCATCTTTGAAGAGAATGAACCACATTCTTCCACTTGTAGTTGCCAGCACTATTTAGCAACTGTTGTGATGTGACAGAGCATCATGGCATCCCAGCTCAGTCCCTCAGTCATTTCTAATGAAGGAGCAAATACATTACCTTGAGATGAGTCAGGCCAAATCCTTCCTTCCTCAGGACTTGTATGAAATTCTTTCAACACTTCTTCAACCTCTGTCACAGCAGTCCAGCTGTGACTAGAACTGGCCAGATCTGCCTGTGTAGAAAAAAAATTGTTTTGCCTGTGTAGAAAGACATTAGTAAACATAGCTTGAACTACTATAGAAGTGGAGAAATAATTTAATTACTATGAGTTTCTGCTTATCTCTACTATGGTATGTCAGTATCAGTCCAAATTTTCTGGTCAAGACCCACTGTTTAGATAACCCATTTTTCCCTTTTGATGACAAATGGAGGCAGGTTTGGCTGCTGCACTGACCTATGTTAGTCATTATTCCACAGTAGCCAGCCACCTCAAAACTTGCACCTTATTCAAATCAATTATTTTCAAGTTTTTTCTCTCTATCTCACAGCATAGGCACTTTACTTTCTCTGTTCCCAAAAGAGATTTATTGAAACAAGGATTTTCCTTGTTTAATCTCTTTTACAGATTTTGTTATTGATTTCCAGTGTCTTGAATAGAACAGGCATCTACTGGAGGCAGGGTTGCAACTCCAGGGTTTCAACTCTTCTCAAGTTCAGACTTGAATCATCTGCAGTCTTCCCTAAAGGGGGTGACTCTTCATTTAAATTGTTGATAGGAATAAAACAATGCACCCATTCTGCCAATACCTCATAGAGGATATTTTAGTAATTTCAAGCCATGCAGGATGAATTAACTTCTTTACTGAGCAATGTTTTTATTTAGTACTTGAATACCTATTATATATTTTATTAAGTTAATTAAGTACTTGGTAGTTTACCTGTTCACTACTCTTGTTACTGGATAATCTGGAAAGTCTCCCCAAGCAAGTAACTGAAAGAACATGTGACCCATTTAAATTGTTCCCTCCAGCAAATAATTTATATAGTAATTATACTGTAGCAGAAGTTTGAAATTACATTCCTAGAAGATCACATGCAGGTTGTGCACTAAGCCTGCAAAATCAAATTTTCTTGAGATACCATAAAAATAGATGATATTGACCTGAATGTTTTTTACCAAATAAGGAGTTTATTAGTTCACGATTTGAAAGTTGTTGCTCAAATTTCCATGTGTTTTACAGTAGTGATGGAAAAGTGTCGTGTGCTCCATTTTTGTTGTCCTTTGCTCTCCAGTAAAAAAGCCCTTCTGAAGCTGAGTGAAGGATTTGTAGAACTGGGATCTTAACCAGCAAATCATGAGACTTGTCTTAAAGACAAGTAAGATAAATGTCACTCTTGTTTAATGAAAAATGGGGACTACCTACATTTTACCCCAGTCAAAAGCATATTATTGGCACTGTTGGGAAAGCTTAAGTCTAAGAAGGATATCAAAATATGTCTATTCCACACTTTGTAAACAAGTTATGCTAAAACAGAGTCTTAGCTCAATGCTGGGTTCAGTCTAAGCACATTTAACATCTTAGCATGGGCCTTCCTTTTCTTGTTATTGGTTCTGGATTAATTAAGTGTTGCTGGATCTCTCCAGCACACAGATCCAGAGGTAAGTATGAAGACATTTCCAGTAGGAACACTGGGGTTTTTTCCAGCTTTCTAAAGTCATTCACCTCTAATGGGATGTTTACAGAGTCATTTCTTTAGTTGATATTACCAGTTTTGACATGTGGCACTTTCTGGGACAAAAAGAGTAATCTTCCCCTTCACAACCCTTCCTTGCAGATCACAGATGCTTACCTGCAGGACTTCAGCCTGCTTTTCACTCAGCTCTGTCCGGCTCATTGTGCAAAGTCTGAGAACAGAGGAGTGAGAGGATTGGTGTCTTAGCCACAGAGCTTTGCCAGTCCCAGATCTGCCTGGCAGTATCTATCTGGGAGCAAATAGATATGTATTAACTCTCTCTGTCACTTCTGCAGCTGCTGCTGAATAGACATAGATCGGCATGAGCCACTAGTAGCTCAAATCCTGTGGAAGTCATGTTGTCAGAGGCTAGGGAAGCAGAAAAGGAGCAGCCATTTCTGCAGGACACCTCTGGTTCTCAATAAATATATAGTAAAGAAGAATCATCCTTCTCTCCTGTGCTCTCTGAGTGGCATGCAAGTTCTGAGGCAGGAGTGTTTCTCCTGTGATTCTTTCTCTCTCAGGCAGAGGTGTCTATATAAAACATGCACTCAAAAAACAAAAAATAAAACCCAGCTCTGAAAATATAAACAAATAGAAAAGCGTATCTGTAAAGAAGCCATTTTGCATTTGCCCAGAGGCATTAGACACAAATCCTGCCCAGTGGATTCAGGATATCTGTCTTTGTTCCTTGCAATAAACGTGATGTTATATTTAACCTGTTATATTTAACCTATTTAACCATTTAACAATAAATGTCATAGAGAATGAAATAGATGCAATACTTCACCTCTTCCTGCTTTACTTTCAGGTAAACATCCACTTTCTCGATGTATCTAACAAACCTATAGGGCTGCTAACAGAAAGAAATGGAGAATCTAGCTTAGCTGATAAGAAATTGAGATGCTTATTGTACTGCAGGCAGGTGTTAATCCTGGTGTGGAGTGGTGATTCTGTTAATCTGTATTTTTGTTTGGGGATTTTAGAAGGAGTAAACCTCCTCAAACACACACACACACCCACACCCACATCCACACCCACATACATACACACACACACCTACAACTGGACAGATTTCAAACAAAGAGAAAACGGCTCTGTAGGGCATGAATGCTGATTTCCCTTCATTTCATCTGGAAACCTGGTTTAGTGAATGGAAGCCCAGCTGTTCATACCAACAGAATTATTTGCTATATGTGGGTAAAATGAATAAAGCCACTAGCCTAGCATAGATGCTTGTCTACAGGACTTCAGCCTGCTTGTTTTCAACAAATTAGCAGTGCTGTTTGAGAATCTGAACATACATCATTGCATTCTATTTTCTTTCTATTACACCAAATTCAGAGTCCCCGATTTGTATTTTATATCATTGCTGTATCCTTAATTACTAATACCTGTAGATATTACCATTGGGTCAAACCCTGCTTATTTCATCAAACTACTCACTGAATCAGAAGAGGCTATAGCCAGGAAAGCAAGATTTATTAATTATATTTTAAACTCTAAAGTATTGAAAACTTTGGAAATTTGAAAACTGACTGTCCCTGAAGATTGACCATGCTTCCAAATTATGAAACTTTGTACATATTGATATAAATTAGTTGTATTAATATATCAGGATACATAAAAGTATCTATTACAGACCTATACTTTAGGAGAAAACAATTATTCTGCTTTAAAAATGAAGAAAAATATCAGGCCAGTTTAAATTTTAAATATGGCATAACACTATAAAAACATTTCAGTGGACCTGAGAGTAGAACATCAGCTTTTTTTTTTCACCTGCCTGGTTTAATATTCCAGCCAGAGGAGTAGTGTTTTGCTATATGATCCCTGTTCATAGAATTCACCTGAGACCTCTGAGGAGGTTTTTGACTAAAGCCACCAATTTGGCTGCTACCTCTAAGTCTGAAAGGACAAATAAATGAGCTGCTGCCACATAGTCTGCTACATTAACACACTGAAATGTTGGTTTGTCTTAATACATGAAAAGATTTGTCTTAACATATGAACAGCAATCTTGCTACAGATAGAGCTGTCTTGGGCAGAAAAATAGAGTCCTTCAGTTTGGTAAATTTTCTAAACACGGGTTTTAGCCCTGTGTAAGTGTGTAACACTAAGAACTAAGCTAAGTTTAAGTTCAGGTTTTACATTTGTGTTTTGCTGAGTTTCCACTGGAAAGTTGAACACTGTGTAAATGAAGCATAATGAAGTTGTTTTTATAACAGATATTATGTCACCATTCTGCCTCTAGTTTGTAGTTCCCTCTGCTTGCATTGAACAAAATCCTTCTATTCACTTCAATGCTATTTTACTTCTAGAAAACACACATGATCCCTTTGTGCACTCACACTTACTTCTGTGACAAAGAAAAAATTTACTCTCTTGATCTGGATAAGTGTTAGTTTTCAGTTATTTTCCATCTGTTTTGAATATATCATAGTTACTTGACATGATAGAATTAACCCTGCTCTTTAAAAGCTCAATACATATCTCATGGTTTTAAGCAAGATTCTTTTGTGTATGAAGGATTAACAAAGATTAGCTGAGTTTACACGCTCAATGTGTCTTGGTTCAAGCTCTTGTTTTGAAAACCTAGTTTGAAAAAGAAGGCAGACAGTAATAAAATCACTCTTGATTCCAGTATTTTGTTGCTGCCCTTTCTGCACGCCTCCAGCTTGACAGCTTGCCCATAGAGAAGGCTAAGAGTCTTCTCTCCAGCTGCAGTACTAAACACCCACAACCTTGATGGGATTTACGCCTCTCTGGGTCTCAGAATGCATCAAATATGAGATTGCACGTGGTCCCTGACTTCAGAAGTACATACGAAAATACACTGTAGGATGAAAAGCACGGGAAATCACCTGGAGTTGAAGATATGCTACCCGGAAATGGATTGTGCACACCTTACGACCCATCGAGCTATTTCCTCTTGTGAGTTGCAGGGTTCTTAAATTACCATTTATACATCTCTAAAGATAACAAGACCATAATAAGAAACACCCTTCAGTACAAGGCACTGATGTCCAGGTATCCTTGTCCTCAAAAAAAGACCTGCCACCAAAATAGGAGACTTGGTCACATCACTGGAAAAACTCTGTTACCTCTGGATAGAAGAGCACAAGCCTAATGGGATACAGAGCTTTGCTACAAGAGAAAGCAGAATTGCAGCCTGTTCAAGGTAAGTTGTGATCAGATATAAGTGGCCCAGAGCTCAGAGTTTCAGCTCACATGGTGCTGATGTACTTGATAATGTTATTGTTGATTCTAAAGCAGAATTGCAGAGTGCATGCCGGTAAAATGGCCTATAAAAGCAGAGGGCAAGGGCAGCTGGAGCATGTTTCTGTGCTGGTATCTAAGGAGTGGCATATTGTGATGACTTTTCATTACAGTTGAGAAAATTGCTCACTCAATATGCAGTTTCAGGCTACAAGTACAGTAGATACTGCATATACTGTATTCCTGAGGTGTTGGTGATTAAGGCCTGTAATTCACAAAAAGGGAGATGTACTGTTGTGATCCATGCAACCTTCTATGGATGAGACACAGAACTCACTCTCTAAGATATTGTAGTGGTCTTTATAATGAGTTAGAATCATTCCACCATTGCAAGTGAGCCAAAGCCACTAATTATATGTGTATGTTTCTGTGTGTTTACACACATAAATACTAATATTGTGTCCAACCTGGGCATTATTTCAATGTGGAGAGAGTGGTTTCTAAAGCTGGTAACATTTGTGTTAAATATATGCTGCACTGTGTAGATCAGTGACAGTCAATGGCTTGAGGAGTGAGCAGAAACTGATTTATTAATGCTGTACTTTTAATTGAAGTAAAAGTCTACTTGTACAGACTTGGAGCTTAGCAATAGAAGAAGATCTGAGAGCAAAGAGATTCCAGTGGTCACAGCTTGATCTTAAAGAAATTCTGGTGAATGTAAAAGGTTAATATTACATAAGCATTTTTATAGCCCTTTTAAAATCTTTCCTGTATTTGGAGGTAAACAGGCTTTTTCTTATTACAAGACTACAAGAGGAACTAAGTTTTGCTATTTTTCCTTTACTGGAACTACTGGACTATTTGAAAATAATTGTGTCTTGTTAAATTGCTATGTTACTACTTCAAAAACTGAAATCAATCCTGCTTTACTACAATGTATTTTTTGTATGCAGGAAGAATTTTCTCCCCAGAAATAATCACCATAGTCAGTAAGACCACATGCCATGACTCTTGTAGGCCAGAACTCAGCAGAACACGCTCGAATGTGAAAACCGAACTTAAACTTAGCAGCGCCCTTAAGCCTTACACACAACAGGGCCAAGGCATGTGTTCACAAAGTTTACCAAATTGAAGGAGGGTTGTCAGCAAGCTTTAGGCTGCCTGGAGCACTGAAAAGACATGGCTGTTTAAAGCAAGAGCAAATGACAGCCAGAAGGCAAAGTATTCCAACTTTCCAGCATTTTTGTATACCGCTGAATGGGCTGCAGTACGTAGAAGGTTCTTCATTTGTCACTGGCTCATTCAGAACCTTAGGCATAAGCAGAGTTTCTGTGGTGCTACTGCTTTGACACAGGGTCAATGCCCACACTGGTTTAGATTTGAGAGGGTTTATACCATTAGTAGTGATGATCTACTCCTGTTAGTGCTCCAAACTAATGTAGTTTTGAACAGAATGTTGTAAAGCTGACAGAATGTTTGAAAACAAGACACATTTGATGTAGTACTTCTCGTACTCGTCAGTTTCGAAGTAATCCACTGTTTCTATTCACTTTACAACCTCTTCAGGCCATCATTGGAAGACTGGGGAAAAATACAAACAACAGTAGTTTTTCACTAGACTTAAATATCGTTATACTGGCAGTTTTCGTGTTCTGCAGAGAAAGTGGGACATTCTTAAGGTTCCCTTGACTTAGGGTTGAGTATCTCAAGGCAAAGCCACACTTCCTAGGTTTCCTTCACAACCGTTGTTTGGAGGACCTGCCAAGTTTTTCTGAGAGATTCAGTGGTGTTTCTTTCAGCTCTTTTAAATCAAGTCCCAAATATGGAGGCAGAACTTGAGGCTACAGTTGTCTTCTACAGTAGGTCTTGTGGCAAGATAGACATTTCAATGGATTTGTAGAGAGAAAAAATGAGTGAGGGTGCATTTGCTGTTCTTTTACTGTTACAGATAGCTGGAACACTGCTGAGTTTTCTACCTGGATAAGAAATTGAAATCTGCAGTTGTCTCTGTCTTTTTTTCTGGAAGGTACTAAATGAGAAAGCACTAGAAGATCCTCAGAGACATTTTTTTCTGATCAAGAATTAAGGACAGCTTTATTAACCTCATGCATGTAATTTTCATCAGTAAATAATGTTGGCTTGTGTTCAAGTGCTCAGCTCAATCTATGAGTATTCTGCACTTTCTCATGGAAATCTGTATAAATACCTTGAGTTCTATCTCCTGATTGGTCTTTTTTTTTCCTCTCTTTATGGTTGTTGTATTTTTTTTATAATGGGATTCAAGAACATTCTCAAGATGTGGTCTAGAGTTCTTTACTTTCTGTAAAATGGATGTAAGGGCATCCATTTCTGGCTTGAAGCACAACCTGAAATTAGAGTTTGAGTTGGTCTTTTCCCACCTAGCTACAGAGTGGTAGGAAACATGAATTCTGAAGAGGACAGAAATGCTGTCACAGAATGTAGTTTTAGATGAGAGCAGGGAGAAAACAAAGATCTTGACTAACAGTTTAGCTTTAATTTACGAATTCACTAGCTATTGGAAGGACATATAACTGTCATCCATTATATCATTGTGCTTTCTCCTTTTGCTCTGCCAAAGATTTAAAGGTGGGAATTTGAATAAAAGTGAGAGCATATGTCAAGAGTATGTAATAAAATCATGGTATGTTGAGTACCTAATTACCAACAATATGTGAGTTAGAGTTTGTTGATAACCTCTATATTCATCGTACCCTTCTGATATAATATTACTTCAAAATTTTAGGATGAAACCCATATAAAAATTACTCAAGGCCTAATTATGCTACAGCCTTAGAACAGAGAGAGGGGTTCTTAAACCTGATGCAATGTATATCCTGTCCAGGAAATGTAAATGAAGGTGTGGAAGGTGTCTCCAGTCTCTCTACCCCATGTCAGATTTGGTCATACCGCATTCTTGTACTCAACTTGAAGGTTAAAAGTAGTTTTATATGTTAAGGAGCACCTTCAGTGCTCCTGAGGTGAAACAGAGAAGTGAAACACCAAACAAACAACTAAGTAACAAATTGTTTGTCAGTTCCGAGGAAAGTGATAGCCAAAGAGCTAAGAAAAAGTGATCAGCGTTCACAGGTAGCGCTGTGAAAAAAAAAAGCACCTACATCAGATTTTGCGTTCTCTGGGCAGTACAAGGCATCAAGCAAGCAGAGGAACTAGAAGTTAAACAGTACAGAAAAAGACCTCATAAGATTAAATACTGGAAAAATGTGTAGAAGTGCCCTGGCAAAATGTTTTTGTAATCTAAAAGCAGCACCAGAGATGAGTGGAAAAGATAATGTAGTCTTGAATACTATTATTAAAAATCTCTTCCAGTACATAGACATTAAAAATAGACATTGCTGGGATCTGGAGAGAAGATCAAACACAGCCCATGCATTGCAGACCCTTCCAAGCACTCAGTTTCTGTCTGCAGATGTAAAAGACGGAATGTTTGGAACCTGACTGCAAAATTTCAGAAGTGGTGATAATGCCACTAAATCAAAAGCCTGGTTATTGTTACATCTTAGATTTGAAACTAACTCGTAAATGAAGGATCACAAATTGCTAGTGCTGTTTGGATGTTCTTTGATATAGTTCCAAGCAGATGCAGAGAGGAGCACAACCTTGTTTTGTTGCCTGAGTGAATGTTTATCTAGGATACTTCTGAGGGGTGTGTCATTCTATCCAGTAATTAAAAAACATGCTTTCCGACTAATCCATCATTGAAATTTTACTCATCTAGATTCAGATTTCTTACATAACTCCCTGGTACTTAATTGAATCTTTGGACCCATATATTCCTCCAAACAGGCAGGATATAAAATAGGCTTGTCCCCATACACAGATCAGTATCTTAGGCAAAGTCTAATACAAATGAGTACTTATAGCATCATAAAAATATACCTTTCACTTATGGAGGAAAAAAGAAAAAAAGTGGGTGAAAGAATGAAGGAACTCATCAGTTATTACCTCTTATTAAGGACATAAGGTAAGTGAGGAAATCTGCTATGAACTCTCTAAGTAGATCTCATTGACTAGGAAACTCTTTGGGTACTATCTAATATCTCAATCTAATATCCCAAGTCAATTTCAATACGTCCTTAGACATCCTAGATGTTTCCCATATTTCCCATGTCCTAGTTAAAGAAGAAGAAATTCCTAGCGCTTGGGAAGTGAGGAGCATTTGGAACTGCAGCTAAAAAAGTTATTCCATTTTGGCATATGGATTACCTGATGACAACGGCATGTCTGGATTTTCAAAGGAACACACCTGCCAGTCAGCACTCTCAGAAACACCTCTGTAGGGTGATTGGAGGTGTGGAAAAAAGAAGAGATCACAAAATGAACAAATGAGGAAATCATGGCTTCTTTGCTTATGATGTGAACTTAGTGCTTGCAACACTGCACTTTTGGAAATTAATCTCTCACACAGCCCTGAAAAGTAGTGAATTTCAAGAAATATCCATGTTGTGTTGCTTGTGGCCCTCACCTTAGTGCTGGAAATATCCCACTATATGGATGAAAACAGCCTTAAGTTCTTCTGTTATCTCTTCTGAATGTCCTATAATGTTGCTGATTTTAGGAACTCCCTAAATACAGACAAAGTATCATAGAAAGGAAATATTGTTTATTCTGTGCAGAGTGCAAGGTGAAAGTTTTCCACAGATCACTCATGTCAAGGAGTAAATAGCAAGAGAATTTATACATTGAAATCTACATAAACCCACCTATCTAATACAGTTACACCTACATATTGCATAATTGTTTCGCTTGTGCCACTTTATGAAATATGATTTACTGCACCTCTGTGGGCCTCTTAGGGGGCCTCTGGTGGTCTCTGGTTTGGGGAGGTGCCCCCTACTCGGTTCTGAGCAACATTCAGTTCAGCATGCATAGAACTCCAGGTCGAGTGCCAAAGAAGATGTGATCTGTAACTCAGCACCACATCTTCTCAGACAATTGCAAAACAGGTCATAAAATACAAAAGGTTTCCGTAAACATTGAGCAACATCTGCTTAATACACCTGATAGCATCTTTTTACGTTCAACAGAGAGGTTAAAGGTGAGAATGACACCATCTGGTTCCATCTGCAACAGAGATCAAAAGAAGGGACAGAGACAGTGAATTCTGCTTAAGGACTCTGAGCGTAAAAATACAGAGAATTCTAATTAAAATACAGAGAATTCTGCTTAAAGACATCAATAAGACTTCCAACTGCTGGTTATTTATTTATGTGGACAATGGCTCACTTTACTGATCATTTTTAAAAGTCAAAGAGTCACTAAAAAGTAAGGCTACTCATTCTCTTGAAGTTCTATGAGTGACAAATTTCGGAGAGCCCTTTTGGAAATCTAGGCCTAGGAGTTGTCCATAGGGCTTCAATATAGCTCAGGGATGTCAGGGTCAGGATCAGAGTGCAGGACAAGGTGCCTTTTGCTCCACTGCTCAGGCTGCTCAAATACACTGCTGTTCAGCAAGCCACAGATCAGAAGACTGTATAGACACCCTCACTGGTGCTGTCCAGGTTAGAACTCTGCAAATGGATTGCTAATGTGTTACTTTATGCACCAAAAGGAAAATAATTTTGAACAGAGAGATGAAATCAATCGTTACCTTGTCACGGTGTAGTGTGAATGTAATGATGTGTCCTTGAAATGTGTGTTTCTCCTTTGACTTTGCATTGCTGCCACATCACCTGAGGGAAAACGGCTTAGAATAAGTACGTAATTTCCTCCCCAGCAAATCTCAATTCTTTGAAATGCAGCTATCAAGAGAAAGATAACTGTAAATAAGAAATAGTACTGTCTCCAGTCTAGGGATTGATGAAAAATAGAGAATGATCTTCCTCTGCTTGTTTCTTAGACTCTTGCCTTCTGAGAAAGATTAAGACAGGCTGTCTGAACTGCAAGGAACACATTGAGATTCTGCTGTGACCCTTTGACAGACACCCAAAAGGGCAACAGAATTTTTTTTTTTTTGTCAGAGCAAGCTTGTTTCACTGTAAAAATGTCAACATCTCAGCAAAAATGACTAATTTCCAGATGAGCCACTTGAAACGAAAGCCAGAGCAGGAGCAGGAAAAGGGGGAAAAAAAGAATGTTTTGGCACTAATCCTCAAAGGACAAGTATTTCATGGGAGAATAGCACACTGTAGGATTAGTGTTGCCTTCAAAATTCTTCTGCATCTTTGGGGTTGCTGAGTCAGCAGGGCTGAGTGAGAGGGCTTTAAACTAGGTTT
>VZRV01008788.1:14521-30266 GCA_013398115.1 Falcunculus frontatus
GGGGAGACGGGGGTACAGGAGTGGGATTTGGGGTGCAGGGGAGGTGGGGGAGGTAGGACTGGGTGCAGAGCTGCGATTTGGGGTGCAGTGCTGCGGTTTGAGGGGCAGGGGAGGCGTGGGATGCAGTCCTGGGTGCAGAGCTGGGATTTGGGGTGCAGGGGAGGTTTAGGTTGCAAAGACAGGACTTGGGGTGCAGGGGGAAGTGTGGTGTTCAGGGGGAGATCTGGGGTGCAGTCCCGGGTCGCAGAGGGAGCTTTGGGGTACAGAAAGAAATCTGGGGTGCAGGGGGAGATTTGGGGTGCAGACCCAGGACTTGGGGTTCAGGAATAGATCTGGGGTGCAGCGGGAGATTTGGGGGTTGGGAGGCGATTTGGGGGTGCAGAGGGAGATTTTGGGGCACACACCTGGGAGAGCAGGTGCCCCTCCCTTTCCACAGGCTGGGCAGTGCCACGTGGCAGGTCTGGCCCCAGCCCAGGTGGCCTCCAGCTGAGGAGTTTCAGCCCTGTCACAGCCAAACACGCCCCTTTTCCCACTCCCCTTTTTGCCAGAAATGCAGAAATTTCCCCCAAAAAAACCTGATCCCACCTGCCTGGGATGTGGGTGATGCTCGTGGGTGCCCACACCAGGGTGGACCACCCCAAGGTGATCCCAGCTTGTCCTTCCGGCTCCTCCCTGCAGGGTTTTGGCCATGACGGAGGTGACCAAGCGCATCCTGGTGACAGGTGGCACCGGCTTGGTGGGCAGAGCCATCGAGAAGGTGGTGGCCGATGGAGAGGGGCGGCCGGACGAGGAGTGGATCTTCGTGTCCTCCCGAGACGCCGACTTGACGTGAGTTGGGTTTTTTCCCTTGGAAACCCCCGAATTTGCTCTCTTGACCCCAAGAAACCCTAAAATTTCCCATGCCAGCATTGGGTTTTCCTCGGAAAGACCCCAGTTGGCTCTGTTGACCTCACCACATCCCAAATTTTCCCATCCCAAGATAGGGTTTTTCCTTAGTAACCCCCCCAATCTGCCCCCACCAAACCCCAACATTTCCCCTCCCAGGATTGGGATTTTCCTCGGAAACACCCCAATTTGCTCCGCTGACCCCACTGAATCCCCAAAATTTCCCGTTCCAGGAGCAGCTCTGAGACCAAAGCCCTGTTTGAGAGGCACAAGCCCACCCACGTCATCCACCTGGCTGCCATGGTCGGAGGCCTCTTCAAAAACATCCGCTCCAACCTGGATTTTTGGGTAAGCACCCACGGAATGGGCACTGTCGGGATCTCTGTGGGTGCTGCGCTCCCTAAATTGGGATACGGAACACACAGGCATGTGGCTTGCTCTGTTCCCGGAGCCAAACCAGAGCTCCAATGGTTTCTAGAGTTATCAAGGAGTTGTTGGTGAAGGGATTTGGGGATCCCCGACCCCACGATCCCCATAAATCTCCCCTTTCCCAGAGGACAAACATCCACATCAACGACAACGTCCTGCACTCGGCCCACGAGATGGGGGTGCAGAAGGTGGTCTCCTGCCTCTCCACCTGCATCTTCCCGGACAAGACCACCTATCCCATCGATGAGACCATGGTGAGAATTCCCATTCCCACGCAAAATCCAGGGAAAGTCCCTGCCCTGCTTAATTTCTCCGCTCTGACACTCCCAGATCCACAACGGGCCACCTCATAGCTCCAACTTCGGCTACTCCTATGCCAAGAGGATGATTGACGTCCAAAATAGGTGAGCTGGGGACATGGGAGCACCCATTGGTTTTCAAGGCAAGGGGAATCCAGGGAGGGATTTCCAGGATTTAAATGACGCCGCGGTGGAAGCTGGGGAGATACCTGGGCTCAGAAGGTGAAGGTGCTGCTGGCTGGACTTTTTTGGGGGCACATCAGTGCTGGAGAGGGGCTTGACAGCCCACCCACCATCCCCTTCCCTGCTCTCATCCAGGGGTTATTCCGAGCAGCACGGCCGACGCTTCACCGCCGTCATTCCCACCAACGTCTTTGGGCCGCACGACAACTTCAACATCGAGGACGGCCACGTCTTGCCAGGGCTCATCCACAAGGTCTACCTGGCCAAACGTGAGGGTGGCAGGACTTCCAGGGATTTTTTTGGGGAAAACTGGGTGTGGTTTCCTTCGCACTTGCTCCGTGGGGTGGGTGAAGGTGGCTCTGGTGGTCATGGCTCCTTCCTCCTGCAGAGTCCGGCTCTGCTCTGACTGTCTGGGGAACAGGCAAGCCCAGGAGACAGTTCATCTATTCCCTGGTAGGTGTGGCCTTGGGAAGCAGGGAATGGGGCTGGAGGACCCACTGGTGGGACCCCAGAGGGGTCTGAACCCCACTGGTTTGTTCTGGGCCATCCCCAGGGTTGTATCCCTTTGGGATGGGAGGGCTGGGGGACATCAGTGACCCCTCCAAGAGTTGTCTGCTCTTCCACAGGACCTGGCCCGGCTCTTCCTTTGGGTCCTGCGGGAATACGATGAGGTGGAACCAATAATTTTATCAGGTAAGCCCTGGCTGCCCCCCAGAAACCCCCTCTCCACGAGGGAACAGCCACAATCCTTCCCTTCTCCACAGTGGGAGAAGAAGATGAAGTCTCCATCCGGGAAGCGGCAGAGGCCATCGCAGAGGCCATGGAATTCAGGGGAGAACTCGTTGTATCCTTCACCACAGGCTGACCCCCCGCCTTTCCCACCAGCTCCCCTGAGAGATTCCATGATCCCGAGGATCCTTCCCACCCAAGGACCAAAAGCAAGGCCTGTTTTTCCTCCTTAATCCTTCCCATCCCAGTTTGACACCACCAAGTCCGACGGGCAGTTCAAGAAGACGGCCAGCAATGCCAAGCTCCGGCGGTACCTGCCCGGATTCCAGTTCACACCTTTCAGGAAAGGTGAGATGGGGGGGCCTCCAGGAGACACCAGGGGTCCTACCCCCTGCCATCAGCCTTGGTGGCATCAAGGTGATCCATCCTTTCCGGATGAGGAATGAGGATGGTGAAACACTGTCACGGGTTGCCCAGGGAGGTGGTGGTTTCTCCATCCCCGGAAATATCCAAGGTCAGATTGGATGGGGCATGGAGCAACCTGGTCTCTTGGGAGGTGTCTCCTTGCATGGTGGTTGGATGAGAAGACCTAAAAAAGTCCCTTCCAACCCAACCCATCCCATGATTAAATGACCAAAATCCACTCCCAGTCCCCAAACCTATCCTGTGATTAAATGACCAAATTCCATTCCCAGTCCCCAAACCCATCCTGTGATTCTATGATCAAAATCCATTCCCAACCCCCAAACTCATCCCATGATTTTATGACCAAAATCCATTCCCAAAGTCCATTCCAAATCCCCAAACCCATCCCATGATTCTATGATCAAAATCCATTCCCAACCCCCAAACTCATCCCATGATTTTATGACCAAAATCCATTCCCAAAGTCCATTCCAAATCCCCAAACCCATCCCATGATTCTATGATCAAAATCCATTCCCAACCCCCAAACTCATCCCATGATTTTATGACCAAAATCCATTTCCAGTCCCCTAACCCCATCCCATGATTTTATGACCAAAATCCATTCCCAAAGTCCATTCCCAATCCCCAAACCCATCCCACTTTATCCCTCCTCAGCCGTGAAGGAAACCTGTGCCTGGTTCAACGCCAACTATGCCAACGCCAGGAAGTGATGGCACCGGGACCGGCATCACCTGGCACCGGGATCGTCCTCTTCAACTCAGGGTTGTCCTTTGCTGGGGCAGAGGACAGGGCTGGGGGGGTGACAGTGACATTTCCAAAGTAAAAATGGGAGCCCCGGGGAGCAGCTCCCACATTCCTGCCCCACTGCTGGGAGCGGCGCAGGACGCCCAGGGCAGGGGGGAGGAAGGTTGGGGCATCCCAAAAGGATCCCAAATTAAGTGGTAGGAGCCAACTGGAGCCATCCCCGTGGCCGTGTCCAAGAGGGTGGTGGCTCAGAGTTGTTAACGAGCTACACTAATTACCTGCAATTAGGCTTAATAAAGGGAAGGCAATCAGGATTCCAGGGCATGGAAATGGCAGCAGGGAGTTTGCTGCTGCTCTTGGCACATGGGGATGATCCCACAGCCCCCAGTCTCAGGATAGGAGGGACCAGAATGGGAAAGACTCCAGCTGTAAATGTGGCATTTATTAAAATATATGCAAATAGCATAAAACTGGTGGGATAATGAACATCTGCCCTGTACCCACATCCAGTGGCATCCTTAGGGTCCATACGTTCTCCACCAGGATCTGGAAGGGTCATAAAAAGGGTTAAAACCCCCCAGGGAAGGGGTAGAGGGTCAAAAATGGGGAGATGAATCCGTGGCCAAACTACTGGCAGTGGTGTGGATGTGGCAGAATTCCTGCCCGGAAATGGCTTTCTTCCGGCACCGCTGCCCAGCCCTGGTGAGCCCCTGGCATGGGGACCTGCAGAGGAGACACCCATCAGCACTCCAGGAAGCCACCAGCAGCGGGGTGTCCCCCTGAGGTGACACCAAGCCCTGGATAAGGGACGTTCTGGGTGGTTGGTGCTCACATGTTGGCCCTCGGGCTGCAGGGTTTGGGCTTCCAGCTCTTCCCAGCATCCATGACCAGCTCTGGTGTCACCTGGTTTGAAAAGAAGGGGGTTCCTGCAGATGTCCCTTGTCCCCTGGGGTGTCTTAGCCATCCTTTAGGACACACTCTTCCACCCCAAATTCTTCCCTGTGTGTCATGTCCCCAGCCCTGTCCATCTCGCAATGGGTTGTCCCACACCCAGAGGTGCCACCGTGGTGAGGACACCCCAACCTTGGAGCACCTGACCCTCAGGGAGACCCAGCTGGCCCCCAAGAGGAGGTTTTTGGGGGACAACATCAACCTGGGGACATCCCACCCAGCATCTTACCCCACACGAGCTCGGTGTTGTCCTCCAGCCACCGGGGACAGGTGACACCTGCCCTGCAAATCCAGGAATGTCCCTGGCCACCTCTTGGGGCTGCTCCAGGTGCGAAGGTTCTGCAAGAACATGGCAGGGGTGGAGACACCCTCCTAGTGCTCCTGTCTCCAGGTGGAGGATGGGGACACTCTGGGGTGGTGGCTTGTGCCCTGGCAGAGCTTGGGGACACTCTGGGATAACACACATGTCCCAGCACGAGATGGGGATATGTCAGGGCTTCAGATCCATGTCCTCCAGCCACCACACCTCCCACCTCGTGGGCACCTCTCACCTCGCAGGCAGCTCATCTCCATCTTGTCCAGCTCCTCCTGCAGCAGCTCCATATAGCATTCCCTGTGTGGGAAGAAGGAAAACCGGAGTCTCGTCACCTTGGTGGCTTCTGTGTCACCACCACCATGGCAGACATGCACCTCTCCAGCCTCTCCACACCCTTCTCCAAGGAGAAATAGGTCAGGGAGCTGTGATGAGGTACCCAGAAGCTGTAGGAAAGCCATCAAGATGTGTCCTGTCCTTTCCTGGGAATGTCTGCCAGATGGCTCCAGGATGGAACATCCAAGATGGGACATCCAGGATGAGGATCCAAGAATGAGACAACCAGGATGGCAGGAAAAAGGGCAGGGCATTGGAACGAGGTGCCCAAAAGCCATAGGAAAGCCATCAAGGTATGTCCCATGCTTCCCTGGAGACCTCTGCCAGATGGCTCCAGGATGGAACATCCAGGATGGGGGAGGATGGTCCGCAGCACCCTGGAGGGACACCCAGGATGGGACATCTGAGCAGAAATAGGGCAAGGAGCTGGGATGAGGTGCCCAAACACCATAGGAAAACCATCAAGATGTGTCCTGTCCCTTCCTGGGAACTTCTGCCAGATGGCTCCAGGGTGGGGCACGAAGGATGGGACCCAGCAGCTCCCAAGGGTTCCATGCCACCTCCTCAGCCATCTCCTACCTCTCCGGGGTGGAGGTGAGCCGGTACCGGGGCTCTTCCCGGGGAACCACCGGCCGAATCCTTCTGGCACCACGGCAGGCAGATGCCACCAGCCAATGGCCTGTGGGAAAACGAGAGGGTGGGAGAGGACAGAGCTCCCCCAGCGTGGTGTGTCCCCAACCAGGTGTCCCCACACTCATCCCCACCTGCCACAGCAAGGACCAGGAGAGTGGAGATTGCCGGGATGCCGAGGTTGCTGGAAGCGAGGAAGAGGAGGAGGAGGAGGAGGATGGTCCGGAGCGACGCTGGCAGCAGCAGGAGAACCAGGAGCACCAAGAACGAGGCGTGTGGGATGCAGGAGGAGGTGGCACTTTGGCTCTGACCTGTGGGTGGGGGAAGAAGAGCCTGGTGTTGGCACCCACCAGCTCCCATCAACCCTGCAGCACCCATTCCCGCTCACCATCCGGGTCAGGGATAGCTTTGAGGTGCTCCAGGTGCTTTTCCAGCTGGCCTTGTGCGTCTTCCAAGGCCATCAGCATCAGCTCCAGGCTCTGGTTGACCCTCCGCAGCTTCTCCATCACCTCCTGAAGGACCAGGTTGCTCTCTGCATGTGGAAAAGATGGATACAGCAGTGGGATGAGCTGGGGAAGACGCATCCCGATGTGAAAACAGCTGGGAATGGGATTTGCTCTGTTCCCACCTAGTTGGGGATGAACGTCCTGAGTTCTTTCCTGCTCCTGATGAAGGTTGGATGGGACAACCTGCTGGCCTTCCCGGAGCTCCACAGCCCCACGGCTGCTCACATTCCCTGTGGGGAGGGACAAGAGGTTGGGTCAGTCCCGAAGTGGGATATGGGAATGTTGCAGCATCCCAACCCTGGCTCGTACCCATCCGATGGGCGATGTCCTGCACGAGCTGGGCCACGGGGGTCTCATCCAGTGCTGACCTCATCCAGGTCTCCCACAAATCCTCCTGAGGTGAATATTGGGGGGGGTGATGATGGGGGAAAGCTGGTTCTCCCCATGGACACCCCAAAATGAGCCCTCAGCACCCCTGGTTGCTCCCAGCACAGGATGGGGGGACACTGGAGTGGGTTTGGGGTGTAAAATATGGAAAAAGTTGTGAAGTCGCCCCACAATTCAGCCTTCACCCCCCAAAAACCATCCCCCCACCAGCCAAAGCGGCTGCCCAGGGTGGGGGATCCTGGGAACCCCCATTTCCCAGTTGGAGGGAGTCCCACAGCCACCACACAGCGACAGGAATCCAGGTGTGACATCTCCTGGGATGTGGCTTCATCCTGGAACTGGTTGTCACCCGCGGTTGTCTTGAGGGGGATGTTTGGGGGGAACCCCAGCTCTGATGGGGGGGTCCCCACCTTCTCTGGGGGTGCAGTGAGGCCCTGCCACCCCAAAAACCTGGCAGCGGCGCAGAGGAGCAGCACAACCCAGGAGCTCTGGAGCAGCATGATGGAAATGGGGGGTCCTGTGGGGAAAAGAGGATGGGGAGAAGCCCCCCATACTCATGGACAAATTTTAGGATCCCCCACCCCAAATTCGGGGGACCCACCCCACTAAGGGAACCTCCTACAGCCCCAGGGATGCTGGTGGGTGGGGGTACTTTGGGAAGGAGAGGGTGAGGAGCACCCTGGAGTGGGAAGCAGCACCCACATCCATGGATAAATTTGGGGACCCTCCCCCTCCACACGGAGAGGAGCCACCATAAACCCGGGAATGCCAGCGGATGGGGGTCCTATGGGAAGGAAAGGCTGAGCAGCACCCTGGAGTGGGAAGCAGCACCCACATCCATGGACAAATTAGGGGACACCCCCTCGGAGAGCAACCCCATAAACCCATGGATACCGGAGAGTGGGGGTCCTGTGGGGGGCGAGGAGAGCGGGGACCACCTCCCACATCCACGGACAACTGTGGGGACCCCACCCGTGGCCCCAGGAGTGGTGGGGCTCCGCTGAGCGCTGCGGGGAAAGGTTTGGAAAGGGTCTGGAAAAGGTTTGGAATCGTCAGGAACCCCCTTCGGGACCCCCCCCNATAGGCGAGGAGGGTGTGGCTGGGTGCGGCCAATCAGCGTCGGGGGTGTGGCTTTGGGGGCGTGGCCTCGGGTAGTGATGGAGGCGTCCGAGCTGTGGGTCGGGTTCGTGGGCGCCGGGCGCATGGCCGGGGGACTCGTCCGGGGGCTGCTGCAGGCAGGTACGGGCTGGGGGGAGACCGGGAGGTCCCTGACACACGGGCATGGGAGGGGACATGGGGACAGTGCTGGTCTGGCGCCTCTCCGGTGTCCCCGCGCGTCCTGTGGAGCGGGGATGTATGGGGACATGGGGACAGTGCTGGTCTGGACGCTCCCTGCGTTCCTTTCCCTGTTGTCCAGTGGAGGGACATGGGGACAGTCGCGTCCTGATCCATTCCCCAAGTTCCAGCCCGCCCCCGGGTCCTTGTCCTCCAGTGCAGGGACATGGGGCAGCCGTGTCCTGGCCCGGTCCCAAGGTCCCAGCCCTTCCCCAGGTCCCTGTGCTCTATTGGAGGGACATGGGACAGCCCTGTCCTGGCCCGTTCCCAAGGTTCCAGCCCTTTCCCGGCTTCCTGTCCTGCACTGGAGGGACATGGGGCAGCCCTTTCCTGCCGCACTCCCTGGGGGACCCTGCCCTCCCTGGTGTCCCTGTCCCCCAGATCAGGTGTGGGGACATGGGGACAGCCCTGTCCTATCCCACTCCCCCGGGGTCCCTGTCCCCCAGATCAGTGTGGGGACATGGGGACAGCCCTGTCCTATCCCGCTCCCCCGGGGTCCCTGTCCCTCAGATCAGGTGTGGGGATATGGGGACAGCCCTGTCCTATCCCACTCCCCCGGGGTCCCTGTCCCCCAGATCAGTGTGGGGACATGGGGACAGCCCTGTCCTGCCTCTCTCCCTGACATCCCTGTCCCACAGACAGTGATGGCACAGCCCTGTCCCTGCTTCCCCGTGTGTCCCAGATTGTCCCTGTCCCATAGCACAGTGTGGGGACAGCCCTGCCCATTTGGGGCCACCTCCATTGTCACTGCCCCATGACACAAGTGGGTGCCTGTGCCAGCCACGCCGTCAGGATCCATCCGCAGCCCCCTTTGCTCCATGTTCCCCAGTGGGATCTTGCTGGGATTGGAGGAATCACATCCCGGTGGAAATTGGGGTGTCTGGGCTGTGCTGGGGTGTCCCCCCCACCTTGGGGCCATCCCAGCTGCTCACCCCATTCCCTGTGTTCCCCAAGGGAAGGTCCCAGCCAGCAACATCCTGGCCAGTGCTCCCTCGGACAAAAACCTGGATGCTTGGCGGGTGAGTGGGGCCGTGGGGGTGGGAGATGTTGGGGTGTCCCTCACTGTGGGGTCAGAGCACCTTTTCCCCCCACACTGGGGTCTGGCTCATCCTTCCCAAGTCTGGGTGAGATCCAGGCAGAGCCTCGGTGGCTTTGTGGCCAGAGCAGGTCCCCAAACCATGTCCCTGCCTCTGGATGTGCCATTACCAAGGGGGTGCTGGTTTTGGGGTGCTGTTTTTGGGGCTGCTGGGCTGTGACCCCTCTCCCTGTCCCCGGGCAGGAGTTGGGCTGCCGGACCACGCACTGCAACCTGGAAGTGGTGCACAGGAGCACCCTGGTCTTCCTGGCCACCAAACCCCACATCCTGCCGGGTGTCCTGGAGGAGATCCGTCCTGCCGTGGGGTCCCACCACATCGTCGTGTCGCTGGTGGCCGGCGTCACCATCCAGACACTGCAGAGGGTGAGACTCCTCCTTCTCCTTTTCCTTCTCCTCCTTTTCTCCTCTCCTTCTCCTCCTTTTCTCCTCTCCTTCTCCTCTTTTTCTCTTTCTCCTCCTCTCCTTTTCCTTCTGCTTTCTCTTCTTCCCTTCCTTCTTCTCTCCTCCTCCTCTCCTCCTTTCTTTTTCTTCCTCCTCTTGCCCCTCCTTCTCCTCTCTTCCTTTCTTTTTCCCCCTCTTTCTCCTCACCTTTCTTTTTCCTCCTCCCCCTCCTCCTCTTGCTCCTCTTCCACCTCCTCCTCCTTCTCTTCCTCCTTTTTCCTTGTCCTCATCCTTGTCCTCCTTCTCCTCTTCCCTTCTCCTCTCATTCTCCCCTCTCTTCTTGTTGTTCTCTTCCTCCTTCTTCTTCCCCTCTCATTCTCCTCTTCTTCCTTTCCTCCTCCTCCTCCTCTCCTCCTTTTTCCTTGTCCTCCTCCTTGTCCTCCTTCTCCTCTTCCCTTCTCCTCTCATTCTCCTTCTCCTTCTTGTTGTTCTCTTCCTCCTTCTTCTTCCCCTCTCATTCTCCTCTTCTTCCATTCCTCCTCCTCTCCTTCTCCTCTCTTCCTTTTTCCCCCTCCTTCTCTTCACCTTTCTTTTTCCTCCTCCTGCTCCTCTTCCACCTCATCCTCCTTCTCTCCTCCTTTTTCCTTGTCCTCATCCTTGTCCTCCTCCTTTTCCCTTCTCCTCTCATTCTCCTTCTCATTGTTCTCTTCCTCCTCCTTCTTCTTCACCTCTCATTCTCCTCTTCTTCCTTTCCTCCTCCTCCTCCTCTCCTCCTCCATTTGCACCCAGGCCCATGCAGGACACACCACTGTGGCCTTGTCCCCACCCTGCTGCACCTCCAGCTCCCTCCCCGTGCTCCTCGCTTCTCCACCAGCCTCATGGGTGACACCCACCGGTGTCTCCAGTCACCTTTGGGTACTTCCCAAGGCTGGCACCCCTTCTCCCATCCCTGTCTTTCCCCAGCTCCTCCCACCCTGGACCAAAGTGCTGCGGATCATGCCCAACCTGCCCTGCGTGGTGCAGGCGGGGGCCATGGTCTTCTCGCGGGGCAGCAACGCGGGTGACGACGAAGCCGCGCTCCTCAAGAGCCTCCTGTCCTCCTGCGGCCTCTGCGAGGAGGTTCCCGAATCTTACATCGACATCCACACCGGGCTCAGCGGCAGCGGCGTGGCCTACGTAAGCCAGCGGGACACGGGACGCCGTCTTGGGATTTGGGGTCCCCTCCTTGCTCCAGGCTCACCCCCGGATGCTCCTCTTTTCCCAGGTGTACCTGTTTGCCGAGGCGCTGGCCGAGGGCGCGGTGAAGATGGGAATGCCGGGCGCCTTGGCCAGCAGGATCGCGGCGCAGACGCTGCTGGTGAGTCCCTGGCACACCCTGGCATCGCTCCCCTTCTTCCCTCCTGCCCCTGGGCTCCACAACATCCATTGGGATGAGGGAGGAGGTGCTGGATGCCGCTCTGATGCCTCCTCCAGCCACCTGGAAACAGAGACTAGACAAGAGTAAGGGAATAAAGACAGGTATTTATTTGAAGGGCCTTCAAGGTACACCCTGGGGGAGCCAGAGGCTGCTTCCAAAAAATGGACCCCAAGATGGATGACAGGTCACGAGTTCTTCACACTTTTATAGGTTTGGATCATTTGCGTATCAGGGTTAATTCTCCAATTAAAGCCCCAGTTTAACAATGTAGCTCCCCTCAGCTTGCCCCCCCTTAGAATCTTTGGTTTACACATTTTGGGCCTAAAAACAGCCTGGCTGTCCTTGAAGGCAAAGCCTGGAGAGGCTTTGCTATGTCTACCTAGTACAAGAGAGCAGGAATTACAGGCTACAAGGAACTTCAGAGTTACACTCTAAGCAGTACAGAATTTGAAAATATAAAAGTTAAAACCTAAGGCATCAGCTCTACCTCAGTTTCCCCTCTTGGAAGCAAAAAACGAGGCCACCAGAAGGGCGAAGGGCACGGCGGTGGGGACAGTCCCTCAACCGTGGGGGCTTTGGGATGGTGATGCCATCCAACCACGGGAATTTGCAAAGTCCCAAATCTCACCTTCT
Source organism: Falcunculus frontatus (assembly GCA_013398115.1). Lineage (NCBI taxonomy): Eukaryota > Metazoa > Chordata > Aves > Passeriformes > Falcunculus > Falcunculus frontatus. The sequence goes on from VZRV01008788.1 coordinate 26,205, forward strand.
TTCCAAACCATCCTGGTGTCCCGTAGGGTGCAGCGAAGATGCTGCTGGAGACAGGGGAGCACCCGGCGAAGCTGCGGGGGGACGTCTGCACGCCCGGGGGCACCACGATCTACGCCCTGCACCAGCTGGAGAAGGGAGCGCTCCGGGCCACCGTCATGAACGCCGTGGAGGCGGCCACCAACCGGGCGTGTGACATGGCCAAAGACTAATGGACGAGCCCCTTCTGGGACAGGAGGGGGTGATGGGGACCAAAGCGAGCTCCTCTGAGGAGCAGGAGGGATCCTGACATCTTCAGGAGAACTTGGATGGGGGTGAGAGGTGGTGTGGACACGTGTTACCTCTGTAGGGCTGGAACCAAATAAACGTGGCCAGAGCAATGGGGGGGTGTGGATTTTTGTGGTCCCTTTGGTCCTGGGGGGCTGTGGAAGCCACCATGGTCTGGGAGAGGTCAACCAGCCAAAAAAACTCCACCACCATCCTTCCCTGGCACCAGGGAACAGGATGGAAGCCCAGATCTGCTCCCAGCTCTGGGGATATCGAGGGGGTAGAAACTCAAACTTGCCCATCCGGAGAGGATCCGAGCTTTTTCCATGCCCTAATTAAGCTCCATTTGCCTCCCAGCACCTGCACGGATGCAATTAGCGATGATTTGGGAACTGCTTTGAGGATGAAAAGGTTTTTTCCGGGGTGGGAACATTTGGAGGCCGAGCCCTGACTTTGGATAAGGGCCTGGAGTGCCAGGACACAGGGAATGGCTTCCCCCTGCCAGAGGGAAGGGATGGATGGGATATTGGAAGGAATTCCTCCCTGGGAGGGAGGTGAGGGGCTGGAATGGAATTCCCAGAGAAGCTGTGGCTGCCCCAGCCCTGGAAGTGTCCAAGGCCAGGTTGGAATGGGCTTGGAGCAACCTGGGATAGTGGAAGGTGTCCCTGCCCATGGCAGGGAGATGGAATGAGATGGTCTTGCAGGTCCCTTCCAACCCAAACCATTCCATGATTCGATATTCTCACCCCCCAAACCAGTTCAAAGATCTCCAGCCCGGCACCTTCTGTTGATCTTTGCAACATTTTTGTCACACACCTGAAGCCTCCTTTAATTCACAAACTCCTGTTCGAAATGAGCCACATCCCAAGCTCCCAAATCTTTTTGTGGGGTGATTTTGGTGCAAAAGGTGATCAAAATAAACAGAAACGTGGTTTTACACGATTACACCCCGTTGGTGTGGAGAACGCCACACTGGGAGGACACAACCCCATGAAGGTCCCCTGGTGCCACCCCAAATCCCTCTGGGATGGGTCCCCGTGACAGTTCACAGATGACAACCTCCACGTGGGAATAAAAATCCATTTAATTTCCATAAACTCTGCAGTGAGGAGACAAAAGACCCGACAAGTAAAAACCCCCACCCGCCCGCTGACACGGGGCACGGCAGCACCGAGTTCATTTCATTGCCCTCTTTCAGTAATTTGGCTAAACACCCTACAATTTCATCCAAATCAGGTCAGGAGCTGCTAAATTCCAATCAAATGCCTCCAGTATTCCAAGGCAGTGCCAGGAGCCCTCCCTGCTCCAACCTCAACTCACTGAGATGTGTCCTCCATCCCCAGGCACCCCACAAATCCCGTGGGGAACACCTCAACCCCCATCCCAGGAGCCTTCAGCTCCACGAGGATGCTTGGATGATAGTACCTGGTTCAGCAGGTCTCCGTGGTCCAGGTGTTCCCAACTGTGATGGGAATGATGCAGGTGACCCTTTCCAGGGAGCTGCAGCTTTGTGGATGCCACCCAAGTGTCCCTTTCCCAATCCCGTGCCTGAAGGAAGTTGTCTTAAACCAGCCCCAAACCATCCTGGTTTAACAGGATTCTGTTTCAGCAATGGGAAGAGCATCCCCAGCCTCTTCCAAGGTGAAATACTTCCCCTGCAGCACCTCAGGAGTGGTCCCTGTCCAGCTGGCTGTGCCCACCTCAGCCACGCTCCGGGATTTGGGGATTTTTCAGTGTAACATCCCCCATTATCCCAGGGACACTGAACAGGTCCTTCCCTCGTCCCTTCTCCCCATGGGATTGGGGGGAACCGGGCAATTTGGAGTGGGGCATCCACCCCCTTCTGGCAGTGCCAGTGACCAAGGGCCACGAGGGACATAAAAAATAGCACCTCCTAAATATATTTAGGTGAGGAACAACCCCGGAATTGGAGTTGTTGCACAAAAATCCCCTAAATTGTGACCCACAGGCATCCGGGCTTCTTGATCCCCAGGGAATCACGGTCACAGAGGGATGAGTGGCACCTCCACCGCCATCCCCTTGGGACAACTGGGGTGTCCCCTGCTCTGTGGCCAACCAGGAGTGGTTGGTAGCCAAAAAGTGGGGTTGCCTCTGCCCTAGGATTGAGGGCTGTGGCCACGGTGGAGCCGCTGGGCCATGGAGATGAGGGAGCGGAGCTGCACCAGCTTCAGTGGCCCCACTTCCCGAGGATCCTGTCCCTCCAGCCAGCGCAGCGCCGTCTCCAGACCCTGGATGGCTTCCCGAGCCGTGGGCAGCAGAGGATCTCCTCCTTCCCCATCCCTTTTGCCACCAGCTGCTTCCTCCTCCTCATCCTCCTCGGCCCCACAGCCCTCGGCGCCTTCCTCCTCAGCGTCCTCCTCGCCATCATCATCCTCCTCCGCACCCGGAGCTGCATCATCCAAGTGCAACCAGTCGGACACTTCCTCGGGAGCCAAGCGCTTGAAGGCCAAGGCAGCCAGGTGGGTGAGGTCACTGAAGACCTTGCTGTCCCCTCCGCCTTCCTCCCCTCCCGGGGTGTCCCCGTGCTCCTCCTCGCCGGGCTGGGGCTCGAAGGCGGTGCGCAGCCCCAGCAGCCAGCACTTCTCGATGGATCCGGGCGGGATGAGATCCCAGGAGAGGCCGGCCAGGTACAACATGTCCTTGAGGAGGAAAGACCGCACGAAGTCCGTGGGGCCGCCGGGGCCACCACAGGACACGGCCAAGCGCAGCAATTCCCTCTTGTAGAGCTGCTTGAAGGCCGACACCACCCCTTGCTCCAGCGGTGCCGGGATTCGGCCTCCCGCTCCGGCCAAGCCGCTCCCAGAGGAACCCTTGGAGAGGAAGAGCGCGCGGATGGAGCCATCAGGAGTCTGGAGCGGTGGGGAATCCTCAGCCCCTGATCCAGAGCGGGGTGGAGCGGAGCTGAGCAGCAGCACGGCCTTCTGCTGCAGGCAGCTCCGGCGCAGGTACCGCTTGACCCCCGGTACGAAGTCCTCGAAGAACCAAGCCCGCAGAAGCGCCGGCGCCAGCCGGGCCTCGGGGCTGTAGCGGTAGCAAGCCGGGAATTTCTCCTGGTTGTGATGCCGGAGGCTGGCGGGATCACGGAGACCCCCAACCACCAAAGGCTTGAGTTTGTGGGAGCCGGTCAAGTTGGCGGCCAGCAGCACCGTGACGCGCTCGCCGCGGGCCGGCCGCCGCCGCGACGCCGAGATCCCGGCGCCGGGAAGAAGCTTCCAGAAGAGCCTGGTGATGTTGGCGTTGTAGATCTGCTCATCCCCGTAGCCGCCGGCATCGGGCAGGACCTCGGCACGGGCGGCCGGAGCGCGCTCGGGCTCGGCGGCGAGGCCGCCCTCGCCATAGATGCGTTGGCTGGAGATGCCGTGGCGCTTCTGCCACCGCCAGAACCAGCCGTGGCTCGCCTTGAAGGGGCATTCCGGCCCGTAGATCTGCCGGGCGAAGGCTTCCGCCTGCGCCTGGATGAGGGGTCCGGAGAGGGGGACGCCGTGCTGGCGCAGGGCGAGGAACCAGGCGTAGACGGCGCGGTCGATCTCCTCCTCGTTGGCCAAGCGCATCTTCTTGCGTTGGGTGCCCACCTCGCCGCCGAGCTGCTCCAGGAACCAGCGGAGCTTCGCCTCGTCCTTCAGCCACCCCCGGAGCGTGCCCCCCGGCACCCCAAAAGCCCGGCACACCGACGCCTGGCGCTCGCCCTTCTTCACCCTCTCAATGGCCTGGAGCTTGTCCTTGATGGAGTAGGCGCGGCGAAGCGACATCTTCACCGACACCCCCCCGGGTGCTGCG
>VZRV01008788.1:30389-48449 GCA_013398115.1 Falcunculus frontatus
GGGGTGGGGGGGGGCGGCGGCGCCTTTGTCTCCGCTCCAGTCCCCCGCATGCGCGCACCCCACCACAGCCGCTAAGTTGCTCCGATCCCCCCTTTTCCTAGCCAAGTTGGATTCTTCCTCCTATCTCCACCAGCGCCTACGGGTTGTACCACTCTGCGAAAACGGGGGCGCGCGCCACCCCGCTGCCCCCCCCCATCCCCACGCCGCTTTCCCCGTTGAGCTGTTCCACTTGGCTTTCACGGGAGGGAGGAGCGGTGCGCGGAGGGAGACGACGAGCCGCACGCACAGCGCTGGGCTTCTCCCTCTCCGTAACTCCTCTCGTAAAATACAGGCGATCATCCTGGGGGAGGGAGGGAAGCAGCGTGGGGTAGGCAGCGAGATGGCGCTCCCCCCCCTTTTTCGCAGAGTGGTACAACCCACGGGCGCTGCCGGAGGTACGAGGACGAATCCAACTTGGCAAGGAAAAGGGGGGGGACGGCACAGCCTAATAGTCACGGGGAGCTGAATCGCGCATCCCGCTTCCACCCGTCCGTGATGTTCCACATGTTCCTTTTTTTGTGGGGGGGGACAGGCCCCGCGCTGTGTATGCGACGCGTTGTCTCCCCACAGCGCACCCCCTTCTCCACCCCCCTCAAGCGCCACGCGTGGTACGCGCCTCCCCCATAACCCTCCGCGCGGCGCACGCCGCCCCCCTTTATCCCGGCGGCGGCCAAAGGGAGCGGAGGGGCCTTGAGGGGGTCAGCGCTGTGGGTGAGTCCTGGTTTCCAGCCCCTTCCAGGCTTTAGGAATCCTTATACCCGCACTTAGGGTCTTTTATCCATCTCCCTGCGCCTCGGTAATGGAAGTTTCGGGGATCTCCACAGCGTCCTTTACCCCTCTGGGGCAAGATGTTGGAGGGATTCTCGTGATATTTGGGGGTAAGGGGCTCAGGGGGCCCTTCATGGTCTGTAGGGTCCCTTTATCATCTCAGAGTCCCCAAGACGGAGGTTGTGGTCACCCCCTTTATTATCTTTAGGGCACTTTTCCCGTGGAAGGAGGGATTTGAGGGTCCCATCATTGGGAATAGGGCTCCTTCTTTGACAATGGTGGGAAGGAAGGAGTTTTGGGGTCCCTTCCTTGTGTATGGGGGTCTCTCACCCTGTTAAAGCTTCAGGGAAGGGAATTTGAGGATTTCCCCCATCCTCTGTGGGGTCCCTTCCTTCCCCTCAGAGTCCTGAGGGAGAAAATTTGGGCTGCCCTTGGTTTTTGGGATAACTTTTCCTTGCTTAGAATCTTAGGGAATACTGGAGTGATCCCCCCCCTTTCCCAATGTTTGAGGTCCCTTTTCCCTTAGTAGGTCTGGGAAAAGGGGGTCGTGAGAGTCCCTAAGAGTCCTGAAGGAAAGGATTTAGGGATGCCCTCGTTTCTTGGGATTGCCTTCCCCACTTAAAAGCCCAGGGAATATTGGGGTGACACCCCTCATTCCCAATGTTTTAGGCTTCTTTTCCCTTAATAGTTCTGGGAAGGAGTGTGTGGAATCCCATATTCCCTGTGGGGTCTCTTCTCTCCTCACACCCCAAAAAGGAGGATGTGGGAGATCTCTTCATTATCTGGGAGATCCCTTTCCCCTTTCCAGGCACAAGGAAGGGGGGATTTGAGGATTCTCCATGTCTTTAGGGTCCCTTTCCCAGGATTTAGGAGCTCTCTGTTACAGGTAAGGGGTGGGTGCTTTCATGCTGGGGCTCTCCCTAAACCTTCGGGATTTTCCACAGCTTGTGAGGACATATTCCCTATTTTTTGGGAATATTCCTGATGTATTTAAGCCTCACCTCTTCAAGCCTGCCCTGGTAGGGAGGGGAATTTAAGGATCCCACACATCCCCAGGTGCCTTGAGGACCTGCTCCTCCCCCCCATTCCTTGGATTTTTTGTCCAGTCACTTGCTGCAAAGGGAAACTGGAGCTGCTGCCGTGTCCTGGCACGGAGCAGCTGATCCATCCCATATCCCAGCCCCCTTGGCTGCCTTTCCAAACTTAGCCTGGAGCTGGGAACCCTGGAAAATCAGCTCCTGTAGGTGCACCTGGGCTCTGCTTATCTCCCCAGTCCTTCTTTTCCCTTGTGCTGTTGTTCCCAAACTTCCCTCACCTTGGTGGGGTTTGTCCTCTCCCTGTTTTTTTGTTTTTTTTTTTTTGATCTCGATGCTCAGGAGGGAGGGATCCATTTCCAAACTATTTTGGGAATGGGCAGAGCCTGCTGTTGTGCTCCATGGAGTTTTTTGAAGGATTACATCCCTGACTAAAACTTGCTGAAGCTGCCACATTGGCGTTCCCAGAAATCCCGTATGGATTTGTTCCGTCGCATCCAGGTCACTGATGATTTGGAATTGATTGGGATCCCGATGGTCGCAATCCTTAGGGATGAGAAATTCCCTTTTCTGAGCTGTCTGCCTGTAATTCTTCCCTCTCCTTTTCCAGGTGTGTCCCATTTCTCCCTGACCTTCAGGTAGGACTTCTCCTCACCTGAGCTGTTTATTCCCAACTCTTTTTTTTTTCCTATTTCTCCTGAAGGTGACACATTCCTTGTCTTTCCCTACTGCTGATTTCCCATATCCGTGATTTATCTCATTAGGAATCAGCAGCTTGGAGCAGAAAGTTGTGGTTTTAGGTGATCAAGGATGGGAATTGTTGTGTTTTCCTGGAATGTGGAGCTTTGTGTCATAGCAAAGGTGATGATGAGGGTCTGACCTGGGAAAGAGCCAATTTTAGGGAATTAAACCAGCAGGAATTTGGGAAGAGCCAATTTTAGGGAATGAAGCCAGTAGAAGAGCTGGTTTTAAATGAATTCAATATTAGATACAAGTGTTAAGATTTTGATTTGTTTTGATTTCCCTGCTGGATCTTGAACTCATCCTGAATTTCTGGGCTGTGACTTTTCCCAGTGGAGAACATTCCCAAAACCCCAGCGTGGTTTTTAATCCTAGATCTTTGTGTTTGAGGAGGTAAAAATGGCAATTTTGGGTGGAAAATGTTGAAAGGTGATGGTTTGTGTGATTAAAATCCATTTTTCCCAGGTTCCTCCAGGAAAACCGATGGACACAGAAGAAAAATGACATTTTTTTCCCAATTTTTCCTTGTTTAGAAGCTTTATTTCCTTGAAAATCTGGCATTTATCAGGACTAAACCTAAGGTTTGGCCGCTCATGGAAGCGAAAAGGTGGTGCAGGAATGTTGGGAATCATTTTGGTGTTAAATCATCCAAAAATTGGGATCCTGAGTTCCATCAACACATGTCAGGATTGGGATGGCAGGTTGGGAATTCTCTGGCTGCCAGGATGGGAAAATCCTTTTGGATAACATCACAATAATGTTCTGTTCCTTGTTATTTAAAATGAAAATAAACTCGTTTTCCGTGGTGTTGGTTCACAAACTTCATGGAGTTCTGGAAAGTTCATCAGCTCTAAACTTAATTAAATATGTTAAGGCATTAATCCATTAATTATTAATTCAGTCATTAGGCTGAGGAGCTGCTGCATCCATAGAAATTGGAATTTTTCTCTAATTTTATCCTGGTTTTTTTAATGCTGTCATAGGAGTGAAAAAAGTAAGTACCCTCTAATTGTTGTGTGGTTTTTTGGGAATTCTGGAAAATCTGGGAATATCAGCACTGGTGGGATATTTATTAGACAAATTACTGCAGAGTTTTCTTGGAAAGAATTAATTTTAAAGTCTTTTAAAATGAATGTCAGCTCTGTCAAAACAGTTCTTTGATTGGAGGGAATCTCCTGGTAATTCCTCATTATAGAATTCCTATGGAATTCCTACTCCATAATTCACCTCCTCCAATGGGGCTGCAATTCCTGGGCTTGGAGCTGCTTAAAAACTGGAGCAAAATCACTTATAATTTAAAAAAAATAGATTAAATAATAGGAAAAAGAACTAAATTTTAAATTTAATTTTTAAAAATTCATATTTTGAATTTAGTTTTGAAAAAATTTAAGTTTTAGGAATTTTTTTGGTGCAAAATCCTTCAGAATTAAAAAATTCTGCCAATTTCAGGTTTTTTTTGTGCAAACTCAGCTCTAATAAAAAAAAAAAGAATAAATAATTTAAAAAACAGAATAAACCCCTTATTTTAGGGTTTTTTGGGGTGCAAAATCCAGCTAAATCATGACTTTTTACACCTACAAGCGGTTCTTGTTGAAGTAATAGAACGTTCCCATTAAAATATCACATTTTTCCTTGGGTTCACTTAAAGAAATGGGAATTTTGGGACAAGCAGGGTGTGTCCTAAATGGGATTTTCTGCTTGAAAGTCCTAAGAATTCCAGTTTATTGTCCTATTAACGCACTTTTGGTGGGAATTTTGCTTTTCCATGGATTCTGGGCTGCACTATTCCCAGACTGCTGCTCTTTGGGAACACATGGAAAGGAATTAATGCACAACACATGGAATTTATGTCATTTAATTCTTTTCCAGCCTGGCAAATTAGTGGAAAATTTGCTTTATTCTAACTAAATTGAAATTAATTTCAATTTTTTACTGTTACTGTTGTATTTTTATTATTTTATTAATGACCTTATTATTTTTTTGCTGTAATTAAATGTATTTCTACTTAAAGGTCCTAACAAGAATTTCTTGCTCCATAAAATACAAGAGGAAAGCATCAAATAAATATAAAAATTCTAAGTAAACTTTGATTTTGAATTTTTAAAAAATCTTCTGAAATGAAAATTTTCAATTTTTGATCGTTTTTAGCTGAATCAAAGTTTCCCAACTCAAGGAAAAAAAAAGAAAAATCACCATTTGCCATTCCTAATAGTTTGTATAATTGGGATATAATATTTAATATTTCAAAATTTTAAAGGCAAAAGTTTAGTTTATTAATGTATAAATTTGAGTTGAAATATTCAAGAGGCAGAAGAAAGCATTTATGTGTAAATTGTAAATTAAATTTTAAATTAAATTTTAAATTAAATTTTAAATTTAAAGTTAAAATTTAAAGTTAAATTGACATTTAAAGTCAAGCCTTGGACTTGATGCTTCCAAAATTTTCCAGGAACCATTGGAATTACAAACCTTTGAGAACATTTCATCTGTCTGGGAATTTTATTTGGCAGCCTGCCACAGATCAATTTTTATTAATTAATTTTTGAATTAATCACGAGATTTCCAGCTCCTGGACAAATTTAATTTGCCAGTAATTTGGATTTTATCCTGAAATTAAATCCCAGTTTTTCAGCAGCTGCTTTTTAGTAGGAAAAGCCAACCAGGAGTAAACAACAACCTGCGGAAACTCAAAAATTGGAGCCAGTTTTCCCAAAATTTTGCCTAATTGGGAATAACAATTAATGACTAATCCACTAATTTGGAATAATATCTCATAATTCCCAAAGATTTGAACAAAATCCTGTGCTTTTTTTCCTGCCTGTTGCCTTAAAGTTTGGAATAACGGGGAGAATTCCCAGCACAACGGCAGGAATATTTCAGGAGGACCCCGAAGGGAAAAATAAATGGAATATTGGAGCTCTTTCCCGGGAATGTTAACGGATAAAAAAAAAATCTCATGCATGCCCTTGCTTTGCTTTTGCTGCCACTACATTGTTGTGCTTATCTCTTCATGCTGCCAACTTTTTTCGGGAAGATGAGGACACGGAAAACTCCCTGCTCCGTGGACAAAGTTTGGCTGGAAAAGCACCGGCACGACGACGAAGCCGAGCGGGAAGCGCCGGAGCCCGAGGCCGTCAACGGGATCTGCCACGAGGATTCCCTGGAAGGGGAATTCAAAGGGGACCCGAAAAAACCCAGGAATGGCAAAAAGCAACGGAAACGGAAGCGCTCCCCGAAACCCAAAGCTCAGGATTCCAAGCTGGACGCGATCCTGGCGGGAATGTCGGCGGAGCACGTGTGGTTTGACAAGCCTTTGTACGACCGCGCCGAGAGCGTCTACAGGAAAAAATTAGCGGATTCCTGGAGTCGGGAATCTCCTGAGACTGGAAAAGTGGCTCAGGAATCCCCTGCTGTGGCCAGGTCGAAATCCAGCCAAGATATTCCCAAGCCAAGGATGCTCCCGCTGTGTTCCCACAGGAGCCTGGCCGCCTGTCACCACGTTGTCCAAGGGGTTTGGATCAACAAGTTTGACTTCGATAAGGCCGAGAGGGCGTTCATGGAAAAATCCCAGTTTTTCCTTCCTCCCAACGTCCTGGCCATCCCATCCGTGTGGGCAAATTCCAGGCTGGGAACGCCGGACGAGGGCTACGGCACGGCCTTGCCCACTCCTGCCACACCAGGCTTGGCTCCCGCCATTCCCAACTCTCCCGTGGCCTCCGTTCCCAGTTTGCCCAGCTCCGACCAGCAGACGGTCAACGGGAAGCCGCAGATTTCCAACTGGGAAGTTCTGGCGTCCGAAGTTTGGCTGGAAAAACCTCTTTATGACGATGCCGAGAAGAATTTTTACGAGAAGATGTTGGACGGGCACCCCTCGGATAAAACCCAACGGCGGCAACGCGGCTGCCCAGAAGTATCCAAGAACCACAACGTTGGGAAGCAAACGGGAATCGCCACCAACCCTCAGCTTCCCAATTCTCCCAAGGAAAATCCCACCTCCTTTTTCCTGCACAAGGACAGCGAATCCGTGTGGCTGAATAAGGTGACCTATGACAGGGCTGAATCCCGATATTTCGCCCTGGAAGCGGCCAGAGCAGCAGAGAAAACAGGGATCCAGGAATCTGCTGCAGGAAATCCCTCTCATCCAGCTGCTCCGAGCATTCCTGCTCCGGAAATGAAGTAGGAGAAGTTTCTTTGGGGGGTAACGCCCATGCAAAAAAGTGGCCGGGTCAGGATTGAGCCGGAAGGAATTTGCATGTGGAGAAGACTGGGTGGACTTGGAGATGCTCCTGGTGGGCAGGGAGCTGGGGGGAAAATCCTTCAAGGAATTCTCCTGAGGAATTCTGGTGGATAAAGGCTGTGTTTGTGAGGAGCCAGAGGTGAAAATGTTTAAAGGCAGGGCTGGGAAGCGAGCTCAGTATCCCCCTTTTTGCATGGATAGAGCGCCATCCTCCCTTCCATCCTTTTATTCCATATCAAAATCAGTATCATAACCTGTATCCAGCTTGAAGAAGGTTTGGGAATGACAGGAATACAATTTAGGGAATCGCTATGGTGGGAGCATGTGCTGTAGTTTGGTTTTTTGAGGGAATTTATGTCCAGCCTGTTAATTTTTGGAATGCCCTTGGATCCTCTCCAAAGGCTTAGATGTGTGCAGAGTGAAGGTAGAGACTGATATTCCTGGAAAAAAAAGACTCTTGGAGCATCTGTCCTTATTTCTGACACTTCTGATCCATGAGTTTTGTTGGGATTTGTTGGAAAGCTTTTAGGATCTTTGTATCAAGGGATTTAGAGGATAAATACTTCTCACTTGGTCCTGTTTGGGATCAATTTCCCCTTATTTGCTCAGAACTGGATATTTGGGAAAATCCACGTGTCTCTGTAGAAATCTGGGATGAATTTGCCTGTGTTTGGGATTTTCTGTGAATTATCCTGGTTGGAATTTCCAGGAGGTTCTGGAGATTTGGGTGTGGAGAGTGGTTTTGGTGCAGGTTCCATGTCTCTTCCAAGTGGGTGGATGAGATAAGAAGGGATTTGATTTCAGGAAAATCAGCTTTGGCTTCCGTGGAAGGGTTTTATGGAAAACTCAGGGATTTGGGATGACGAGGAGAAGGTGTGTGGAGCCTGCTCCAGTTGTGGTTTCCTTGTGCTGCTCTATCCCTGCTCTCCACCTCAAACTTCTGCTGGCTCTGTCCCTGTCCCCTGCTGGAATTCAGGGCACTTCCTCTTTTCCTCTTCCAAGGGCTCTGTTTCCCTTCAAATTAAGAATTTAGTCCACCTTTGGAAGCTGCTCCATAAAAATCCCACATTTCCCAGCAGGATTTGGGGTGTTTTGTGCTGTTTTTCCATGTAGTGCTGGGTCCGTCCCTTCCAAATGTTGCATTGGTGATCTTCATCAAAGATTTCCCAGAGAACTTGTGGATGCCTCATCCCTGGAAGTATCCAGGGAAAAGTTGGATGAGGCTTGGAGCAACCTGGGGTAGTGGAAGGTGTCCCAAGGCAGGGGGTTGGAACTAAATGATCTTTATGGTCTTTTCCAACCCAAACCATTCCATGATTTCTATTCCCTTTTTATTCTCCTACACAAGACATTTTCCTTAGCACGAACTAGAAAATCCTGATTTGTTTCTTTTTTGTGGAATAAGGTCTGGATCAGCTGATTCATCCCATCCCCACTCCATGTCTGGGTCAGGCAGGTGGGTGATTAATCCGTCCTGCTTTTTTAAGAGGATCCTGGATACTTAAATCCTCAGCCAAGCCGAGCTGCAGGCACAGAAACCACTCCTGACGAGCTCTTAACATCTCAGTCCTTGAGGGAATTCACTCTTTTGTGGATATTTTTCCTCCCTTTTCCCAGGAAAATGGCTGTGGATTACTTCCTGCACGACAAGATCTGGTTTGAGAAGTACAAATACGACGACGCCGAGCGAAGGTTCTACGAGCAGATGAACGGCCCCATGGGCAGCTCCTCCCGCCAGCAGGTAATTCCCATTCCCAGGAATTCCGGAGTAAGTCAGAGGACATGATCCACCTGGATTTTTGTGGGATTTCCACTCTGGGTGCTGGTTTTTTCCAAGTCTTCCTGGAGCTCTCTAAGCTGTTTATGACCCATTTTTTCTGTTATGGGGTTTTTCTTCCCATTTTTTTCTGTGGAATCTGAAGGATTTGATCCCAAGGAGCTGGGAGATCAGGTGCCTTTCTAACAGGTGAACCTGTCCCAGCTTCCAGCAGTTATCCTTAATTTTTCCAGGCTGCTGGGATCTGTGGGGGCACAGTTGGAGCTGGAAATCCCCAAATCCCCAATTTTATTGGCAAAGAATTGTCCTGTCCCCCTTCATCCAGGGAAAACGCTGCTTTGCTTCCATTTTGGAGCAGCAACGCTTTCCTTTGGGATATTCCAAAGGAATACACATGACCTAAAGTTTAAAGAGAGGCACCACAGCTCCAAAGATTTTTTTTTTTTTTTTGGATTCTTTTATCCCTCTCTTTGTACCCCTGGAAATATTCCAGGTGTTCCAATGGAAGACTCTGTTGTGGTACCGGTGAGTTGGGATGGGGAGGGTGGAGGGGGAAGCATGATCCCGCTGAGCTGAAGTACTTCCAGCTTCAATATTATCCCAAAATTAATTCCTGTTCCAGGGTTCAGAGCTTTCCTAACCTCTTCCTGCTCTTAAATGCTTGTGCCCTTGGAATGATGAGTGCTCAGCGCCTCTTTCCAAGTGTTTACAGGGAATTTGCTTAAATAATAACTTTTTAACACATTTTGGCTATTCCTGCTGCCCATCCTGGCTTAGGGGGTGGCACAGCACCTGGGAGATCGGGAATTAAAAAAAATTGGGAAGCTCTGGATGAGCACTGGAAGTAGATTTTGGAGAGCAAACCTTTTGGAACAGTTGAACTATCTCAAGGCACATCAGGTGCTTCCAGTGAAGGAGTTTGGCCTGGGAGAGGTGGTTTGAAGGATCTTTGGAGATCCTGCAGCAGTTTATCAGCCACTTTTCCTATGGAAAAATATCCCCACACTCCTTAAAACCTTCTTGGAAGCAGCAGGAAGTGGGGCCCACCTGGATGTGTCCAGGCTGTTCTCCTTAATTTTCTATTTAACTCAGGATTTGGGGCTTGTGGGAAGTTTCACATCTTGGATCTTGCTGATGGGGGTTGCAGTCTGGGAGAGGCAAGGAGTGAATGGATCATGGAATTTCCAGGGAGGGAATCTTGAAATCCAGGTTAAGGCATGGCAGCAGGAGCATAGGGAAAAAAAAAAATTCCTGGTGTTCTGGGTTGCACCTCTGTGGATAGAGCACTGGAGTCAGGGTTGTCACTTCCTGCCTGAACTCAGGTAATATTATGGAAAAATCCTGCCTGAGGCTGGATTTTTAAGGAGTTCTGGAGTCACTCCAACCCTCTGGCAGCTTCCCAAACCTTTCAGGGTAATCATAGGGAATTTAAAAGCTCTTTGACTGGATGATCCTTCAGGACACGTGACCAGGGTTTGCAGTCGGTGCCGCCCGATTTAACCCCGATCCTGGCGGCAAAAATCGCTGAATCATGGAAAGAACAATTCCCAATTCCCCCCCCCACTCTTCCCTCCTTTTGTTGTTTTTTGGGGTTTTTTGTTGTTTTTTTTTGAACTTCCCTGCTGAATTTTTTTCCCCCCGTGTTTTAATATTTTTTTTTTAAAAAGAAACTCTTGGTTCTTTCTGCGCTGTTTGCAGGAGAACGGAGCCAGCACGATCCTCCGCGACATTGCCAGAGCCAGGGAGAATATCCAGAAATCGCTGGCCGGAGTGAGTACCCAAGCTCTCACCAGCTGGCTGCCTGCATCCATATATTTTTTTTTTTTTTTTATGGAATTCTAATCCCATAGATTGTTTGGCTTCTTGGTTGGAAGTTAGAGGAGAAGACCAAGGTGTGCAGCGCCGTGTCCCACCAGCTCCATCCCGTCCCGACGCGCCGCTCGCCCGCAGCGCTGACAAAACTGGATTTGGGTTAAAAGAATTCCTTGAATTGGGCTTTTCCTTCCTTTTTTTTTTTTTTTTTTTTTTTTTCCTCTCCTGGTGGGATGTTCCCCATGGGTCTTAACTAACAGGTTCCAACTCCAAGCACTGGAGTGTGTGGCTCTTTTTTGGGATACGTTGGGCTGCCACCTTCTCTTCCCTGGTTTGCTTCCGGTTTAGGGTATGTGCAAAACAAGCAACAAAAAAAAATTGGTGTTTTCCATCTGCTGCATCCAGGGAATTCAGCTTGGCTACAAGCTCCGAGGCTGGAGCATCCTGGAGGAGCTCAGGAGTATCCTTTGTGGAGGTGTTTTTGTGCTGAGTGCAGACAAGAGTGTTAAAAACCTTTATTTTTGTAAAAGGAGGTTAAAATATTAATCAGTGGAATGGTTTTATGGGAAAGGAAAATCCATGGAATACAGCCCAGGTATCTTGATTTCCTGCTTCTGCAGTGGGATTCTCAAAGGAATCCATCCATTATTTGGCCTCATAATTCCCTCTTGGAATGTTTAACACCCTCAGTTCCTATCTTGATCAGCCCAAAATCAGGGAACAACAAGGAATTCCCCCTTTCCCAAGGGGAATATTCCATATTCCTCCTTACATCAGGAGAAAGGAACCAGATATGTGGGATAAATACAAGGAATCAATATTTCAGCCAACAGCTTAAGGAAAATTTTCCTGATTGATTTTATAACAAGAAAATATGAATAAAGGAGGCTCCCATCCCAAACAGGGTCAAAGAACTCTGCACAAAAATTTCTTTGGGAAGAACTTCTGGAATTGGGCAAGGGGCAGGGAATCTAAACCCAAATCACCTGGATGTGCTGCTCATCCTCATCTTCCAGAATGGTTTGCCAAAGATGAGGAGTTTCTTCCCTGACTCCTGTTAAAGAGCTTTTTTTGGGAGAGAATCCCAGAAGTTTGGATCATCCAGGTGCTGTAACAGGGAACTGGCAAAGCACCAGCCCAAAGCCAGGACAGGAATTTTGGGATATAAATTGTTTGCAGATGTTTTTGAGGATTAGGGCTGGATATTAAAAATTCCTCTGCTGGATATTCCTGTGAAAGGGGTTGGATCTTCCACCTGAATGAAAAATAGTGGGAATAATCAGCTTTTGTAGCTTGCATCCCTCAAGGATCATCATTAATCTTGGATAACCAGGCTTGACTTTAGAACATTCCTAAACTTCTTCTTTACATCCCCAAAACCCAAATTTACACTCTGTGGTCCAGAGAAAAGTGGGAAGAGTGTTTTTATCCCAGGATTTTTGTTTTCCCTTCCTCCGGAGTTATTGTCAGGGGTCTTAAGACGTGGCAAGGGAAGAGTTGGCTGTGAAAAGATGGGAAAATGGGAGTTTTGGCCTTTTTGCTGGGAATTTCAGGCTGGGATTGTGTCATAAAATGCAGGAATGAGCACTTGGAATGGTCGAGACCTCCGGAAAAACGGGACAAAGCTCTGCCACTGGAAATACTTGTTTGCACATCCCTTTCATCCAGCTTTGCATCATCATCCCAGCTTTTAGCAGTCTCCAGTTGGCTCCATGGCTGGAGATTCCCTGGATCCTGAGTTGTTCCCTGATCCAGGGAGGTGATCCCGCCCTTCTCCTCAGCCCAGCTGAGACCTCAGCTGGAAAACTGGGTCCAGTTCTGGGCTCCTGAGGAAAAGAGAGGCCTGGAATGAGTCTAGGAATATGATGAGGGTCTGGAGCTCCTGGACTATGAGGAAAAGCAGGAAGTGGAACAGGAAATTCCACCTGAACATGAGGAAAAATTTCATTGTCTCTGATGTTTAAAACGTATTTTAGGGAATCAAACTTCAGGGAGTAACGGATGTTTATATCCCAAGGTACCCTCCATAATTCCCAGGGATTTATTTTGCTTGGATGATTAAATTTATGCACAATCCTGGTGAGATTCCAGCTTTCCCAAACGCTTGAACTCTCCAAAATATTTGGAATAGGCTGCAACTCTGAGGTGGGTTCAGCACAAGAATTAAAAAAAGAAAGGATTTAAGGGCTTTATCCAGGCAAAAAGTGCACAGGAAATGAGGGAAGTGATGCTGTGGAACTCCCCACCTTTGGAATTTTGAATTCTTATCCCTGAAAAAATTCATGGATACTTGTGTGGAGCTGGAAGTTGGAAGAGGGAATAGTTTTTGTGTGCTATAATGGAGGTGTGGTGTCCCCATTCCCAAATCTTGGAGCATCCTCTCCTCAGGGAAGATCCCACACTCCCATAAAGGCAATTTTTCCATCACTTTTGAACACATCCCAGGATTTGGGATTTGGTTGTGCCTCTTGCATTGTCTTAGGGGGTTCCAATGAAGATCTCTTGATTGCTTGAGCTTGGGACGGGCATCCCTTGCTCTTCCCATGCTCTTCCCTCTTTTTTTTGAGGAATTGTTATAAACAGGGAAGAGAAATGTCCTCTCCCTGTGCTGGCACTGCTGAGGCACCTCCAATCCTGGTGGGAATTTTGGGTCCCTCACAAGAAGGACATTGAGGGGCTGGAGCATGGCCAGGGAAAGGAATGGATTGGGAAGGGTCTGAAGCACCAGGAGCAGCTGAGGGAGCTGGGAGGGCTCAGCCTGGAAAAAAAGGAAGCTCAAGGGGGACCTTCTCACTTCCACAAATCCCAGACAGGATTCCTGAGTGGGAATCAGGATCTGCTCCCAGGGAATGAGGGACAGGATGAAAGGAACCCCCACCAGAGGGCAGATTTAGCTGGAATTTTAGGAAAATTCCTCATGGAAAGGGCTGTCCAGCCCTGGCACAGGGGTGGAGTCCTCATCCCTGGAGGGATTGAACATCCCTGTGGATGTGGCACTTGGGGACACGCTCAGTGGTGGCCTTGGGGGGAACAGTTGGACTCGATGGGCTCAGAGGGGTTTTCCCACCTCTGTAATTCCATGATGTCCATCTTTGGAGCCTCAGGGCTGGCATGGTGTGATGAGCCCACAGCGCTGCATGAGCTCCCTGCAGGCACCGAGATGTTCCCGGAGAAGATCCCAGAATTCCTGGGGGAATGTTTGTGTGCAGTGCGAGGCTGTTTCCCACCGCTCCGTAACTTTTCCTTGCATGCGGATCCTCCCTGCGCTTGAGTTCCCTCTGGAATTGTGAAACCCTTTCCCATCTTCCCAAACCTTTTCCCCCCCTTGCAGCAGAAGACGCCCGCTCGGAGCAAGGAAGCTCCTTGTGCCCGTCCCAAGAAACAGTCGGGACGCTCCGCTGTAAGTGAGCCGTGCATGGATGGAGCCTTTGGAAAAACGGGAGAGGATTTGGTGGGACAAGGATGGAGCAGGTTCTGCTTCCTCAGTGTTTGTCCTTTGGCACCTGGATAAACCTGGATAATGGGATCTCACAGCAGGGAGTTGTCCCGGCTCCGTGTCCAGGGGTCTGCGCTCACCTTCCTGAGCCTGAATCCGAGGCTGAGGGTGTTGGAGATGGAATTTTTTTCCTGCCCCTTTTTGGGTGGATGGAGAAGGTTCCTTTGATATCTCCCAGCCTCGTCCCTGGAATTGTCCAAGGCCAGGTTGGACAGGGCTTGGAGCAACCTGGGATAGTGGAAGGTATCCCATGGCCAGGGGTTGGATTGGATGATCCTTAAAATCCCTTCCAACCCAAACCATTCCATGATTCAGACTTTTCCTTGTCCCTCATATTCTTCATCATATCCCTGCTTTTCCCTCTCCATCTGCTGAGATTCCACGTTGGAATTACATGTAGGGTGAAAGAGAATAAATTATTCTCTCTTATTTTCACTTAGAAATGACAATCCAAGGACAAATCCTGTTATTTTCTTTCCCTTTGCTGCCTGGAATTGATGGATAAGGAACCTCCTTAACATTAAAAAAAAAAGGAAAAAAGCTTTTTTTCTGCTGTCAAAAAATCCATTGGAAGCCAGAGCGGAATAATTATTCCCTCAGGATGTATTAAAGCAGGTTGAAATTGTTAGGAATAAAAAGCTGGGCTGGAGAAGGTGGGAGTAGAAATCCTGGGATCTTTCCAGCTTTCCCAGTGTTACCTTAGGCAGGTCATTGCTGTCCCTCAGTGGGTTGGGAGAGGAGACTGAGAGACTCTTTAAGGGGCTTGGTGTGGAATTTTCATACAAATTTTGCGTGGTTTTTGTGGCATTTTGGGATCTGAGAGTGGGAAAAGCGATTTTATCCTTTGCTCCTTGATGCCAGCTGAAATTCCTCATGGGATTTAGTCCATGCTTCATTTCCTAGAGCTGCTCCATTAGTTTCTCTCCTAATTTAGAGAAAATATCCTTGGTTTTAGTTCAGCTCCTACATTTTCTCCCTCCCCGAAGACACAACTCTGCTTTGCTTCATGGAATTTTCGGGAGGAGGGGAAACAACTCTGTTTCATCCCGGTTTTCCTCGTTGCAGAGCGCAAGCACAACCTCCTCGGGGGCTGCTGGTGACCAAAATGAGCTCCTGTCCCGAATTTCCCACCTGGAAGTGGAAAACCAAAACCTCCGCAGTGGTGAGTGGGAGAATCCTTGTCCTGGCTGGAGACCTGACACGAAACTGGGAATTTCAGGTCATTTTTCCTATTTTTTTCCCTTCTTTTTCCAGTCGTTGCCGACCTCCAGATGGCCATTTTCAAGCTGGAAAGCCGCCTGAACGCTCTGGAGAAATCCTCAACTTCCCACCAGCCTTCACCTGTTCCTCCAACCCAGGTGAGCCTTGGAAAAATGCTGGAATTTTTCTCTAGGAATTAGAATTACAGCCGGATCCAAGATCCATGTGGACAAATGTCCTGCTTTGATAAACCCACATAAATCCCACAGTGTGGGAATTATTCAGCATCCTGAGCAGAGATTCCCATTCCTGAGCTTTTTTGGCTGCACTGCTCCAACTCCAGGTTAATCTTTTCCCTCTTTTCCCTTAAAAAAAACCCCTCGGATCCGGTGAAGAAAGTGGAACCGTTCAGCGTTCCCTCCAAAAAAGTGGAGCTCCCGGCCAAGAAAGCTGAGCCAGCTGCTGCCGAGGAGGATGAGGACGATGACATCGATCTTTTTGGGAGTGATGATGAGGAGGAAGACCAGGAAGCTGCCAAAGTCCGGGAAGAGCGGCTCCGGCAGTACGCGGAGAAGAAGGCCAAGAAGCCGGGACTCATCGCCAAGTCTTCCATCCTACTGGACGTGAAGCCGGTGAGTGATTGGAATTCGGGAGCTCTGGGAGTGAGGCTGGGAATCCTCTCTCATCCCAAGTGGATGGTGGTGGAATTCCAAGCAAGGGGCTCGGAGCGAGGTGGGATTTGTTGCCATAAAATCCTGGAATGAGTTTGGATGGATGGGACCTCAAATCCCATCTCATTCCATGGGCAGGGACGGCTTCCACTATCCCAGGTTGCTCCAAGCCCCATCCAGCCTGGCTTTGGACATTTCCAGGGATCATGGGGCAGCCACAGGTTCTCTGGGAATTCCATTCCAGGACTTTACCACCCTCACAGGGAAGAATTTCTTCCCAATATCCCATCTAATCTCACCCTATTCCAGTTTAAAACTGTTCCCCCTTTGTCCTGTCACTCCATCCTTGTCCCAAGTCCCTCTCCAGCTCTCTTGGATCCCCTTGAGGCCCTGGAAGGGGGCTCCGAGGTGTTCTCCAGCCAAGAAAGGAATCTTTGGATCAGCTGTGACACTCCCAGAGGTGTCACGGTGTCACCTGGATACCCCTTGGAGCTGCTGCTGATCTCCAGGAAAACACTAAAACCTCCCAATTCCCACTTTTCCAGTGGGACGACGAGACCGACATGGCCAAGATGGAGGAGTGCGTCCGGTCCATCCACATGGACGGGTTGGTGTGGGGAGCTTCCAAACTGGTCCCAGTTGGATACGGCATCAAGAAACTCCAAATCCAGTGCGTGGTGGAGGATGAGAAAGTCGGGACAGACATCCTGGAGGAGGAGATCACCAAGTTTGAGGACTACGTAAGTCTTGGATTGGGATACCGGGAGGAGTTGGAAAGGAACCCCATGGGAAGGGGTTAACTTGGATGTGTTTTCTTGGGAACACCTGGATGATTCCATCTTTCGTCCCTTTCCAGGTGCAGAGCGTGGACATTGCTGCTTTTAACAAGATTTAGAAGGAAAAACTGTATCCCCCTCATCTGAACCCGGAACTAATAAAGATGAACATTGGGAGTGCACGTTGGGTCTTGGGTTTTTCCCTCAGGTGCAGCTTCTCCAGAGGGATTTGGTGGGAGATTTTGGGATATTTGAGCAACCTGGGCTACTGGAAGGTGTCCCTGCCCAAGGCAGCGCCTTGGCATGAGAGATATTTAAGGTCTCCTAACCCCAACCATTCCATGATTTTCCTCATCCTTTGTGGAAGGAAAGATTTTGAGATGTGGACCTGAATTTTGGGGCTGGAATGAAGGTCTGAGAGTGTTTCCAGTCACCTTTCCCAAGGTTTAGAGACCCCAGTCACTCCCTACAAAAAAACCCCAGGATCAATAACGAGGAAGAATCCAGGAATTGCTGATTAGGGATGGATTTCATCCCTGTTTTCCTGATGATTCCCTGCCCTTGTCACTTCAGCTGAGCGTGGCCTGGGGAGAGCACAGGTGACATTCCTGACTTTGGGAACACGAGGTCTGTCCCAGTGCCAGAGTCCAAGGTCCGGGGCCGCGTGGTGCCAACACCAAGGACGTGGGAAGCTCCATGGGATTGTGCTGCACGTTGTCCCTTGTCCCGGTGTTTTGTCACTTGGTGTGTGACATGTGTCCCCTGCAGGCTCCTGCCACCCCCAGAGCAGTGCTGGGAGTGCCACTTGTCCCCTGTGCTGCCATCCTGAGTCCCTGGTGTTCCAGGTACTGGCACAGCCGGTGCCATGTGTGCCCTGTGTGTCACCCCCCCTGTGCTGTCACATCTGTGCCCCATTTCTGTCCTGTCACCACCCCCGTGTCCCCTAAGTGTGCTGCCATCCCGGTGTCCCCCATCACCATCCCTGTGTCACCCTTGTCCCCTTTGTGCTGCCCTCACTGTGCCCTTTGTCCCCTCTGCTGCCATCCTATGTGCCCTGTCCCTTGTGTCCCCCATGTACTGCCATCCCTGTCCCCTGTGTGCCACCACCCCTGTGCCCAGTGTCCTCTGTGTGCTGCCATCCCCTGTGCCCAGTGTCCCGGCTCTATCGCCATCCCTGTCCCGTGTCCCCTGTCTCACCATCTCCGTGTCCCCCGTGTGCTGCGATCCCTGGTGTCCTGTCCCTGTGTGTCCCCCGTGTCCCACTGTCCCTGTATTCCCCCCTCTGCTGCCATCCCGGTGTCCCACCTCTGCTGCCATCCCCGCACCACGTGTCCACTGCGCTGCCACCAGCTGTGTCGCCAGCCCTGTCCCGTGTCCCCCTTGTGCGCCACCCCTCTGTCCCCCTTGTGTGCCATCCCCGTGTCCCCTTGTGCGCCATCCCTCTGTCCCCCTTCTGCTGCCATCCCTGTGTCCCCCTTGTGCGCCATCTCTGTGTCCCCTTTGTGTGCC
>VZRV01008788.1:52181-69224 GCA_013398115.1 Falcunculus frontatus
GGGATGTAGAGGGAGACAGGAATGGAGATGGGAACGGGTTGGGATGGAATGGGGGGGGGTTGGATGGGGATGGGATTGGGGTAAGGATTGAATGGGGTTGGGGATGGGGTGTGGATGTGATTGGGATTGGGATGTAGA
The DNA here is from genome assembly GCA_013398115.1 of Falcunculus frontatus. NCBI lineage: Eukaryota > Metazoa > Chordata > Aves > Passeriformes > Falcunculus > Falcunculus frontatus. The sequence continues at coordinate 52,320 of VZRV01008788.1, forward strand.
TGGGTTGGGATAGAGATAGGATGGGGATAGGGATGGGCAGAGGGAAGTGGGATGGGGTTTGTATGGAGTTAGGGATGGGAAGAGATGGACTGGAGATGGGATAGGGACAGGATGGAGATGGTGGTGAGCATGGGGGTTAGGTGGGATAGAGATGGGATAGAGATGGGGATGTGGATGGGGATGAGATAGGGATGGGGAGTGGTATGGGGATACAGGTGGGGATGGGATGGGGATGGGGATGGGAATGGATGGGTATGGGAATGCAGACAGGAATGAGAGTGGGATGGGTTAGGAACACTCCACCTGTTCCCACACTCCTGGCACCTTGGATAATGCCACGGGCTGTGCAAATCCCACGTTCCCCCGTCAGGAGCTGCCACCTCTGGTCGGGGGAGATCCCGTGGACCTCGCAGCCCTGGCTGTGTCCTGGCTGCAGCGCGTGTGTGACCTGCTCCAGACTCCTCCCGGCAAAGCCAACCAGGGCGAGCTGGCTGCCTTCGTGTCCTACGCTGTCACCTTCCCGTGTGACTTCCAGGGATTGCTGGACACCTACTGTGTCAAGAGGTGAGGACACTGGGACTCCAAGAGCAGCTTTGCCACCATGGGATGGGGGATGGATGTGCCCCTCCTCGTTAGTGGCCTTGAAGTAGGAATTTTGGCTGGAAACGCTGCTGGATCCGCCCTGGATCCATGTCCTGCTTGTCATTAACGCTTTCCTTGCCCATGCCAGGAGTGGCTTGCCCAATTTCTGTGCGGTGGCCTTGGCACTGCACCAGCTGGGATACCAGGCCATCGGAGTGCGCCTGGACAGCGGGGACCTGGCCCAGCAATCCAAGGAAATCCGGCGAGTGTTCCGAGCCTGCGGAGCTCAGTGAGTCCCACGCCAGCCTTGGGATGGATGTCACCGATCCCTGTTATTGTCACTTGCATCCAGCCCCTCATCCTACCACGATTTGGGAGCCCTCACGGCTCCAGGCTGCTGCAAGCAGATCCCAAATCCTGCTCCTTCCAGTTTCCAGGTGCCCTGGTTTGGGACCATCCCCATCGCCGTCAGCAACGACATCAGCGAGCAGAGCCTGGAGGAGTTCAGGAGGGAGGTGAGGAACCTGCTGGCACGGCTGGGATGTCACCTGGCTGGTGCTGGCATGGCTGGGATGTCACCTGGGCTGTCCCTGGTGCTGGCACGGCTGGGTTGTTGATGGTTTCTGTCTTCTTCGCCGCCTCAGGAGAGCGAGATCAACATGATCGGCATCGGGACCAACCTGGTGACGTGTCCCCTGCAGCCATCGCTGGGCTGTGTCTACAAGGTACAGGTGGCAGCCTAAATCCCAAATATCCCAATCCTCTGAGCCACTTCCAGGTGGTCCACGCCCGGTCCATGGCCATCCAGCCCCACTGGAGTAATGGAATTACAAAATAATTTGCCTTGGAAGGGATTTTTGAAAGTCCCCCACCACTGTGGGCAGGGACACCTTCCACTATCCCAGGGTGCTCCAAGCCCATTCCAACCTGGCCTTGGACACTTCCAGGGATGGGAAGTGTCACTTCCAGTGTCCAGCCACAGTTTCTCTGGGAATTCTGTTCCAGCTCCTCCCCACCCTCACATGGAGTAATTCCTTTTCAGTATCCCATCTATCTCTGCCCTCTGGCAGTGGGAAGCCATTCCCTGTGTCCTGTCCCTCCATCCCTTGTCCAAAATCCCTCTCCAGCTCTCTTGGAGCCCCTTGAGACACTGGAAGGGGCTCTGAGGTCTCTCTGGAGCCTTCTCCAGGCTGGACATTCCCAGCTCTCCCAGCCTGGCTCCACGGCTGAGAGGCTCCAGCCCTCGGAGCATCTCTGTGGCCTCCTCTGGACTCCCTCCAGCAGCTCCACATCCTTCTGATGTTGGAGACCCCAGGGCTGGAAGCAGCTCTGCAGGAGGGGACTCACCTGAGTGGGGCAGAGGGGCAGAATTCCCTTCTTTCCCGCTGCCCATACTTTGGGATCAGCCCAGGACATGGGGAGGTTCCGGGTGCCAGCATTGGGTTGTGGCCAATTCTTTGCCCACCAGAAGTCCCAAGTTCTCCACAGGCAGGAGGAGGCAGAATGCCCAATTTTGGGGTGGTTTAAGGGGTTTTTATTTGTTTTTCAGCTGATTTGCATCAGTGGCCTCCCCAGAGAGGTCACAGGTGCCCTTCCCTTCCCTTCTCCCACAGCTGGTGGAGGTCAATGGCTCCCCATGCCTGAAGCTCACGGAGGATGAGGAGAAGATGACGATCCCAGGGATGAAGACGATCTATCGGCTCTATGACGCTGCTGGTGAGTCTGGAGGCCCTTCTCAGAGTCCATGGGGGAATTCCCTGCTCCATAACTCTCTTCCTGATGTCCTCTTGGCAGGTCACCCCTTCATGGACCTCATGGCCCTGGAAGAGGAGCCGTCGCCCAGCGCGGGGCAGGAGCTGGGCATCCGTGTCCTGGGGCGGCTTGGGGAGACCACCAAGGTCATTCCCAGCACCGTGGAGCCCCTCCATCGGACCTACTTCAGGGATGGCCAGGTCAGGGATGATCCCATCTCCTGGGGGGTCTCCTCTTCCACGCTGGGTGATGGATCAAGGGCGGTGGTGGCTTCTGAGATGTGCCAACAACTCTGGTGCCAACCTGGACGCGGTGGCTCGTTGGGATTGGTGCTGGGTGGTAGCTTCCCACTTGGATCTTCCCACATGGATCCCCATCCCTGCAGGTGTGTGAGCCCCTGCCCAGCCTGCACGAGGTGAGGACCCACGCCCAGGTGTCCCTCAACCTGCTCAGCCCCGCTCACCGCCGGCTCCACGAGCCACAGCCCTACCCGGTACGTCCAGCACTTCCCACATTCCCACTTGGGAATGCCACTTGGACTCGGTGGCCTGAGCAGAGCCACCACGGAGCTGCTCCCTGACCCCTCTTGTTCCCATCCCAGGTGGCCATGACGGAACGGCTGCACCGGCTCTTCCTGGAGCTGCGTCAGGGCAGCCACTGAGGGGGTCCCTGCTCGTCCCCAGCTCCTGCTCCGTGCTTTTTTTTTGGGAAGCCCAGGTGACCCGCTGGGAATTAACGGCTCTAATTTAGACCTTTCTGCTGCCTGGTGCTAACCTGAGGAACCTGCAGGAACTGGGAGAGCGCCCTGGGGTCCCAGTAGGGAAGCTGGGAACACGGGGATGGGGAAGGCAGAGCTGTCCCTGCATCCCCTGGAAGTGACAGTCCTGTGCCCAATTTGGTGGCCCTGCCAGCCCTTGTGCCTTATCTTGGTGGCCCTGTGCCCTCTGTGGTGGCCCCCCCATCTTGGAGCTCCTTGGTGGAATAAGAACAAAGTCTGGGGTGCCACCAAAAAAATGTGCTGTGGGACACCCTGTGGGACATCCATGGCAGATCCTCTTTGCTTTGGCAATTCTAAGCTTCATCTCTGTGGCCACATTCCAACTCTTTCCCTTCTGGCCGAGTTCCCTGGGACGTGGAGGCCGGCTCCAGGTTGATCCCAGGTCCAGGCTGATCCCAGGTCCAGGTTGATCCCGGCTCCAGGTTGCCACCTGCACTCTCTAACCTCTGTTCCCATGGGAAACGTGGCACTAACCCACACTGAGCTTCAGACTAAGCAAAAAATTTAAATAAAGGCCTTTTCCCACCATGGCTCCGACCCTAAATCCAGTGAAAAACCCTTTGGAGCTCCATTGGGAGTGGGAAGGTGAGAGGGAAATCCCCAGGGATCAAACCTGTGGCTTCCCTGTCCACCCTCCTTTCCATGGTTGGGATCTTGGCAGCAAATTAAAGGGAAGAAAATAATTAAGAGCTTAACGAAGCTTGGCCTGATGGTCCCAGATTTCTGGGAGTTCCAACAGCACTGTCTTCCATTTCCAGACAGGAAAAAAACTCCAGGAAAGCCAGGATCAGTTTGCTATAAATTAGATTTTTTTTTTAGAGCAAAGCACCAAAGGTAGAGAGTCCATTGTACCTGAGTAGAGATTTTCCTGAGTTTTTGGGAGAGGAGGAATGACGAACAAGGAGAGTGCCCTGTGCCAGTATTTGTCACCCTCATGGATAAGATGCAATTCCTGATGTTCAGGAACCATTCTGGTGGGCAGAGAAGCTCCTGGGTGTCTTTGCACTTTCTCCTCAGGTATTTATGGATACTGAGGAGATTTCCCGAGCCTTTTCTTCTCCAGGCTGGGCAATTCCAGCTCCTTCAGCCTCTCCTCCTAGGAGATGCTCCAGTCCCTTCATGAGCTCCATGGTTTTTCCTTGGATTTCATCTCTCTTGTGCTGGGGAGCTCTAAGGTGGACCCAGGATTCCAGGTGTGACCTACCAGAGCTGAGCAGAGGGAAAGAATCCCTCCAGGACCCTCTGGCAACACTTGGAATGCCAAAAAGATCCCAAAGCACGTGTCCCAAGCCACCAGGACCGATCCAGAGCTCCAGGCTTTGTTAAAATTACTGCACTCTGCATTAAAGAGGGGGGAAAAAAAGAGCAGGAACGGGGTTAAACCTGCACATCTGGGACTCCTGGATGCTTTCCTTGAGGTTTTGTGGAATCTGGGCATCCCACTGACTCCAGGCACAACTTCCCACTTAACAGCAGAGAACCCCAAGTTGACAAATTTATTTAACTTAAGGAACACCAGTTCCCACCCAAACCCTAAACCTTTCTGCAGTCACAGCAGGAAATCCCAGAGTGCTCTTTTTTTTTTTTTTCCCATTTTTGCCCTTGGAATTCTGGTATTTGACCCCACAACTCGGAAGTGGACGCACAGATGGGACAGAAAGTGCTAAAAGTGAGGTCAGAACACTGAATCCTGTGCGGATTTTGCCAAAAAGAGGAAGCAGCAGAAGCCCAAATGTTGCTCCTCTGCTCCCATCCTCCTTCCAGTTTTGTTCTTGGAAAAATATCTAGTTTTAAAGCATAGCTTCAGCTCAGGATATCCACGATTGGAAATAAGGGATAGTGGGGAAAAGTGCCAGTTGGTGCTGGATTAGGGAAGTGCAAGGAACTGAGGGACACAGGTGTGGAAAATCCATCCTGACCCCTCTCAGCCACACCTGGTTTTCCTCACTCCACAAATCCAGGATATTTTAGGAAAGGCTGTGGTTTCCTGGTAAACCTGTGGATAATTCCTTGTGTTTTGATTCCTGCTGGTCCCCAGCTTTGGAGGGAAGGGATGGCAGGGAAGAAAAAAAAAGATGTGGGAAGGCTCCAGCTGCAGAGTACCCAGAGAAGGAGAATTGTGGAATGTGGGGAATGAGAATGAATTTGAGCATCGATAATTCCAAGTCCAGCTGTGCCCACGTCCCAACTACCACTGGAAAAAGCCAGGATTTAACAAACCCAGCCTGACTTGGATAATTTGACACCAGGAGAGGTGAGAAGAGGCAGCTCAGAGCATCCAGACTCGGCTGCTTCCACCTTCAGGGATGATCCAAGCTCCCGTTCCTGACGTCGCTCGGTGACATCGGCCCGGGACGGTGTCACTTGTAAAGTGCCATTTTCCTGCTCTGGTACAGGTACATGTAGGCATCACAAAAGAGGCGTTTGGCCACCCCATCCATGTCCCGAGGCTGCTCCAGGGCCAGCACAGCCAGGGGCAAGTCCAGGTATTTGGCAACTTCCGGGCACAGCGTCACCGTGGGAATGTTGAAGCCGTTTTCACCACCTAAGGTGGAAAGGAGGAGGAAAATCCCAAATCAGATCCCAAAGGGATGAGTTCCTACAGCTCCAGCAGATCCCAGGGCACTCAGCAGTCATGCAGAACCTCAGCTGGGAGATGTGGAGGCCAAAAGCACTGGAAGAGGCCGGATGAGGGCTCATTCAACCTAAAGGGGCTCCAGGAGAGCTGGAGAGGGCCTTGGGCCAAGGGATGGAGGGACAGGACACAGGGAATGGCTTCCCACTGCCAGAGGGCAGGGATAGATGGGATATTGGGAAAGAATTTTTTCCTGTGAGGGTGGTGAGGAGCTGGAATGGAATTCCCAGAGGAGCTGTGGCTGCCTCTGGATCCCTGGAAGTGCCAAAGGCCAGGTTGGACGGGGTTTGGAGCAACCTGGGATAGGGGAAGGTGCCCATGGAAGGAGAGTGGAACTGGATGAGTTTTAAGGTCATTTCCAACCCAAACCATTCCATGATTCCATGATAAAAACAAACTGGGGAAGGACAGGAGAACAATCCATGCCCACAAGCTGAGCCAGCTGGGATCCCAAATCCCTTGTTCGACCACAGCCAGAAGCTGGAAGCACCTGGAAAAATTCCCACCTGCTTGGCTTGGCCACTCTGGAATCTAATTCAATGGAAGCCAAACCCAGAGAGAGCCTAAACTGGAGAGGGAACTTGAGAGGAGAAGGTGGACTGAGCAGCCCCTGGCAGCTTCCCACATCCCAAATCCCACATCCCATTCCCATTCCCTCACCGTGCCGGTCGGCCATGCTGTCGAAGAACATCCAGTGCTCGTTCCCAGGGCCGTATTTCACGAAGGACACGTAGTGACTGGTCTCGATGCAGAGCACTGCAAACAGCTCCAGCGTCTCCCGTGGGACCTGCTGGCAGCCCCGGGCGCTCCAGCTCTGGAATTCCTCTGGAATGTGCAGCCTCCTGGGTTTGTGCGCTTTGCGGCGGCGATGGGAGTGAACCTGAGGAGAGGGGACAGGGTGGCATTGGCAGAACTGGCCTTGACCTGACAGGAAGAGGTGGCAGAGGTCGGATTCCAAATTTATTCCCTGCTGATGTGATTCCCGTGCTCCCTGCTTGCCTGGGAATGGCATTGTGGGAACAGCCTGGCAGCGGGAAGCTAAAATGGGAACGTCACCCTCCAAGGGGCAGAAACTGTGGGAATGCTCATGGAGAGGCAGCAGGGAGGGATCAGCACTTGGTTCCTGCAGGATTAAGCCTTATTTATGGAACAGGTTGTCCAGGGAAGCTATGGATGTGCCATCCCTGGAAGTGTCCAAGGCCAGGTTGGACAGAGCTTGGAGCAACCCGGGAGAGTGAGAGGCATCCAGGGGGTGGAGCTGGATGAGCTTCAAGGTCCTTCCCAATCCAAGCCTTTCAATGATTCTGTGATTATTTAGGCTCTGTGGAAGCAGAGGGTTCACAACCTCTGGCTCCTGGTGGGAATGACCCTCAGGAAAAGGCTGCTCCGTGCCCAACCTAAGCAGCTGCAGGGACAGCCAGGGAAATGTGGGGATTTTTGGGAGGGTTCATCCTGCTGACAGCTCCCAAGATGAATTTTGGGAACAGCCATGGAAAATACCTGTCTGGAGCAGGAGCTGCAGAACTGCTTCAGGCCCGTGGCTGCAAACACCTTGTCCTTGAAACACTCTGAGCATTCCAGAGTGGCAGCATCTCCACACAGGCAGCATTCCCTGGGACCTGCCGGGGAAACAGAGCTCAGAGGGAATGTCTCCTCCAGATCCCACCTAAAATCCAGCTTCTCCTGCCAAAACTGGGACTCAGGGAAGAAGAATCCCACCCCAGAGAGCCCAGAGCTGGTTGTTCACAGCCCCTCATCCATAACTTACTGTCCAGCAGCAGATCTGTTATATCCAGCTCCAAGGAAGGGATGATTTTGCTGAACATTTTATATTCCTTCCCAAAACGTGGCATTTGGATAATGAAGCAAGATGGGATCTGGGAAGAAAAAAAAAAAAGGGAAACGAGTTACCCTGAAGAAGAGCCAAATCCCAGAGATTTTTCTCTAAATTTGCTGTCATTATTCACAGGACAAAAGGGAAACAGGGAAAGCAGAGGCCTTCCCCTAAGTCATGCCTGGATTCAGCGTTGGGTATAAACCATCCAAGGCCTCACAGGTACTTTGGGAAGCAGGAAAAGCAGGAAAGCAGAAGGAAACTGGACTCACCTCCACCAGCTTCAGATCCGAGGACAGGAAGGAGCGTTCCACCAACTGCTGCACGTCGGGAACCACCAGATCCTCCTGTTTATCCATAAATATCTGGTAGCAGTAACATTCCTGCTCCTTCTGGCCTCCTGACCTGCAAGGAGAGGTCTTGGGATTGGGGTTATGGTGACACAAAAATTGGAGTTTCCCAAGGTTTATCCCGGGAGAGCTCCTGTGCTCAAGGCACTGAGGGTGGTTTGGTGCGACACAGAGCACTTTTTCCACCCAAAAATACCAAATTTGTGCCAGGGGAAGAGGAGGTAAGTAGGAATTTTGGCCTTATTATCCCTTTGGAGCACCACATCCTGCTCCCATAAGCAAAATTCCATTTCCCCTTGATATAAATATAAAAGATAATTTAATATTTCAATTGATGAACGGATGCTTTGATGCTTAATTTAAAAATGCATCCAAATAAGCCGAACTCAAGGTGAGTTGTGTGCAGACCTCCCATAATCCCTAAAAAGAGAGCAGGGAAAGGATTTCCTTGGGATGACCCCGTGCAGGGGAGCTGCAGCACAGAGTCCTCTTTGTGCTCGGCCTTTCCCAGCACTCCACGATCCACGGCTCGAGCGGCGGCTCCACAAAGGAGCACAGAACTCCCAACAATTCCCTTTCTGTGCTCCCAAACAGCACAGTTATTTTTGGCTTCCTCCAGCCTCTCATCCTCTTTGTAGAGTCTCAAAAAAAACTGGGACTGCATCCACGGACTGCCTGTTTGAGAGGCTGCGGGAGCTGAGCCAGCTCGGCAGCCTGGACACATCCCAAATTCATCCAAAGGCTGTCGGATATTTGCTGGATCTGCCCTAAAGTCGGACATCACGTTTCTCAAACCCCTTCTGGCTCTCCCTGAGGATGGCACAAGGTTTTTATCCCAATTTTCTCAAGGCAGCACCGTCCAGGGAGAGCTTGGAAGTGTCTTTTCCCGGATGGGAAGATCACAACCAGCAGGATCAGAGTCTGTTCCTATGGGAAAGCAGAAGGAGCTGCGCAAAACTCAGAGCTGTGATTCCAAAAAACTTCGGTGGAAAGGGACAAGTGACACCCCCCCCCCACTCCCAGGGATTGTGAGGTGGAAAATTAATGAGCCTGGCCTTGGGAATTGTATCCCTCAGCTGTGGAAACTTACTGGAGCTTCAATAGTGGCTCGATTCCCAGGATCTGCTGCATTATGAGGTTGAGGAACTCCTCGGGATCTAGAAAATGAGAGGAAAGGATGGATCACACCATCCTAGGAAGTGCCTTGTCCCACTGCATCCAAGAGCTGCCAGATAAACATGAGCCAATTCCATGAACCTGGAATTTCCTCTTCAGGTTAGGTGACAACTGGGATAAAGGCTGGGAGCACTCGGTTAAGGCACAAATCCCAAGGGGAACATGGAAAATGCCAACCAGCCTTCAGAGACTGCACTTCCATGGAATTCTGGGATGGTTTGGGTGGGAAGGGACCTTGAAGATCATGAAATTCCAGCTGCTGCCATCGGCAGGGACACCTTTCCCTATCCCAGGGTGCCCCAAGCCCCACCTAACCTGGTCTTGGAAACTTCCAGGGCTGGGGCAGCCCCAGCTTCTCTGGGAATTCCATCCCAGTCCCTCACCACCCTCACAGGGAAGAATTCCTTCCCAATTCCTCATCTATCCCTGCTCTCTGGCAGTGGGAAGCCATTCCCTGTGTCCTGTCCCTCCATCCCTTGTCCCAAGTCCCTCTCCAGCTCTCTTGGAGCCCCTTTAGGCACTGGAAGGGGCTCTGAGGGTACAGAGAGATTTAAAAGCTGAAAGGATTTTCCAAGCGAATTTTTACATCAATTAACAGCAGCACCTTATTAAAGCACATTCCCGGGAGAAGCACAAAGGGAAGCTTCCAGCTGGTGCCTGGATGAGGCAAAACACAGGGAAGCAGCCTGGGAAAGGCCCCAGAGAGTTCCTTACCTTTCTCAGCATTGGTAAAGCTGGAGCATTGGCCCTTGTCCGTGAGCTGCTCCCGGAGGTGCATCACACTGCTGGCCCGGACAAAGCCAGTCCTGGGAACAACAACCAGCTGCAGGTGAGGGAAATCCTGGAATGGCTGGGCTTGGAAAGGATGCTTAAACAGCATCCATTTCAACCCCCTGCTGTGGGCAGGGATGGCACCAACGAGACCAGGTTGCTCCAAGCCCTGTCCGACCCGGCCTGGGACATTTCCAGGGATGGGGCAGCCACAGCTTCTCTGGGAATTCCATTCCACCCCTTCACCACCCTCACAGGGAAAATTTCTTCCCAATATCCAATCTAAATTTACTCTCTGCCAGTTTAAAACTCTTCCCCCTTGTCCTGTCATTCCACCCCTTGTCCAAAGTCCCTCTCCAGCTCTCCTGGAGCTCCTTGAGGCACTGGAAGCTGGATGGTTTTCCCTCATCCAGCTTGGCATTCCATATGAACTTTGGGGCCAGCTGCTCAGCAAGGCAAGGCTGCTGCTTCACCAGCTCCAGGGTTCCATCCAGAGGTTGTTGGAACCCCAGGAATCCCCTTTCCTTCCTTCCACTGGGAAGTGCAGCTCCCAAGGCTTCCTTCTGAGCACAAGAGCTGTGACAGCCTCACATCTCAGGGAAAGGAACAACTGGAAGAATCACAGGATCATGGAATGGGTTGGGTAGGAATGGATCTTAAAGATCATCTAATTCCAATCCCCTGCCATGGGCAGGGACCCCTTCCACTGTCCCAGGTTGCTCCAAGCCCTGTCCAACCTGGCCTTGGACACTTCCAAGGATGGAACAGCCACAGTTTCTCGGGGAATTCCATTCCAGGGCCTCACCACCCTCACAGAGAAGGATTTCTTCCCAATATCCCATCTCAATCCATGCTCTGTCAATTTAAAACCATTCCTCCTTGTCCTGAACACCTTTGCATGTGGCTGCCAGGGAATTCCTTCAGGGCAGCAGGGAAGGAATGAAGGCAGAGGGGACAACTTCCAGCATTCCTTACACTCACCTTCGGAGGGGATTGACAATCTCATCCCGCAGAATTCCCTGGACATTCCTGTCACACCGTGGGAAGGGCATAAAGAGCATGGAGTCCAGCACGGATGTACAGGAGAAGAGGCTGTGGGAAGAGTGGGATGGGTTTGAGTTTGAGGGCTTGGAAGCAACAGCTGGAACCAAAATGTGGTGGCTGGTGACAGTCGATGGCTTTGATGCCCAACAATCCATGCATGGAATTACAGGGAAGTGAGGGAAGCACATCTGCACAGTGAGGCACATCTGGAGAAATGGAACACTGGGAGAAAGCAATGGAACAGCTCAGGAAGAAGGAAATTCCTACTTTGCAGCCAAAACTGGTTAGGGAAAGGCACCACTGAGTCTTTTCCTCTCCAGGCAGGGAAGTTGGGACCTCCTGGGTGGGTTGTTTGGAATGATTCCAGCCAGAACTTCCAGGGATTGAGTCAGCACGGTCCAAGTCCAGAAAACTACGAGCTCTCAGCACCCTGAATGATAGACACAGGGGTACAGGGGGTCTTCAGGGCTGGAAAACCTGCTGGATTTGGGAAGGAGATCCAGAAGCAGCCTGGAGGTTTCTTCACCACAGTTACATCCTGATCTACATCAGGTAAACTTCCAGCTAACTTGGAAATCCAGGGAAGTGCTGCAATTTAGGCTTCTGCCCAATTAAAAAGCCACTTATTTAATGAGACTGCACCACCCAAGCAGGTCCTTACCTGAAGAGAGCTGCATCCATGTAGCAGGAATTACAATGGCCTTGGATGCCCTTCATCCGCCCTCGGAGGACACAGACTGCTGCCTCATTCCTGAGGGGAGGAAAACTCTCTGGAGTCTGTGGAAGAACTTCCTGTCCTCCTGCAAGAAAAGGAATTTCCTTCACCTTCTCACCTGGGTCAACTCTGCCCTTCCTTGACACCCCAAAAGTCTGAGGTGAGTCTACGACTCAAATTTAAGGCGGATTCTCAATCCTGCTTTTTGTAAATCACAATTTTTCGGACTTGTGGGATGTTCCTCATGGAATCATTTAGGTTGGAAAAGACCTCTACGATTGAGCCCAGCTGTTAACCCAGCCAAGGAATGTGGTGTGGGATAAACACCAAAAAACAACACTCAAAGAAAAGGAAGAAACGCTGCCCACGGGTTTTTTTCCACATCCTTCTCCCATCACAGTCCTGTTTTCCTGCTTCCCAGAGGACTCACTGTAATCCCCGAGGGGTAAGTCAGAGTTGGGAAAGCTCTGGAAGCGCACGTCGGGCTGGCAGGAGTTCAGCCTCACGAAGAGGCCGCGCTTCGGGGCGCAGTGGAAGTAGAACTTGCCCAGCCACTCTCCAGCTGTGACCCCTTTGTCTTCATCCTGGGAAAACAGCACCAGGGAAGAGCCTGAGAGCGGGATTTAGGGAATTATGGTTGGAAAAGAGATGTGAGAGCGAGTCTAACAATGCAACGCTGCCAAGGCCACCACTAGATCGTGTCCCCAAATGTCACATCCACAGGGATGGGGACCCCACCCCTGCCCTGGGCAGCTGTGCTAGGGCTGGACAACCCCATCCATAAAGGAATTTCCCAATATCCAACCCAAAACCTCCCCTGGAGCAGCTTGAGGCTGTTTCCTCATCGCCCTGTCCATTGTTCCCTGGGAGCAGAGCCTGATTCCCACCTGACCCCACCCTCCTGTCAGGAAGTTGTGGAGTGTGAGAAGGTCCCTTTGCCTCCTTTTCTCCAAGATGAGCCCTCCCAGCTCCTTCAGCCACTCCTGCTGCTCCAGACCCTTCCCAGCTTCATTCCAACCCCTCAATATCCTGTACCTGGGGATCCCAAAATTCCATCCCCCACGTTCAGCCGCTGCCACCAGCACTCCCAGGTCCTTTCCCAGCTTTCCAGCCTCACCAGTTCAACTCCAGCCATTTTGTCCTTGATGTGGGGCAGGTAGCCCAACCAGCGGATGATTCCTGAAACTTGATTCCCTTTGTCCAAGGTGATCTGGACCATGGAGTTCACTTCCAGGGCTGAATTCCCACTTTCTCCCTCCTCGCCGCTCTCGCTGATCTCTTGTTTCATTGGGTTTGATTTTCCAAAGCCCACGTCGGAGTCGAACGTCGGGAAAAAACCTGATGGGCAACACAAAACATCAGGAGAGGTGGGAATTCAATCCCCTGGATCTAATTCCAGGTCTATTTTGGAAATTCCAGACTACACACACAAGCAGGAAGCTGAGCACCAGGGACACAAGGTGCAATTCCCAGTGTGCCAAGCTGGTCTGACAGGATGAGAGGGAATGATCCTGCTCCTTGTTTCCCTGCTCAAAGCTTCACATTCCAACCTCTCGATGGCCCTGGAGCTAATCCAGCCCTTCCCAGACTACTGGAATGGCAGCAGGAGGTTTATTTCCTTATTGTTCTACTAATTCCTCGTCTTTGTCCAACAATTCCCACCACTGCTGCTGGCACCTGAGCCTTTCCCACCAGGATGAAGCTCCTGCTCCATCTTTTACAGCTGAATTAAAGACTCTTTAACCAGTGGTGCCTCTTCCCTGAGGGAATTCTCTGCTACAATCGGATTCTCCTGACAAATGGGATTCAGCTTCAGCTGCCTCACACAAAGAATTCTGCGTGGAACTTGAGATTTTTCCACCAATCCCGATCCATTGAGAGGTTTTATTGGAATTTCAGCTCTGCAGTGCCCTCCAGAGAGGGAATAAATGCCTAATTCCATGGAATGTGACCAGGAGAGACACATCCAACCATCACCTACTTTGGAAGCTCTCCTTCACAACAGAATCCATGGGGATTTCCCTGAAAATGTCGGTCGTTCCTTCTTCTTCCTGAAAGGAGGGAAAAATCCATCAGCTAGGGAAAAAAAATCCATCTGTTAAACACTGGAATATGAAGGAATTTTTTAAACATGCCTGGGAATTTTGCACATAACCTCACATCCCTTTTGGACGTTCCCTCTACTTCTCTCTCATGTCCCACCATAACGTGTTTTATTTTTTTAAATCCCACAAAAAAAAAAAACCATGGAAAAGCTGCTCTTACCGGGCAAACCTTCACAAACCACCGGCTCCCTTCCCTGTAAACTGCCATGGCAATTCCTTTGGTGGGGATCTCATCCACGTAGAAGCTGACAGCATCTCCCACTTTCACGGGAACCACCTCCTCCGTGTCCTGTTTTCCCGCCTTCTGCTTCCCATAGTCGTTGCCTGATGTGGGAATAAACTGGATTTTGCTGAAGGGCAGGAAGATCCCACAGTTCCTCTTGCACTTGAAGTACTCGGTGCCGTGGTAGGATCCGTCGCTTCTCCCTCTGTTTTCCCCCTCTCCCTGGAAACGTGCCGGGAAGGGACGTCACACACAGAAATTCCATGGAAAAATACGGAATTCACTGCCTTGGCCCCCCCCCCCTTACCTGCAATTCCACCCCGAAAAACACCGGGGTCAGCACAGCCAAGCTGGGCTTGTAGATGCTCCCGATGTAACGCACGACTCCCGGGAAAAATTCCCGCTCCACCTCCACCATCACATTTTGACCCGGCACGGCTCGGAGAGCTCCTTCCAGGCTCAGCCTCTCCAGGAAAAAATTCAAGCGCTCGCTGTGGCTCCCGATAGCCAGGAGGAACCCGGCGGCTTCCTGGCGCACGGGCTGCAGGATTTCCAGGTTGATGGTGACCGTGGAGCTGTCGTCCAGCATGATGACCTTCAGGAAGCAAGCCGGAGGCCCGTCCTCGGAAAAATTCCGCAGGTAGCTCCTCTCGCTGCAGAAGCACAAGCTGCCAGCTTGGAAGTACTTGCTTCCATAGGCACAGTCCTCCGTCAGGATGTAGAAGCAATTCCCGTCCGCTGCCGGAGGCGGGAGGTTGGACATGGCGGCTTCCCTGGGTTGGGAGAGTCCACAGCAATGGGGATTTGTGAGTGTTGGCGCAGAATTCCCAAGGGATCCGGGGTTGGAAGAGGTTTTAGACACAACCCCAGGCTCAAAGCCTCGCCCAGGTGAGTTTGAGCGTCTCCCAAAGCCTCCCTGCTCCCTTTTTCCAGGTGTTTAATCACCCTCTCGGTGATTCAAAATTCCACCTGACCCGGTTTCCCACATTCCTGCTCATCCCTGTTCCCTCGCTGTGCTTCCATGGGAAAAGTCCAGCTCTGCCTTCTCCACTAAACCTTCCCAGGATGAGGTTGTACAAAAAAACGTGGAATGGTTTGGGTTGGGATGGACCTTAAAGATCATCACATTCCAGGGGCAGGGACACCTTCCCTTATCCCAGGTTGCTCCAAGCTCCATCCCTGGAATTATTCCAAGCCTGGAATAATTCCAGGGATGGAGAGGCTGCTCCAGCTCGTCCAACCTGTTCTAACACCGTCCAGCCTCATTAAATTCCACATTTTCTTTCCTCACTCACGGGAGTGAGGCAAAGGATGAATCCCACCTTTAAAAATTCCTTGGAAAAGGGATTCCCGCTCTGTCACTGCAGCTCCTCGGTGCTGCTACAGCACATGAATATTCAAAACATATGCAAAGCACCCACTGAGGTACTGAAGATCTCCAGCTTTCCTAACAAGTATTTAATTATTTATTTTATCATTTACATTCAAAGAAATGCAAATATTTGGAAGCGGGGATATATTTTGGTGCTTATTTTCTTAGTTCAGTTCTGATAGTGAAAATTCTGGTGGTTAAAATTCCACCAGTTAAATTCCAGCAGTTTAATTCAACTGGTAGAATTCCAATAGTTTAACTCCACTGGGAGAATTCCAGTTAAATTCCAGTAGTTAAATTCTAATGGTTAAATTCCAGTAGAAATTAAAATCTCCTTTTTATTAGATTAAATTAAATTCCACTTTTTACCCCTCCCCATCTCTCCTTTGATGATTCCATGGAAAGTCAGGATCTGAAATTTTTGTTTCAACATAAAGAAAGGGTGAATAATAAAAAAAAAATTTAAAAGCCAAACTCTTTTCCTCACTAAAAGCCCAAAATAAATTAATTTTTCTGATGAAATTCCCAAGAATAAACTATTTAACTAATCAAAACCCCAAGAACAAATTGTTTTTCTCATAAAAATAACCAAGAATAAATTTTCTTCATCAAGGCCTTTTTCCTCATGAAAACTCCACACTAAACCACTTCCCTCATCAAAACCACATAAATAAACCATTTTCCTCATAGAAAGCAAAAAAGAAACACCTTTTTATCATAAAACCCTCAAGAATAAGCACTTTTCCTCATCAAAAAGCAAGAATAAACCATTTTATTCATCAAACCCCAAAAATAAACCGTTTTCCTCATCAAAACCCTCCAAGAATTAGTAATTTTCCTCATCAAAAACACACAAATAAACCATTTTCTTCCTCAAAAGCCAAAAATAAACTTTTTTTTTCTTATGGAAAATTCAAAGATAAACCATCTTCCCCATCAAAAACTACAAATAAATCATGTTCCTCATTTTCAAAAAACCAAAAGTATTTTCTTTTCCTCATCAAAACCCCGGAATAAACCCTTTTTCTCATCAAAAAAACCCCGAGGATAAACAATTTTATTCGCCAAGCCCCAAGAATAAACAGCTTTTCTTACGAAAATAAACAAGAATCACCTAATTTCCTCACCAAAACCCCCAAATAAACCATTTTCCTCGCGAAAACACAGGAACAGACCCTTGTCCTCATCAAACCCAAGCGTAACCCGTGTATTTAAGGCAGAATATTCCCAATTTCCCCCGATTTCTGGGAATAAATCCCCGTTCCCAGCGCCCTGAGCGGGATTTGGGCTCGACCCCTCCCCCCCCCTCCCCTCACCGTCTCCGCCGCCGCTCGGGCCCCGCCACTTCCGCGTCCGGGCGCGCGCGCGGCCCGGCAGCCAATAGGGAGCGGCGGGGAGAGGCGGGCGGCCAATGGGAGAGAAGGGGCGGGGCCATAACGAGGGAGGGGGCGCGGCTCCGCTGTAAGGCCCCGCCCCCTTCTGGATGGCCGGGGGGAAGGCGGGAAGCGCGTGAGGGGCGGCGGGAGGGGGCTGTTTCCATGGACACAAATCCCTGTGGATTCGCGTGT
>VZRV01008789.1:0-66207 GCA_013398115.1 Falcunculus frontatus
CGGCCCCAGCCTCCGCGCGGCCTCCCCCGCGGGCCGGGCTCGGGACGGGCCCGGCGCCCCCGGCCCCGCCGCGCTTTGTGTGGGTGGGACCCCCCGGGCCCGCTCGGGCTGTGCGAAGCGAGGGGCGGCCCCGGGGCTCCCTCGTTCCCCCCGCACCCCGGGGCTCCCGGCGGTGATTCGCCGCCATCGCGGGGATTTGGGCCATAAACGTGGATAAATGGCGATTCCGGGGGTTCGGCTCCGGGCCGTGGGTTGGGGACGAGCAAAAGCTGCCGCTGGGTCCGTGATTCGGTGCGGGCGCTCCGTGCTGGGAAAGCCGGGGGCAGGAACGTGACAGCGGCGTGGGGTTTGGCTCTTTAATCTCTATTTTCCTCCTCCGGAGACTGTCAAAGTCTGGGGCCAGACCGAAGCTCTTTTCTTCTGTTTTTCTTTCTGTAAATTGCTGCGTTACTTGTACATGTGTGTGGTGTTGGGGGCACAGCCCCTGCCGTGTCCCCGGGCCGGGGGGGCCCAGCCCCGAAACGCTCCAGAGATGCAGAATTTGTGTGTCCGGTCACGCTTTGGTGACACTGCCCCGGGTTCCAGCTGCTCTTGTTCGCAGAAACAGATAGAAGATGGATGGGATGTGGTGGAAAGGGAAACTCTTCAGGAAACCCTTCCCAAGGGTCTGCGGAGGGGCAGGGGCTGAGCTCTGCTCTGGGACAGGAGCCCAGGGAAGGGCTGGAGCTGTGTCAGGGCTTGGGATGGATCTCAGGGGAAGGTTCTTCCCCCCGAGGGTGCTGGGCACTGCCCGGGCTCCCCAGGGAATGGTCCCGGCCCCGAGGCTGCCAGAGCTCCAGGAGCTCCCAGGGATGCCCAGGGTGGGATTTTGGGGGGTCTGTGCAGGGCCAGGGCTTGGGCTGGACGGTTCCTGTGGGTCCTTTCCCACTCAGGACATTCTGTGATTCATCCAAAGGTGGTTCTTGGCTTTCCTGGAGTTCTTGGTTTTGAAGCTGTTCGGGAGCCAGGGCTGTTGCAGAAAGGCTGCTTTGGCCCTGTTGGTACTGGAGAATGAAAGTCACCAATAAGGTTTAGCTTTATGTGTGCTCCTCCTGTATTTCAGTAAAGCTGCTGCAGGGGCTGGGCCCTGCTGGGCTCTCGCAGGGGCTGTGCTGCTCTTCTGGCCCGGGACTTTGGGTTTTTGCTCTGTAACTCGTTTTTGCTGGGCCACTGTAAACCTGTGTTATATCAAGCTTGACCCTCCCAAAATTAAGTTTCCTTTAACCAAAAAGAGTTAATTTTGAGGAGCTCTGTCCATCTGAAACCTAATAGCATTTCACCCACAACATTGCTTCTTTCCTGGGAACTTTTGCTTTTCTCTCGTCTGTTTCCTTTTCCTGTTTCATTGAAATTCACAGAATCAGGGAAACTTTAAGCCTAGAATCCCAAACTTACAGTTACATTTCAGCAGTTAAGTCGAGTAACTGTTGGAGGACCCAGTAATTGCTCTGTGACAGCAAATTCCCAATTCTTGGGTTTCCCTGTAACAAGAGAAGGAAGTTGGAGCAGGTTGACCAACTCCTGCAGTGCCAAAAGGAATCCTGAAGGAATCCTAAAGGAATCCACGGCTGTTCCTGTCTCACTGGAGGCAGGAGTTCCTCCCATGCAAAGGAGATGTAGGTGGATATAAAGTGATTCCTTGTTCCAGAGCTGATGTTCCTGGATGAAACACTCACTGGAGCATCTTTTGACAGGAAAATTCTGTCTAACACTCCGTGGGGGATTGTTCTTTCTCCTTTTTATGCTGATTGGAAAGAGGTAATTCCCTTAACTGGTCCAGTGGGACCAGAATATAGATGGTCCTATATACAAAAACTATGTATAAAATATATAATACATATACAAAAAGACTTCAAATATATTTTAATATAAGATACATAAAAGGAGTCAGATTTGTCAGTAAGTCCAAAAGACCCAAAGTACACAGGTCTGATGTTCAGAGTTTGGCTTTAGGATGAACATGGGCTTTTATAGGTAAAACCTTACACACATGAGAGGTTTCACCAGCTTTTGATGGGAAGTGAAAAATGCACTTCCAGGGAGAATCCCTCCCTTTTCCTTTAGATAATCCTGGTTATTGGTCCATGGGAGGCACCCACCTGTTAACCTGAGCTGTGGGGACAGGGATGCTCTCACTGGAAACAGTTCCCACCTCAACTCCTGTCACTGACCAGAGAAAGATTTAACAGATAAAGTGAGAGTTCCCAGCTCTGCAGGTGTTGTAGATCACCCAAAATACAGACAGCTCCTGAAAACTTGGAGCTATTTCCATATAAAAGGTCACAAGAAATTTGATGTGAGTTGGGAAAACCAGTTTGGCCAGCCCTGCTGGAAAGGCACGGGAGCTCTGTGGGGATTTTGCATTTATGCAGAGTTATGTTTTGTTTCCTCTTGGGATGTCCAGCTGCACTACAGCAAACAGGAGGCTCTGATTCACCTTGCAAGTTTAAATCTCGTTTTTGAGAGCGGGGAATTCACCTGAGAGCAGAAATAATCACTGTGAGCTGCAGGCTGAGCCACCCAGGCAGCAGGGAAGGAAAGCTCTTGGCAGTCGGGAGAAACTTGGTGTTCCTTAATTAATTCTGGGCAGTGCAGGAGGACTCGGGACTGGTGACTTTTCCCCTTTCCTGACTCACTTCAGGGTTCAGGGTGTGCTGGGGAAGGGTTTGCAGTGCCTGTGCTGCTCCACGTTCCTTCACTGGAGCATCTGTTAATAGCAAAGATGGATGACAGCTAAATATGTCACCACGAGTGAGGGATTTGCTTAATGGATTTGGATGCCACCGGGATCCTCCGGGGCTGCACAAGGCGCTGCTGGAAATAATTATTTGTCATCTGGTAAAGAATTCAAGAGGGTTTGTCCGTTTGCAGTAGCAGCTGAAATCCTGGAGTACTGCAGGATGTTGGCAGAAATCCTCTCATTTCACACAGGTTGGGGGATATTAATGTCTTATCACTGCGGGATGAGAAAGGTGTTTTTCCATTTTCAGTGTTCTCCACTGAACTGATCACTGCTTAATAAGATTTTCTCTTTTTAGCCTTTGTTTTGGACCAACTATGTTCTGTCTTGTCACAACTTAGGGATAGAGTCATTTGCTACTGTGGCTTAATTAAGGTGCTTATTTTCATTTGTATTTTCTTGGAGTAAATCATTCTCCTTTATAAATGAGGCAGTTCCTCAATCATGTTTTTACTGGATTATGCAGGAGAACACATTTGTATTCTGCCCTTCCTTGGTCTGTGTGTGCCTCACTCATGGCAAAAGTGACCTGAAGCTTCATTATTTTTATATTTCTTTGCTGTTTCACAAAGCTCATGAACAAGCCACAGTTCCCAGGTCCCTAAAGAATACAGGATGGTCCTTTTGTTCCCTGATCTCTTAGAAATCTTGCATTTGAGTATGGCCCAAGAAATGAATGTTGGAAGTTGGTGGGAGGGGGTTGAGGTGATTTCTGAGGTTTTCTGATATTCCTTCACGATTTTGGATACAGCCCTGGGGCAGTGGGGAGGCCTTTGGTGAGTTTTTTGGTGCAGATAAGAAGTTTTTATGAAGTTTCCCATATTTGATCTCAGTTCTGTTGGCAGAACAAGCAGCACAGCTTTGCCTGGGAGGGGTGTGTCAAGTTTCGGAGAGACCTGGATAAAACTGAGCTGGGAGAGATTCAGATTGTCTCATTTCACCTTGGAGGTGTGGGTTTGATTTCGGTTTTAAATTGTCGCTCCTCGAGTTGGGCTAAGAGGTGTGAAATGGGTGTGAGCTGAGAGGAGCCGGGGGGTTCCTCTTCTCTGGGCAGGGCAGGGGCCGAGGGTCCCTTGGGGCACCTGAGCCCGGGATCCTGGAGGGGATCTTGGAGGGGATCCTGGATGGGCTCAGGGTCCCTCAGGGCCCCTGAGCCCGGGGGTTCTGGAGGGGCTGAGGTTCCTTGGGGTCCCTGAGCCCGGGGTTCCTGCCGGGGATCCTGGAGGGGATCCTGGGGGGGTTCCTTCTGGGGATCCTGGAGAGGCCAAGGGTCCCTCAGGGTCCCTGAGCCCGGGGGTTCCTTCTGGGGATCCTGGAGGGGCTGAGGTCCCTCAGGGTTCCTGCTGGCGGTTCTGGAGGGTCCGAGGGTCTCTCAGGGTCCCTGAGCCCAGGGGTTCCTGTTGGGGATCCTGGAGGGTCCGAGGGTCCCTCAGGCTCCCTCAGAGTCCCTCACGGTCCCTGAGCCCGGGGTTCCTGCCGGGGATCCTGGAGGGTCCCTCAGGGCCCCTGAGCCCCGGGTTCCTGCCGGGGATCCTGGAGGGTCCCTCACGGTCCCTCACGGTCCCTCAGGGTCCCTGAGCCCCGGGTTCCTGCCGGGGATCCTGGAGGGTCCCTCGGGGTCCCTCAGGGCCCCTGAGCCCCGGGTTCCTGCCGGGGATCCTGGAGGGTCCCTCGGGGTCCCTCACGGCCCCTGAGCCCCGGGTTCCTGCCGGGGATCCTGGAGCTGCCGGGGCCGGGCCGCGCTCCCCGGAGCCGCTGCTGCCTGCGCCTCGCTCGGCGGCGATTCCCTGCCTCTGGAATGTGGGTCAGTGTGTCACAGCCGGCCCGGGCAGCGCCTCGGGCACAAAACCAGCCAAGGGCTTCATTTTATATTGGCAGGACGGTCAAAAACGCCTCCGACAACCCAATTAGTTGAAATTTTTTTGTTACAAAAATCTAAAGGAGCTTAGGGAAGTCAAGCAAGTTACTGAGAACTCCAGGCTTGTCGTTCTGGCAGGGCTGTGGGAGGAAAACTGGGAATTAGTCCTTATTAAGGTATTAATCTGATGCAGGAATTACCTTTTGGGCAAAGCACTGTGGTAGTGAGGTTCCTGATTGCTTTGCAAGGTTTCTGGTGTTCTTTCCCCTAAGAATAAGAGACTATGGGCCACTTTAAGATTTGCAGTGCTGCTGCCTTGGATTGAGGTGCCATGGGTTAAAACTTGGAATTCTTGTTCAGACTCAACAGGCTCAGCCCACATGAAGTGCCTTTTAAAATGCTTATTTCTTAAGTTGTTTCTGAAATACTCCTAAAGCCTTGCAGTAAATCCAGTGAAGATAATAAAATGCAGCAGAGATAACTCGTGCCATGCAGCAAACGGAGGTTCCTGCAGTCCTGGGTGAGACTGGGCCTCAGCAGTGGTTTGTGACCTGATTTGTGTGGTTTTAGGGTGAGTTTATCTTGCCTGTTCAGTAAAACTTCTGAGTTTTTGAGGTTCTGATCTGGATTTAGTCAGAAATAACCATTACGTGTTAACTACCTTGCCTCAGGCAATAATAAACTGTTTTAAAGTCATCCAGATTTATTGCTCTTAAATGTAACCACTTTTTTTTTGCTTTTAAATACTGTTTGTGACTAAATAGTTTTGCTGTTAGAGAAATGTGTGAGTAACTGTGCACTTCTACAGCAAAGAGGGTGTTCTGAGGGAAAATTTTATTTTCCTTTAATGAGCTACATATGCCGCTTGATTTCAAGTACAGGAGGATCTGGAATTGCGGAGGAGCCTTGTGGAGTGTAAAATTTAATAGAAAATAACTCTCAATTTGTCAGATCCCAAGCACTGTAGATCTTCATCCCTGTGCTGGATGGGAATGTTGTCTCTGTTCCTTTTTCCCAAATATTTCCTGTGTTATGTTTACTTAGCCTTTATGGAGGATATACAGAACTCAAAGCAATTTGAATGTTAAAAATGTAATGAATTGAATATATAAATATTATGGGGAAAAGGTGCTAGTTTAAATCCCTGTAATTGTACAGCTGTTTAAAACCGGGCTGAGCAACAGCAAACTTCAAACTTGAAAATTTACACTTTGTCTAAATGCTGGAATCTGATTCTTGGGAATAGAGGGGAAGGAAGGAAAGTTGTCTCAGCTATCCTTACACCACATAAGGATTATAGTTTCAATATATAGATAAATCTGTATAACATTTAATAGTCTATTTTATACACAGACCCAATCTCTTGCAGAAGTTTGTCTTCGGTTCTGCTAAGAAGCTTTGGATAGAGCCTGATCTGTGAGAACTGATGGAAATGAGAGTAATTTGTTGTCTTGGTGAGCGTCGGGCCCGGGTCGATGGTGGAGCAGCACCAGTTTGCTGCTCGCTGCCCTGGAGTGGGGACAGGGCTGGGCTCCAGTGCTGCTGCCTAAAGCCACGTTTGTTTCCACTGACAGGCACTATTTTAGTCAAAGTCACCCCTGGCTCACCAGTGCAGGAGAATGAGCTGGCATTATCCTCTCTGCCGACATCAATAGTGGGGCAGCGGCGGGGAACTGCTTGGAAGTCCCAAGCCCTTTCCTGGAGAAGGATTCCCAGTCCTGCAAGTCCTTTAGTGAGCTCGAGTCATTGATCTCAGCTGGGCGCCTTGGGCTTTTTCTCTGCTGTACAAAGGTTTCAGTCAACAGGTGCAGGGTTTCAGTCACAAAAGTGTCTTGGTTCACATCAGTTTTGGAAGGGAAAAGTCTCGTGTAAAAGTCACTGAAATTAAAACTCAGTTCTTTGTGTGCACCGAGATCGTCCCTCTGGAGACAAGTTTTAGTGCTTCCTCACAATGGATGAAAATTAGAAGGTTTTCATAATATTTCAGGTTGTTACTCTCTTACAAAGAAACAGAATGTATCCAGCTGAGAAAAATACCTTCACTCTTCTTTTCAGGAGCTAATGGGGGCTCTGACTGCAGAATCCTCCTTTTCAGTATTGAGAGAAGGGTTTGTTCCCACCTCACCCTCACCTGCAGCACTGCTGGGGCTGAAAGGGGCTCTCAGTGTTCTCAGAATAGTCGGGTTCTGCTGTGGAATCTCTCAGTGATGCTGAGAGCTCGTTAGGGCACTGTTTAATTGAGGCCATCTCCTGAAAATCCCACGTGAAGCTGCAGCCGCAGCCCTGGGCTCATCCCGCTGCCTTGGCCTCGTGTCCGTGTGATCCCGGGAGCTGGGACAGAGGTGACACGGAGGTGACAGTGAGTCCTGGCACTGCTTTTCCAAAACACATCGGTGCTGCCACGCAGGAAGTGCTGGGGAGAGAAATTCTCTTCTCCCCAAGCTTTCCCTGTGGCCTGGGTGTTTGCAGCTCCTGGGGCCGCTGGGGGAAGCTCCTACATCTCACTGAGCTCATGGAACTGATTCTCCCTTCCCATGAGCTCCGTGGCCATTTTATTGTAATAGCTTAATTAGTTTGAGTAGCTAAATGTACGTTATCTAGGGTAGGTGTTGAAATGTTCTTTAGATGGGATTGAACATGGAAAAATTTTGTGCTTTGCTGTCTCTGCACTACAGAATTCCAGAGTGCCAGGTGATGCCGCTTGTATTGAGGAGACCTTTTAATTAATTAATTAATTAAGCTTTGCAGGAAGTAGTTTTACCCTTTAATTAATTGATTAAGCTTTGCATGAAGTAGTTTTTGATCTCCCTTCCTTAATGGGGCACGTATTTTCACTCTCTGCTCCAAGTTTATTGACTAAAAATCGGTGTTTTGTGAGATAATGTTGAGGAAAAGACGGGATAAGGCCTGGCTTTGACTGTTTGTTTTTCCCCCTGGTGTGGGTAAAGCTGCAAATCCTGGGAAGGCCTCTCTGGAGCAGATGGTGCTGGCACGGCTCCTCCTGAGGACGGAACTCAGGCACCTTTCCCGAGGAGCCTGGCGGAGGCTTCCCGCTCCCCTCGGCTCCCGTGGCATTTCCAGACCCTGCCTAAAAATAGCTCGAGTGTTCCGGGGAAGGTTGTGTTGGAGCAGGGGTTCGGGGATGGTTCCACTTCTCCAGCAGCTGCTTTTCCTCCCCTCCCAGCCCCGTTTTCCTGGGGGTTTTCTGCCTTTGTCGGCGGTGGTTTGGAGGGAGCCTCTGGCAGATGGGTCCCCAGCTCCCGTGGCTCATCCCAGGGGTGGGAGTTTCCTTTTTGTATTCCTGCAAAACATTTGTGTAGGAAATCGTTCCCGTGGGCATGGGTCAATCTGCTGCTTCTCCTGAAGTGCTGACCCTGAAACAGCAATTTTTGTTCTCAAAAGGCAATTTTTGTTCCTTGTTTGCCAAGGTTGGGAATCTCTTTGGGCAGGGCCACCCTGAAGATGGAGGGGTTGGTTAAAGGGCCCTTTTGTTTCCAAACTGCAACAATTTCTGTTGGAAATTGGAAGTATCTGTTGGGGTGAAATGGTGTTTTTCTCCCTCAATTGGTTTTGCTCTGGGATTTCGTACAATACTGGGATTCATAATTTGATTTTATTCTGGACTGGGCTCTGCATCTCTGGCTTCTGGCTTGGGAAGGGCTTTTCTGACTGTGATTTTATGCATAAAATTCCTTTGAAGACTCCTTGGGGAAGGGCTTAAGACTTGCAGATCCTTGTTTTGAAACAAATTTACATAAAAGTTACTCTGTAAAATTCTAATGTTTCCTGGTTTCTAAAATTTCTCTCAAAACTGTTCACGTGCCTTTGAAATGAGAAGTTAAAACAAAACCTTGGTGCCCTGGGTGTGGAATCTGTCCACGTTAGTGTGTGATGCTGGTTTTCATTCCAGGAGCTGGGAGTACTCCCTGTCTCTGGAGCGAGTTCTGTGCCACACTCACCCGTTCAGACACAGATCCGGGAGTACTCCCTGTTTTATTTTGTGTTTTCCCAACACTACGAGTACTTCTATTAGCGTCTGGAACACTGCTTGCCTGGTTTGAAATCTGTGTAAAGGCACAAATGCTTTGCTTGGGTGCAGAAGTCAGGCTGGACGCACTTCGCTGCGGTTCCATCCTCCCGCAGCCCAGCACTGCCATCTCCCGAGCGCTCGGGGTGTGGGAGCTGCTGCGGCCGCTCCTCCCTCATGGAGAGCACCCGGAGGGCGATATTTGCAACCGAAATGCCACTAAAACATTTCACTTCCCTTACGGATTTCCAGCATAACCTTTAAAAAGTCCCTTTTCAAAAACGAGGTTTCATCCTGAATTGTTTGAGAGTTTGTTTTGGATGTTTTGGAATTGTGCATCTGTATTTCTTGTAAGACTTGTCTGACACTTTATTTATGTACATTGCAAGTACAAAGTGTAATGAAGCTACATTAAAAAAAACACCCCTTAGTTTTATAATTTTTAATGTAGTCTAGCACATGAAAAAAACCCAACCATTAGAGAAAGCTGTTGGGTTTGAACCCAAACAGAAAACGATGGAGCATTTTGGTGGAGAACTTGCAGGGTGACAAGTTCTGCACAGTGCCAGTGCTGAAGGTGGTGAGAAGTTGTTATTTTTGTGACACCACCCTGATGAGGCACCGCTTTCTGTGGTGAACTGGGGGAGATGTTAAGCCCGTGGTCTATATTTAGCCCCTCTCTGAGCTCTCGGGTGATCCTGGTATCAGGAGTTCCTGACTAAGTGGATTTTTGGTCAGAAGCTCCTCGTATCCACATTAGAGGATCGTTCCTACAAATCCCCCCTTGCGGGAGTAGAGGGAGAAAATGAAAAATCTCTCCAGGCTTTCTGTGGAACTCATTAAAATTGGGAGTTCATAACCAAAGGTTTTAACCAGTGTCTTTTTCTGTCCCTTTTCCTCCTTTGTCCCTCTGTTTCCCCCTCTCCAGCCGCCGGACTGGAACTATGGGGTCGGAAAACCCGAGCCCGCAGAACCCTGGCTGCAAGATCATGACCTTCCGGCCCTCGCTGGAGGAGTTCCGCGACTTTGGCAAGTTCATCGCCTTCATGGAGTCCCAGGGAGCTCACCGGGCAGGGCTGGCCAAGGTGAGGGGTGTGCCCAGGGAGCTGGAGCTGCCTTCCCCAGGGGTGCAGATCCTGTCCCTCGGGAGCCGTCTGCTTTCGTGGAGTTGAACACATTAACCTTTGGAAAACTGTGCCTGGGATCTCTGTTTTGGTTATGGAGAGAGGAAGAGAGAGCAGTTACAGGGCTTTTGTAGAGCCATGGAATGTCCTGAGCTGGGAGGGACCCACAGGGATCATCAGGTGCAGCTCCTGGTCCTGCTCAGACACCCCAACAATCCCACTCTGTCCCGGAGCGGTGTCCAAACGCTCCTGGGGCTCTGGCAGCCTCGGGACCATTCCCTGGGGAGCCTGGGCAGTGCCCCAGCACCCTCTGATTATGAGAACTTTTCATGTGAAGCTTCTGAGTTCCAGTACTTGACCTAGAACTGCTTGGAAAAATCCAGGACTAAGTGATTAGAAGGGTTATTTCTGTGGCCATGTCACCACAGGCTGATGAGATCGTTTGTTCTGACAAGGAGTTGTTAGGAGTGGTATTTAGCTGGACTTAATAAAGCACAGCAGAGAAATAAAGCTGTTAGGCATGAAATAATTCTTATTTCTTCTAAAACATAGGTCAATTACTGGGTTTATTGCTGCTCTAAAGAGCTGGCTATTGATGAAGAGCTCTCCGTGGAATGTTTCCTTGTCCACTCAAGTGTACAAGCAATTACCTTCCAGGACTCTGCTAGGGAGATTATTTTAATAAAGCTTGTTGGTGACTTCCAGATGTTGTAAAGAAATGACTTTACTTTTAGGATTAATCTGAGCATTCCAGGTCAGTTTTGTGTCTCTCTTGCAGCTGCAGTTCAGAGCCCTGTAAGGGAAGTTGAGCCCCTCCTGCCCTGGAGGAGCCCTGATGCCTCCTCCAGCCACCTAGAAACAGAGATTAGACAAGAGTAAGGGAATAAAGACAGGTATTTATTTGAAGGGCCTTCAAGGTACACCCTGGGGGAGCCAAAGGCTGCTTCTAAAAATTGGACCCCAAGATGGACCCCAGGTCACGAGTTCTTCACACTTTTATAGGTTTGGACCATTTGCATATCAGGGTTAATTCTCCAATTAAAGCCCCAGTTTAGCGATGTAACGCCCCTCAGCTTGCCCCCCTTAGAATCTTTAGTTTCCACATTTTGGGCCTAAAAACAGCCTGGCTGTCCTTGAAGGCAAAGCCTGGAGAGGCTTTGTTCTGTCTGCCCAGTACGAGAGAGCAGGAATTACAGGCTCCAAGGAACTTCAGAGTTACACTCTGAGCAGTACAGAATTTAAAAATATAAAAGTTAAAACCTAAGGCATCAGCCCTGCCCACCAAAATCCACCACTCAGCCTCCAGTTTCTGTGACAAGTGCCAGATATTTTGTTGTCCCCCAATTGCAGGTGATTCCCCCCAAGGAGTGGAAGCCCCGGCGGACGTACGATGACATCGATGACATGGTGATCCCAGCCCCCATCCAGCAGGTGGTCACGGGCCAGTCGGGGCTCTTCACCCAGTACAACATCCAGAAGAAGCCCATGACCGTGGGCGAGTACCGGCGCCTGGCCAACAGTGAGAAGTGCGTGGCTGGATGGGCTGTGCTTCAAACTGGGCACGGGGCAGCTCCTGGGGAGCTTTTCTTTCCAGAAACGAGCTGACAAGAAAATGCAGCCATGTTAAATGTGAAGCATTTTGGGGGAAACTGCTTTTCCTTGAGTCCCAAACAAGTTTGTAACTTGGGTTTTGGTGTATCTCGGATCTTTTTCTGGGAGTTGGTGTAGAAAGGTTGTTCAAGTATTTGGCTGAGAATCTTCCTGAAAAGAATGGCTTGGGACCGATAAAGGATCTCTTGGCTGTTCTGGAAAAGGTGTTCCGTGGCTGGGGTAGAAACACAAATACCTTGGAGTGCTTGGGCTGATGCTGGTGACACGAGTGTCTTCCAGAGTGCCTGGGGACTCTGCAGAGCACTTCAGTCAGCTGGGATGTGCCACCTGCAGTTGCATCCTGTTTCCAGAGCCTGGAGTTTCCTGGAGTTCTGGAGTACCCTGGGTTTTAATCAGTACTGAGGTTATGCAGTCATGGCTTTAAGCTGAAGGAGGGTGGATTTAAATGGGATATTTAAAAGGTGTCCCTGCCTGTGACAGGGGGTGGGACTGGGTGAGCTTTGAGGTCCCTTCCAACCCAAACCACTCCATAATCAGCTTTGGAGTTTTTCTGGCACCTGAGAGCTCCACCTGCCCTCAGCCCTCTGTGGGATAACATCACGTTTCCATGGGATGGGGATGTGGTGCTGCACGTCCTGTCTGCCAGCCTGCCCCCAGAGGGTTTGTGGAGAGGTGGAAAAGGCAGTAAATTCTATGAATTAAAGATGAAATGGACCCTCAGCACCTGCTGGGGGTGCCTGCTCTGACCCCCCTGCTGCTGTCAGTGGTGGGGTGTTCTCAGCACTGCTCACATCCCTGGGTGTTCCCAGAACTCCTCACGTCCCTGTGTTCCCAGAACTCCTCACGTCCCTGTGTTCCCTGGCAGGTACTGCTCTGACCCCCCTGCTGCTGTCAGTGGTGGGGTGTTCTCAGCACTGCTCACATCCCTGTGTTCCCAGAACTCCTCACGTCCCTGTGTTCCCTGGCAGGTACTGCACCCCTCGCCACCAGGATTTTGAAGATCTGGAGCGCAAGTACTGGAAGAATCTCACGTTTGTGTCTCCCATTTATGGGGCTGATATCAGTGGCTCCCTGTATGATGCAGTAAGTGCAGTGCTTCTCCTTTGTTTATTTTAGACACGGACTCTCACTTCCTTATTGCACTTTTCTCGTTAAGCAGCAGTCATTCAGAATTTCATTGATGCAGCCACCCTAAAAAAACCCCAATACCTTTGGTTTTTTTCCCCTCATTACAAAACTGGGACTAAACTTCCCCTGAGATTCAGGATGTCAGTGGAAGCTGTGGAAAGCTGACTTTTAGTAGAAAAATGAGAAGTGTGATTTAAACAAATTCTTACGAAGTCTGTGGCAAAAAATTATCTATAGCTTGGGTTTTGTTTCTTTTTTAAGGGAATAAAGTAGAGATTTCTGCTGAAGCTCCTTGGAAAGCCAGAAAAAAGCAGCATTTCAAGGAAGTGGTGTTTCATCAAAAAATTTTTTTGATTCTTAACATAAGTAAATTATTTGCATTTGGATTTTAAATTATTTGCATTTGTATCCTCCATTAGGATACAATGCACCTGCACACTGAATTATTTTACAATTCAAATGGTTTAAGCTTTTCCTTGGTGAAATTTCATCTTCTGCTTCAAGTAATTCTGTAAATGATAAAGGTTTCTCTCTTCTTATTCTTTTTAGGAAGATAATTTAAATCTCTTCCTCTACAGTTTTCTTTCGAGTGGAAAGTGGCCTTTTTTGGAGTGTTGTCTGATTGTGTGTGAATGTACAAGTGTCTTTTTATTATCAGTGTGGTTTAATATGGGATTAATTAGAATAAGCAGAGATATCTGAGGTCCTCAGAGCCATGGACATCACAGGGATCCAGAGGATTTGGTGCTTGGATGGGAGTATCACATCCTTTCTGTGCTGTGATCCGTGGTGGGACACAGCCAGGCACAAGCACAGCTGTTCTCCAGATGTTTTCCCTGTTTTTACCTGAAGCACTGAGCTGAGGTAGAAGATTCTGCCCTTTTGGCCACATTGAGGTGTTTGTGATCAGGGGGAGAGCATCTGAGAGAAGAGTTTTTTACCCCGAGTTTGTGCTGTGCTCGTTACCAGAGCAGTTAATTAATGCTGGGCTATTGCACAGTGCAAGAGCCTCGTCAGGGTGCTGGAGCTCCCTGCTGCCTGTGGTCAGAGAGGAACATGAAATAAATGTTTCTGGAAGCAGAGGGTGTTAGGTTAATGCAGGTGACACCATTATCTCCACACTCCAAGGCGCTGAGAGGGAGCTGTGGGCTGTGGTTGTTCTGACATTCCCAGTACAAACCATTTCTGCTGGATTCCAGGACGTGGATGAGTGGAACATTGGCAATCTCAACACCCTCCTGGACATGGTGGAGCACGAGTGTGGCATCATCATCGAGGGTGTGAACACTCCCTACCTCTACTTCGGGATGTGGAAAACAACTTTTGCTTGGCACACAGAGGACATGGATCTCTACAGCATCAACTATTTGCATTTTGGGGAGCCCAAGTCCTGGTAAGTGAGGGCTCTTGGGCACCACTACAATATCCTTTCCACAGCTCTACCAAATTCCCTCAGGCTTGCCTAATCTCTCAATTCCCATTTTTTCTCTCCTCTCCTACTCTACATTTAAAAGCAATTTCACTTTCTTTCTTGCTGGCTTGCTCAGAGGCTTAATTCCTGACTTTCAGCAGGATTAGGGAGACTTGTTGACATCACGATTAAAGCCAGATTTCAACACTTGGGGATTTTTGCAAACGAATGCACAGGAGAGCAAATGGGGATGGGAATGTGTGGATGCTTCAGAGGCACTGTAATAGTGAAACACTGTTGTTCTTGCACTCTGCTCTAGGCAGGAAACATCTGTTACTTTCGAATTTCCATTATTTAAATACATAAATATGTTCACAGCTCCAGGGACAAGTTAAGTTAAAAGGTTATTTTTCCATGGTCATTTTTTGGCATGATGGTAAAGCATTTCTCAGCACTGTTGATGCATAGACTGGTTGGAAATAACTTTCCACAAAAGCAACTGATAGTTAAGGATGAAATGAAGAACGTAGGAAGTCTGGAATAAGTTACTAAGAGCCAATATTCTTCTTTTTAAAGCAATTTAAAAGTGTAAGTGCAGAGACTCAGCAACCCAGGGGAGCTTTGCTGAAGATCTTGATGTGACTAATAAATATTGACATTTGCGTGCAAATTAGAGCTGAAATGTCACAGGGAGGCTCTGCTGTCACCATGCCCTGGCAGTGGCAGACGAGATCCTCCCACCTCTCAGGGCTATGGGTCCCTGGTGACTCTGAGTGGCTCCGGGTGTTGGTGCCTGTGGCACATAAAAGCCCCCAAGAGCCAGGAGGCTGTAAATGAATGGCTCCAGTGCTCTTTTCTAGGCCTGGAAGGGGATGGAAGGAGGGGCTGAATCTGTACAACATGAATGGGAATTTTAAAAGTCCTTCCAACATGTCATGAAATTTTTTTTCCCAGCATTCCTGATCCTTGGGCTCCCTGTCTGAGGCAGATGCATGAGGATTTTGCAGAATCTCTTGTGATACCTCTGTTAAACAAGGTCGAGCTCCAGAAATGTATTTCTGGGCTGTGACTGGGATGTGACTGATCTCAGGGAAAGGTTCTTCCCCCCGAGGGTGCTGGGCACTGCCCAGGCTCCCCAGGGAATGGTCCTGGCCCCGAGGCTGCCAGAGCTCCAGGAGCTCCCAGGGATGCCCAGGGTGGGATTTTGGGGTGTCTGTGCAGGGCCAGGGCTTGGGCTGGGTGATTCCTCTGAGTCCCTCCCAACTCAGGGTATTCCATGATTCTCTCAGTTTGGATCCTGTCAGTTTTTCCTCCAGAATCCCTTCATTCCAACCCATTTTCCTGGTCCCATCTCCAGCAGATGGTGCCACAGCCCATGGGAAGCTCCTCATCCCCTTTGCCCATGGAACACAGGGGCACCAGCACGGTCCCAGCAGGAGTGGGCTCGAGGAGGGGTGGCAGCAGCTGATCTGAGGTTTGGGTTGGGTTGTTCCATCCTTTCTCTGGCCATCCTGTGTTTGTGGGAGTCACTCCTTCTCTAAAGCTGCCCCAGCTGGGGGAAGGTGAGGATTTTGAGGACAGCCCAGGTTTGGAGCAGAAGGTTTTCCCTTTCAGTGGAGTTGCTGTAGGTAGGTGACAGTGTGTGACACAGAACGGGATGGGTTGTGACAGGATGCCACTGCTGCTCTGGCAGGGCCTCCCTGCTCTTCCCCTGAGCATAAGGCAGGAGTTTGCCACTTCCCAAGTCACTCCTTCCTTGTTCTGCCCTGTGACAGCTCCTCCTAAGGAGTTCTCAGGCTCTTCTCTGAACAAGCATTGGCTTCAAAGAGTAAATCCGAATCCCCTTGGAGCAGATCTGGAACTTTCCAGGTACCTGAGCCATTCTGGGAGTGACTGCAGCCATCCCAGAGCTCAGCTGGGGGAGCTCTTGGACTGCACTGGTGGAATTCCAGTGCTGCAGCCTGGCTTTACTCGGGGATGGCTGAAATGTTCGTTCTGTTTTGCTGGCACCACCTCTGTGGAAATTTCCCAGCTTCCTTCATCCTTTTTATAGACTCCGTGACTCTGACAGTGATCATCTTGGAAGCACCTCAGGGAATAGCAGGAGTGTGCAGAGTTACAAAGTCTACCAGTTTGGGGTTGAGCTCTAAAATAAGAGGCAGAGTTATTGTTTAGCTGTCAGAGATATTTATTCAGTGGAACCAAGGACTCTGTATATTGGTAGTATCTGCTTCAAAATTGCCTGTTAAAAACCATAACTCTTTCTTCGTGTGTCCCATAAATTATCTTGGGGTGCTTCTCTCCGGGCTGTGGGAAGGGTGAGGAGCCACCAGCCCTGCTTCCTTCTCAAGAGAAAGGGGAAAAGGAGTCAGTTCCCTCCGACACCTCATTCAAGTGGGTTTTAGGAAAAATCTGGGTTTATTTCACAAAATCCCGGAGTTGTTTGGGTCGGAAGGGACCTCTGGAGACCCCCCAGTCCAACCCCCTGCAAGCTGGCTTCACCAGCTGAGAGTGGCTTCTTTGTAGAGGCTAATGAGCATCTGCCTGGCCTTACAAGTCCTTGATTAATGAGTGTCTGTGTCACTGCAGAGGAGTCCTGCTGCCAGCCCTCCCTGTGCCAGTTCTGTGCCCTGGCAGGGCAGGGCAGGACGGGCTGCAGCACTCGGACCTCTGTGCACAGGGATGGGTCACTGGGATGCAGCTCCAAGACTTGTTCAGCACCAAGTGAAGCAGTTGAGCAGTGAAAGGTCACCCAGTGATGAGGGAGAACTAAGGGGTAGTGGAAACCAACCATTTTCCTGTTTCCAGCCTCATTAAATGGTTTATCTGTGCCTGTAGATTGCAGTGCATTTCTTTATTGAGTTGTGCTGTAGCGAGGAGAGCAGGACTGTTGGTGCTCAGCCCCATCCCGCCCTGCCCTGCCTGGGACTCCCCTCATTCCAGGGGGTTTATCCCTCCTGATGTGCTGCTCCCAGGCTCTCGCTCTGCTCCACGCCGTGCTCCCACTGCTGGTGTTTTCCCAGCTGGAAAATCAGGCTGACAGGTTGAAGAGGAAGCGTGGAAGGTGTGGGCACTTCCCGTGCAGCACCCCCAGAATTGGGAGCAGTTGTGTAACCTCGTGTGAAGCCCCTCAGGCAGGAGCTGCCAGATCCAGCCTTTTACTTGCTTTTTTCTCAAATTACAGTAAAATGTCCCTCTCCCATTAGGAATTTAATTGCCACCTTTTCATAGTCTCAAACTTTTGAAAAACTGAAATGTATTTCATTCTGCAGCCCCATATTAAACCTCTCGTGGTAGGAATTTTTACTGGATCAATTATACATATTATGTGTAATTACCTCATACACTCCTGTGTGAGATCTAAAATTGAGCATATTGTCAAACGGTGCAAGCAGAAACTGATTTTATAATGACAGAAGCAACAAAGCTGAATGCCAGGCCTCATTCTTCATGGTTGTTATGGCATTTTATTGAGGAAGGGATGTGGCTCAGCCTTTGCAATTCCAAAAGAATATTTTTAAACGCTGAGGTGCTCCACCAGCACTTCCTTTTATCTCCATAAAGATGTGCAATCCCTACCTGGAGGCTTCCTGGGGTGGGGAAGTGCTGCAGGAAACTTTGAATCTTGGTATTGTGAATTTACCAGATACACTTTAAGAGTGTAACATCTTCTTTTTTGTCAACAGTGTAACACCTGATTGGGTAATGAAGTTATTTTTCTTGGATAGTTTGTGACTGATCTTGCTGTACAGCAACAGTATTTAATTTACCTTCTCTGAGTGCTGGTGGGATGTTAGACTCTTCCTTCTCTCAGAAACTGCAGGTGTTAAACCAGCCTGACACTGAGGAAGGTAATTGATTTTTATAAAATGTCCCTTTTTCCTTATCATGATGGATGTTTAATCCCCTTTAATTAAAACAGGGAGCCAGCTTTAGCTTTTAAGTTATATCATCTCCTCTCCAAAACACTCCCTCGCTGGAAGTGGATCATGCCTAATCTGTTTGACTTTGATATCACAAAGTACACTTTATGCCAGAACAGCAGTTTATGTGGAATTAAGGACAAATTACCAAAGGAACTTTAAAATAATGTGATTAGTTGAAAGCACTGGTCACAGATACAATTACATTCTAGAAACACTTCTGGAATTCTATCTTGTGAAAGTCTGAAGACTCCAGACCTGAGGGTCCATGGAGTTTACCCCAAACCTTTGTTTGTTAAAATATTTTAGAATTTCTGCTTTCTTCCCTCCAGGTGCCCAGTGAGGCTCCATGGGTGGGGTAAGTCCAGTCTTCTGCAGCCAAGGAGGGCAAATCCGTGGGAGGACTTGTGGCTGCTCCATCCCTGGCAGGGTCCAAGGCCGGGCTGGACGGGGCTTGGGGCACCCTGGGACAGTGGAAGTGTCCCTGCCATGGCAGGGGTGGCACTGGATGGGATTTAAGGCCCTTTCCAACCCAAACCGTTCTGGGATTCCGTGACTTTCTCATAACATCTAC
Source organism: Falcunculus frontatus (assembly GCA_013398115.1). Taxonomy (NCBI): domain Eukaryota; kingdom Metazoa; phylum Chordata; class Aves; order Passeriformes; genus Falcunculus; species Falcunculus frontatus. The sequence goes on from VZRV01008789.1 coordinate 18,436, forward strand.
AGTTTAGCACATTTGTTGTATCTTGTAGTGCTGCTGTCAGCAGGGAAACCTCACCTTTCCTAAGAGGCCTGGGAGGGGGAGATTTAAACCAAGAGGTGGTTGTTCCCTTGGGAGAGGATTCCCAAAGGAGCCCTCTCTGTCCTTGGCTAAAAGCAGGAGCAGATCTGAGGTGCTGAGGATCTCCCTGGTTTTATTTCTCACTCCTGTCTTGAGGAGCACTGCAGCTTTCTTAGCTGAACTCTTGCCCTGTCCTCTCCTTAGAATAGAAAAGTTAATCCCTGGAAAACTGTCTTGGAGAAGGAAAGTGACCTAATACAGTCATGGAGCTTAACTCTTCCAGCTTCTCTGCTCATTTTCCGTGCAGGATGCTGGCCCCTCACTGCCTCTCCCGTGTGATGTTCTGCTCTGTCCCCCTGCTTTAACACTCTCCCAGATGTTCCATGAGCTCGGTGTAATCCCATTGAAAGCAGCTGCTGTAATGTTTGATAGGGAACTGTGTGGCTGCAGGGGGCAGGGCGTTGTCCCTTCATCATTTATTGCCTCCTGCTATTCCATGCCCTCAGGGGGCACTGCCCAGGCTGCTGGAATCACTGCAGGGATCAGGTGTGACCACAGGTGGTAATTGTTGGCATCTCAGTAGCCCTTGCAGTCTGGAGATCCTGAGATTCCTTAGGCTGCATTAGCTGGAATCACAGCTGAGATTTGCCCTTGAGGGAGCTGATGCTCCATGCTGAGAATTTTTATTTTTCTGAGTTTCACTTTTCCTGTTTCTTGGCGTTAGGGGATTCAGGAGGAGATTCTGCAGCCTTTCCTCTCTCAATCCCCAAGGTCTGCACCATCTTCCATGGGAAGTGTGTGAGGTGTCCTTGCTCTTAAAGGTGTTCCAGGCCTGGCAGCAGAGGTTTGGAAGCTTTTTGGGTGGAGTGGGGAGAAAGGACAAGCAGGGAAGGCCATTTGGCCGCGATGGCAGCTCCTCACAGCTCCCAGATTTCCTTCCTGCCTCTGCTGTCCCATGTAATCTGTTTTACAGCTCTGCAGTTTGGGATGGAGAAAGAGCAGAATTTATGGTGATGGCTGATTTATAGATTAGCTGCAACACCATTTGCTCTCAGGCAGATTTGGCAAAGCAAGACCCTTTTCTGTTGATAAAAGGGAGAGAGAAAGGAACAGGGATATTCATTAAAAGGAATAAAAGGAAAGTGAGATAAAGTATGGCCAGGCAGAACAGCTTTTCACTCTCTTGACTCTTCTAAAATGAAGGTGAAAGCTGCTTTGGAACGGGCTCTCTGCACTGAGAGTCCATGTGCATGTTGATTTGCTGGGAGATGCATGGAAGGAGGGTTGTGTTGGGATGCAGAGTTGTATCCCCCTGTAATTCCCTGATAACTGGGAGCAGAGCAGTGAGTTATTAATACAGCCCTGCACGCACTGCAGTCATTAGTAATCAATACAAACACTCTGCTGCCAGTCCCCAGCCCAGTCCCCAGCCTTTCATGCTGGAGGTGGTGCTGTGGGAGGAGGATGAGGTGGATCCCTCAGGGACAGTGCTAACTGGTGGTTTGCTTTTGGAATCCAGGGGGTCACCACGTTGTGACCTGAACGAGCTCTGACTTGTGTTTGTGGTTATCTTCCCAATCAGGTGCTGCAGTTGGAATAGTGGAGATTTCTCTTTTAATAGACTCAAGTTTTTGTGGTCTTTCATTAGGCTGCTGTAGACAGATTATTAAAAGGTCATTTTTCTGCTGCAGAGGAGGCACAGGATTTGGGGAGTCAGGACTCATGTATTGCCTTTCTTCATTCACCCTCATCTAACTGAGAGAAAATGCCATGAAGGTCAAGCCAGACTCTGGGATTGATGGAATCAACTGTGGAACTTGTGTGAGGAGGGACTGGTGCTCTGTGAGAGCACAGATGGATTGACCTCAGCCTCAGCAGCCCTTTCACTCAGCTCAGTGCTGTTTGTGCTTTCCCTCCAGAGCCCTCTTTGGTTTTTATTCTCCCCCAAACCCACTGCAAAAGGCAGGGAATTGTTTTGTACTCTGCTGCCAGTTTAGTTTTCAGTCTGTGCGTTTTATGGCCATCTTTACTGAGCCTGTTCCGTTGGTTGAAATCAGAAGTCTTGGAGGTTGAGGTTCATCTGTGAGTTGTTGCACCTGACCCAGCAGAGACCCTTCCCACCTGTGCTTCCTCGTGGCACTTTCCAGAATGATCTCAGGAGGAGGAGGTGCTGCTCTGGGGTCACAGCCCCATTTCCACAGCAGCATCCTGGGGTGGCCCGTGCTGTGTGTGCAGCACAGTCACTGCTGTCAGCTCAGCAGCCCCAGCTGCACTGAGACAAGCAGGTCTTTGATCCAGGAAGGCTCTTGCTCCATCTCATTCCTGCCTTTGGAAAGTGTCTGCTCAGAGCTCGGGCCTGATTTGAAATGAAGATCTACGGAAGTCTGACAGGATCACAGATTGGTTTAATAACAGAGGCTTTTGAGCAGAGCACTGAGACAGGAGGGGAGGGAGATGTGCTTCCATGCTCCATCTCACTCCTTCAGCCTGATCTGACTTGGGCCCTGTGGGACAATGAGCTTGCAAATTCCAGCTTGGCATCGTGCTGGAAGCAGGGCTTGGGAAGGCTGGGAGGAACCAAGAGTGGTGCTGCAGAGCTTTGTCTTTATTCACATTTTGTTAACACGTTGGCAGAAATCAGCGGGGATTTTTTTTTCTTTACTCAGCAGAGAAAATTGTCGAGGGGTGATGCCAAGTGCAGCACAAGTGTGGTTTAAAATAAGAGGAGCCTGTAGTAATGACAGCACTTAAATAGCACTCGGTGCTGTCTGAGAGCCGTGCACTTGTTAACCCCTTCATGTTCTGAGGAATCAGTCTGCTGGGTTTGCATCCACTTCATTTCCAACTGCCCAATCAGTGACACAAAGGGGATCAAACAGAAGAAATAAAGGAAACTTTACAAACTGCGTCAGTGATCTTTATCAAATCTCAGCTACAACACTTGTGGCTTTGATGCTGACAAGAACACAGCACTCACTTCAAAGCTGTTGTAGTTGGAAACGGTGCAGTTTGATGGATGAGGAGCATTAAACCTTTGGAATACTGGATTTTCTCTCCTCAAAGAAGAAAAGAGTGTGTGTGTAGAGGCATTGCACCTCAAGCACAAGGGGTTTCCTAATCTGAGAATATCTTTCATTACTCATGAGCAAATTTCTTTTGTTCTGCTGTAGGCAATTATCCGTGGTTTTTCAAGGGTCCGCGTTGCTGTGCCCGGTGAAGGAGGCAGCTCACACAGGTCACTTGGTACAAGGCACAGACACCTCTGATCTCCCCTGGTTACCTCTTTTCTCCTTGTTTCTGGAGCTATTATTTTAGAATACAGGCTCTTTGAAGCATAATCTTTGCTTTTCTTTCTGTTTGTATGGTATCCACTACAAAAACAGCCAGTAATTAATAATCTGATTGCCAGTTTAGGGAAATAGGATGTGAACAGGTTCTTCCAAACAAATAACGGGGAATGGCAAGGGGATGAATATTGTAGTCATTCATCTCTGTTGAATTGTGTACTAATTATCTTCTTGGCTAAACTGAATGAGTAAATGACTTCATAATGTTTTTCCCCAAACACCTTTTCTTAGTAAAATGGCTCCTTCATGCTGCTCATTCACTGCAGGCAGAGGCAGGCTGTGGGTTATTTTTACACGTGGAGGGAGAGACACTCCAATGTGCTCTGTAATTTTGTGCTTTGTGCCTGGCATTTGTGCTGTGGAGCTGACTGGACTGGGGCAGTGAGAGTCCTTCCAAGAGCAGATGGTTGTTCGCATTAAAATCTCTGCTTTAAAATAATACTTAAAAATTGCATTTGGAGTTCTGGAAAAATCTGCCCTTTGCATTCATTGGGTTGGGGGTTAGTGAATCACTGTGAAAGCCCATTGTGCTAATCTTGGAGCTCACTTGTACCTCTTGAAAATTCATATTGCTTCAAAAACAGAATTTTAAAAAACTCCTGTCTAATGTCACTTCTTGAAACTAATGGCTCTTTAATCCTGTTTCTAGCTCAAGGCAACTTTAAGGGTTGAAGAGTCTTTTAGAAGTACATGATTGGCACAAGTTAGGCTTGACTCTAATCTCCCAATACTCAATCCCTAGGGATTTGATCCCAGCTTCAGAGTAACCTGAGATATTCTGCCCATCCTTACTGGAAAACAAATGGAGAGTTTGCATCACAACTCCAGTTTCTCTGGGGAAGGAGGAAGTTTTTCATCCTGATGTTCCACTGGCAGCAAAATCGCTGCCATTTCTCCCTATTGTGGATCACGAGGAAGTTCTGTGTGTGGAAAAGTGATTGTCTGGAGTGGAATGGGCCCTGTGGGTGGGTGCTGGGTGTGTTTGGTGCTGCCCAGGCCCTTCCTGAGCAGGTTTGCCCTGATTTTCTCTCTCTGTTGGTTCCCCAAGGGTTGCACTGAGCAGCTGTGGGAGGCAGAAGGTTTTGGTGTGTTTTGGGGCTGTAATTTGGTCCTGTCATTATCTATTTACTCCTAATTATGGCTTTTGGAGTTGATACTCCCCAGCCTCTGTGTTTATCTCTCTCCCTGGGTGTATTTCAATAAAAACGTCGTTATTTGAAATCATTGACACTGCTGGTTAAAGATACTGAATTCCATCATCTATTGTCCTGTGAAATGATCCATTAAAGATAAAACTGCAGGCACTTGATAAAGGTTCTTTCCCAGGAACAAGGAGCTCTCTGATCCCTGTGTGATCTTATCTCCAGAGCAGTGCTTGCATTCCTGATGGGACAGAGCCACAGCAGGACGAGACAGGAGAGGGAAGCCAGAGATTTTCCTTTCTAACCAGGATCCTGAGAAGGGAAATGGGATATTTCCAGCCCATCCAGTGTGGGCCAACCTCAGATTTGATGAGGAGAAGAAGAAAGGGAGTTGATTTCAGTATTTTAACAAATTGTTGGGAGAGAGGGATGAAGGGAGGTTAATTATGGAGGAAGGTAAAGGTGAGGGGAAGAGAAGTGGCCGTGGAAGGGAGGTGGCAGTGCCACCAACAAAGGAACAATCAGTTCTTCTTGTTGAAATACCTTTTTTCTTTTCCCCACAGGCAAAACAGCTTAAAAACAGTGTTGGACAGTAGGAGTTGGACTCTGATCCCTGTGGGTCCCTTCCAGCTCAGGACATTCTGGGATGTTCTGGTGTGGAAACCCCCACTTTTACCCTGAGCTTTGCTCTGACACAGTGGGGAGATGTTGTTTAATCAGTGTTTTACCTTGTAGGAAAATGAGGCCTTAGGAGCAGGATCTGAACTTTGCAGGGATGTGGATAATGGTGTGCTCATGGTGGTTCTTGATAAATGGGTGATAAATATTCCTGATGGACAAAGGGGTTTTCTTTGGAGCCTTTGCTGCTGTCGTGGGGGCTAAAGATGCTGAAGGTCAGGGTTCAGATTCTGGGTTTATGGGCACCCTTTGCCTTACAGAGACTGAAATAGCAGCTTTTCATTCTGCCTGTCGTGGCTGAGAGCAGGTTGGCATTTGAATCCTCAAAGGGTCAGCGTTCTTGGCACAATTAAATCTGCTTTGAAGACAGATAACTCACCCCAGCTTGACACGTGGGCCTGGGCATTTTAAATGTGCTGCTCCCGTTGTGTTTGTGTTCCTTATTCCAGTAATTATGGTGTGTTAAACTGTGTGGGGCCTGCTTGGGCAGACCTTGTGCACACTCTGTGAAATTGAGTTTCTTACCTTCTCACAGGAGCCGCACTGAAGTGACATTTCCAAAGCCTTGTGGCTGAAGCTCCTCCTGCCCGTGGAGCCCAGACTCCCAGAGGGGAGGGGGTGAGATTTGGTGACCTAATCACTGCTTAATTACTCTGTGTTGGTGCAAGAGAGTGTAAATGAGGTGTGGAACAAGGTGTAACTGTCAAAAACTCCAGGAGTGACCACTGGAGCTAGAAAAGGTCTTGAAAGCTTTGGGGGATGTTGGATGAAGGGACAGGATGGTCTGGTCCTCTGCCAAAGGCAGAGATGGCTTCAGGTGAGAAAAATTCCCCTTAAACAAGGAGAGAACAGATATGAGCAGGATGCCATGGATGAAGTTTTTAGTGTCTTCTTGGCCACTGGAAGCCAAAACTGAGCTGACTCCCTTTGAGGAAGCAGCAGTGAGGGGAGAACCTGAGACTGGGAGGTCCCTGAGGAGCACCTGGTGGTGGAAGCTGCCCGAGTGAATTCCCTGTCACATCATTCCTTGGTGGCCTCCAAAGGGGCCCCTGCATCCCAGGATGGCCTGAATGCTCGTTTTTACTGACACACTCGTTTAATTCTTAATTCACAAGACATTTGCTTATTTATTCTCATTGTTCCTGATAATAATTCTAAGCCATTAGAGGGGAAAATTGTATTCAGAAATGCTGTTTCACACTTTATTTGTTTGATGATTTAGAGCGATAGAAAATAGCACATTTGCTGGCTTTTATAGTCTGATAATTATCCACATCCATCAAGCCCCATTCCAGGGGAATAAACAAAACACCAAGAAAATTACTCTATTAATGATATCCTATGATGGCAAATAGGACAGATCTCTCTTTTGTGTTAAGGATAGAGAGGGGACTGTCCAGTTAAACTCGTGTTGGGAAGGAATTCCTCCCTGGGAGGGTGGGGAGGCCCTGGCACAGGGTGCCCAGAGCAGCTGTAGCTGCCCCTGGATCCCTGGAAGTGTCCAAGGCTGGGCTGGAGCAGCCTGGGACAGTGGAAGATGTGGGGTGGAAATGGATATTTAAGGTCTCTTCCAACCCAAACCATTTTGGGATTCCACGGTTCCATATTAACAAAAGCAAGCTACCACTCCAAGAAGATCATTTTCTAACACATTTATAGCTTTGGGGCAAAACCTTTTGGACCTGTGATCCTGACTCAAGAGCTCAGACTATTATAGGGAAATAGAGATCAGAAATGCTGGAATTAGGTTTCATGAAATAAGTTTGGAAGCTGAGAGTCTTTCCTGCAGAACAGCAAGTTCTGGATGTGTACAAGTGGTACTTGATCCACTTCAGGGATTTTCTGTTGTTTTGGTGGAAAGTAGAAAAAGGTAATTTAAAAGGCTCAGTATATTACTTTCAGGTTGTTGACTTCGGGGTAAGATGACATTTGAGTCACAGAACTATAACTTTTTTTATCTTGAGCTGGTTTTTTCTTTCCCCATTGCGTAAATCTCTCTCTCCCTGGCACGGCAGCAGCACATTTTTCCTGCTGTAATCCCCCAAACTGCTGAGTGGCGGGGTTTTGGGTGAAGCCTGGCCCTTTGTCTTGGTCACCTTCTGCAGGGCTGACCCTTGGAGTACGAACTGAGGGGTGGTTTGCAAGCCCAGTGCCTTGGAAGTTTGATTTCTCTTCCAGCAGCTGCTGGTTCAGCTCAGTGGCCATGAATCTCCCTTTTCCTGGGGGCAGATCCTGCTCCAGAGCTGTGGCTCCGGGTCAGTGTTCCCTGCACTGGGGGCTGCTGAAGTCATGCCTCTAGAAAAGGGAGTTATTGGCTGTTTTTCAGCATCACAGACCCGTGGGTTGCCTGTGAAATTGAGGTTTTGCAGCTGAGCTGAGCCCCAGCTGTGGGATGGAGACAGATTGTGCTGAGGGACACCAGGATTTCTGTCCCCAGCCAGTGCTGTGCCCAGAGAGCAGGGGTTGGTGCCATGGGTGGCACAAGGAGCCAGCCCTCCGTGGGTGTTCATTGCTCAGTAACTGCACCCCTCTGATTGCAGCAGTTTTTAATCTTTCCACTGTTGTTCTGCCTCGTAATCAATCATTTTGTGTGTAGATGGAGCTCAGTCTGTGCCATACGTGCAGGAGCCTCCTGTTTCTCTTCCTGGTTTTAAATAGCAGCCCAAATTCTGTGTTTATTGCCTATCTTTATGTAAATCAGTCAGATTTGTGAGCATAACTTAAAGCAGAATTTGACCTACTTTTAATTCTCTTCTGCAGTTAATATTTTGAATTCCTAAGAATAAATGCAGAGGGATGTGTAGGCTCTGCTTCCTAAAGACTGGCCCAAAGAAAAAAGTTAATTTCTAAAATTGGAGTCAGCTATTACCATTCTGTGCTGGGGTATTTTGATTTGTATATTATTACATATAGTTCTTTTTTATAAGCTGGAAATTCCTCCTCTCTGGCTGGTTTCTATCCAAGCAAGTCTTTTTTCTTTGTCTCTCCATGGGCCGTTCTCTAAAGCCTCGCTTGGCTTTTTGCAGGCTGCAGTTTCAGATAACACAATAACCATGTTCCAATGTATTAAACTTTTAACATCCTCAAGATTCAATTAATCTTATCTTTACAACTCCCAATTACAGGCACTAATTAAGTGAAGGTTGCATTGTAGACTGGGGATATTACATTAATCATCAGCAGCCTTGTAGCCATAAATTAGTTCTTTCCCAATCCTTCAGCATTTTTCCCAGAAGGAATGGAATGTCTCATTTCCCTGTTTTAAGGGACATTAATCCCACAAAGGAGCTTTGGATCGGGATTAGTTTTATCACATTTATGTAAGTGATGAATGGTCTTTGTAAAATAAAAGCCACCAGCTTTGTCCCAGACAAATGAAATTGAATTGTTTGATAATTATGCAATTTAAGGCACTGTCAAACTTTGGTCAGGGGATGTTGGGAGTCCACTGCTGCATTTGTTATTTTACAAGATTAGGTGCTACACAGTGTTTTGCCTTAAATTTTTTTTTAAGCCATCAGTTTAAATCAGCTTAGTGTGTAACCCCCAGAGGCCCCTGTGTGTGATTTGTGTGCTGTTGTCCCCCTGCCAGCCCAGCACAGGTGGCTTTGGTGTTGTGACACAGCTTCTGGCTTCGAGCTGCTTCTCCCCATGCCGGGGTTTGACACCTGAGAATGGAGGATTTGCCTGGCTGAAATGCCCCAAACCAGGAGCATTTGGAGCCCCTCCCTGAGAGGGGCAGTGCTGGGCACCTGTTGCTGAGTCCCCTCCTGCAATATCCTGTTCCCAGCAGGAGGGGATGGGACAGGATGGGTTTGACATCTTTATTGGAAATAGCAAAAATAATGCATTTTTTATTATTCACTTTGAAGAGAAGTTATAGCTGGCAATAAATGCCATTCCCACAAATGTAAATTCTCAGAATTCTCTGTCACAAAAAGCAGCGAGAGCCGTTTTTGATTTGCTGCAGAGTGTAACCAGTGATTTACAAATTTCCACTGGCAATATTATTGTGTGTCATCATGTTAAACACGTTTAAATGTATCCTGGTATTCAGTTCCCTTCTTATAACCTGAACACATAAATCTCTGTCACCTGGGCTTTGCTCCTGAGAATATTGTGAACTTCAAAGCACTAAGAGAACTAACAGCTTTCGGGAAGAAAAAGAGCCACTTGAAACTTCCCTGATTTTTGTACGTGCTGGGCACACCCAGCCCTGTGTCTGTGACCTGTGGGACTTCAGAGACTTGATTGTTTTTCCAGAATTATGTTCAGTAATTTGCACTCAAAAAAAATTCAATCAAATTATTTTGCACTTTATTTACCCCTAATCTCAGAAAACTGTCTTTAGCAAGTGTAGAAGTTGTTCCCTACACCTTTTAATGATGTTTTCCTCATTTCCTGCATTTTCATTCACCTCATCAAGAAAATTATTGAATGCCTTAATTCCATTATTTCACACCAGACAATAAAATCCAGCATGGACACAAGGATTGAGCCATGACTGCTTGAGCTGTGGTGAAGAATATTTACTTTTTTGAATAAAATGAAAGCTGTTTGCACAGAAGAAGGTGTCATTCTTTTCCAAAGCACACAGACCCTCCTTCACACCTTTTCAGCCCATCCAACGTTTCTTGCTTATTAATACTTGACACAATTTTATTTTGCAGATATTTTCCCCATGGAGAACACACCTGCTGTTCCCTGCACTGAGTTATTTCTGGGGTTTCCAGTGCTGTTTCATCACTTTGTCTTCTCAATTTTCCTTCTACCTTGTGAAATCTCGTGATGCAGTTTGAAAAAGTGGCAGGAAAATCACACACTTCATGTGACATGTCTGAGGACTTTCACTGAACGCTGGCTTTTCTCCAGGGGTGTTACTGATGCCTTTCAGACCTACAGAGCTGTGGTTATTTTGCCAGCCCCTGGCTGCTGTGCTGAGGGTTATTTCCCCACTCCTTCCTAGACTTTTCCCTTCACTGTTTTTGTGTTGAAGACTGATGATTTTGATTTTGGTCTGTGTTCCCAGGTATGCCATTCCCCCAGAACACGGCAAGAGGCTGGAACGCCTGGCAAAAGGTGAGCTCTGGCTTTTGAGTGGGTTCATAAAGGACTGGCACTGACCTGATGTTGCTGATGACTTGTGCAAGAGCTGCTTGAGGAACCTGCTGTGTTGGTAGAGCAGCTTCAGAGCCAGGAGACTTGTCAGGGAATTCTCCTTCCAACTCTTCCCTCAAAGCCTCTCTCTTCTGGAGCAGTGTGACCTGAACTAAAATTCCTTGAAAAACCCTTGAATTTTGAGGTATTGAGGCCAAACCCCCTCCCATGTCTGGGCAAGGGCTTTAATCCACAATGGCTTGGGTTGGAAAGGATCCTAAAAATCATTTCATTGCACCCTGCCATGGGCAGGGACACCTTCCACTGGACCAGGTTGCTCCAGCCTGGCCTGGAACACTCCCGGAGATGGGGCAGCCACAGCCTGTCCCAGTGTCTCACCCCCCTCACAACAGAAATTTTCTTGCTGATATTGAACCTAAATTTCACCTCTTCCAGTTTGTACCCATTATTCCTACAATGATACGTTCTGTATTTGGTGGTTTTCCTTTTATTTTAGGCTCATCCTCCTCTATTTTTCAGTGCAATAAAATTCATATTAAAAGGAAAAAAAAAGCCAGTGAAAGGGAAGGAAAAAGAAAAGGAAAATGGAGGTGGGGGGAAGGCAGAGTTACTTTGAGCTGTGGCAAACTCCCACCTCTCAAGCTTCAGGGAAGATGTCTGGCTGCAGAAGTAGATATGTTTTAATTTGTTGGTGTTGTTTCTATTTTTGTTCACTTGCAAATGTTCAAGGAGCTGCCCAGCTAAAAAAAGCTGCTGGCCCAGAATAATTAACTTCAAATCTCTGTGGTTCATCTCCAGCGAGGCAACTGGGGTGGTTTAAATCTGGTGGTGAAGGTGGGAGCAGGCAGGAAAATCTGGAAGACTCTACTCTGATGCAAAAGAAAAGAAGTTCTAGTGCTGATTTCCCAGGACACAGGCAAATTCCTGTGGTGCCTTTTCCTGCTCACAGCCTGACTGTGTCACACTCCAGGGTGTCAGGGGGAGCAGCTGATTGTGTGGGGTAAATGCAGAGTAACTGGGGATGGGTGTCCTGGGGCTTGGTGGTGTTTTCCTGGGCTCTGAGCTCCATGATCCCTAAATATAAATTGTACTGGAAATGGCTGCTCAGAAATGTTGCATTTCAAAGCTACAGCTCAGTCATTTGCCAGGTTTTAATAGATGAGAAAAGTAATTTTTTTAAGAAGTCAGTCAATCAGATGACTTGTGTTCTGCAGACTCTGAAATACCACTCCAAGTCTGACAGCAGCAATAATAAGTTTCTTGCTGTTTGTAACTAATTTTTACGGATGATCAATTCTGAGGCACGGGGATGGTTTGTGCTGTAAAACCAGGAGCAAAATTATCAATGATCTGGGCTTTATTTTAGTTCCCTGCCTCTGGAAGCTGGGATGGGTGATGATTTAACTCTGCAAAGAGCCAGTGTTTCTGCCTGGCCATTCCCCTGTCCTGTACATCAGTGGGGAGAAGTTTACTATGGAGAAATGAGTGTGCAATTAATATGGAAAATGAATAGCTGAGCTGTAAATGGGCTCACTGGGAGAGCCATGGAGCCCATGGAGAGAATGTTAATGTGTTGCCATGTTATTGGTGCTAATCACTTAAAATGTGCTTCTTTATTAGTGGCTTTAATGAGAGCCACTTAAACTGTGCATTAAAAAGAGGAACTGCAGAGAGGGAGGACAGACTGGGTAGCAGACAGTCATAACTTTAATTGAAATGCTTTTAGAGCAAAAATATAATATAAGGAAACCTGGAACCCAGTAATCCTTCTGACTTCCTGAAACCCCTCCCACTATGTCTCATCAATCAGTTTTGGTTCCAGAGCTTGGGTTATTTGTTTTCCTCAGCTGTGACGGGTTTGAGTCCCTGTAAACACAGAGTTTGTTGTGGAATCACCCCCTTGGAGGGAAAGACATGATCTTGAGGAAAATGGGGTTACATTGCTTGAGCTGCCATTGAGGGGTTTGGTCAGTGTTTACCACTATTTTAGTTTTCTTAATTACCTGTGATTTGTTTGAATAGCTCAGCGTGGATCTTGGGTAGAATTTAACACTTAATGGTGCTGAAGTGCTGACTGGGTCAGGTCCTGCTGGCTCTGCCACTTGGTGGTGACCACTGTGAACGTGTCCCTCCTGCCCCTGCCCGGGATGGAGATGTTTCCTTTCCTTTCTTTTCACTGAATATTAACATTTTCTCCATTTAGGAAGTGCTCTGTAGGGCAGATTGATCTGGAATCAAACAAATTGTATTATTTTCCCAAGAGCAGCCCAGCAGCCCTGTAGTGATGCTCCTCCTTTGAATGTCTCCACAGGATTTTTCCCAGGAAGCTCTCAGGGATGTGATGCTTTCCTCCGTCACAAGATGACCCTCATTTCTCCCTCCATCCTGAAGAAATACGGGATTCCCTTTGACAGGGTACGTACAGGGATGCACAGGGATGCAGGGGGACCCTGCAGGAGGCTGTGGGGAGCACAGCACCTCTCTCCTGAGGAATCAGTTCAGCTCCATCCCATCAGCTCAAACCAGGTCTGCCTGGAAAAAGGAGGATTTGGGGTTTGGCTGAGACACCAGGAAGCAAAGAAAAGCTGTCCCTGAACAAACTCTGGCAATTAGGGAGCCTCTCAGGTAGAGAGGGACGAGCTTTTGAGGGTGTTCTGGCTCATCAGTGGGCAGCAAAACCCACTGGTGGCTCAGGAGCACTGTTTTATTTCCTTGTGGATCCAGTATGACCCCAAGTGCAGCTGCCTGTGCTGGTTCCCTGTTGTGTAAGTGTTCGTGCTGCTCTAAGCCTGGAAGGATCCCTGCAGCTCTTAAGCCCTGATTTGAAAAGAGGGGTCATGTTTATTTGGTATGATCGTTTTAATGTGCTTATTCTTAAAGTCTTGTGGCAAGAAGTAAATCTCCTCAGCCAAGTGTGGTTACAGGGATTTGTATCTGTGCAGAATCAGTCAAACTCCTGCTGCTGCTGCTGGGTGTTCCCAGCACACGGAGCCAGAGCTGCCTGTGCCTGGGGGAGGTGTCAAAGATGCCTGCTCCAAACTGGTTTCATGGAATCATGGAGTGGGAAGGGACCTCAAAGCCCACCCAGTGCCACCCCTGCCATGGGCAGGGACACCTCCCACTGTCCCAGGGTGCTCCAAGCCCTGTCCTGAAATAGTGGCTGTTGGAGGAGGATCACTGTTATTCACAAACAGGGAACAAGTGCCATTTTTCCTGAGCAATAGAGATAGGATCCCTTCATCCGAATTCTTGGCAGATTTCAATGAAGTGAATAGGCAGCATTTATAAATCTCTATAATGCTGTTCTGGAAAAAAAGAAACAGATCAATACTAGGGCTTTTTAATAATTAAAAATGTGTATTTCTGTAATCTCCTATTGATTTCTCCATTTATTCCTCAAGAGCTTGCAGAAGTCAGTAAATTTGGGGCTTTCTCCATGAGTGGCAGTTTGTGCTGGCTTTCCTTCAATAGTTATTACTTTTCTGCATGGCCTATCCATCATCTGGAGTGTTCTCTAATTTATTGTGGGATAATGTTGACAGCAGTGCCATGGACGATGTGGGCTTGAAATGGAGACACCAGGATGTGCAGTCACTGACAGAAACATAATCTTTTCATCTTCTGAAGCCAGCAGAGTAGCACTGCTGGGATTTATGGGGGGATGGATACAGGATGCTCCATGTGGACTTCAGCACCTCCTCCTGAAATCCTGCAGGAGCTTCTTGTGTATCACAGCAGCTTTTATTCCCTCTTTTTAAAATTATTATTCTGATGTTAATAACATCAGCAAATTCAGATGTTGGCCCAGCCAAGGGGGGAAATGTTTGAACTGCTGTCTGTTTACATTTTCCTTTTGGCCCCATCCTTGTGTTTGGAAGTGCAAGTCCCCTGGAGTCTCTGTGGGCTCTGAACTGCTGGGGTGTGAGTTATGGCTGGTGGGAAGGGATCCAAATGGAATTGCTTGGCTGTGACAGCTGTGAGAGGTCTGTCAGCACTTCTGGGTTGGAAAGACAGGGAAGGTCAAGCTTTGCCTCTTCCATACCCCATGGAGGGGAGGTGCTGCTGCCTGAGGGGCAGCTGGGCTGGGAGTTGCTCCCATGCTTCAGGCCATGCTCTTAACAATTAAATTCCTTTTTTCCCCAGTGGTTTTTCTTCATAAGATATAAAAAGAGGAATTTTTTGAAGCATCCCAGATTGATTGGCCTCTGGTTCCAGCTGTGATCTGTGGAGTTCAACCCTTATTAATAATGTCCATAATGCTTATTGTAGTTTCAGTTTTATTAAAGTAGTTATTAAACTGAATGGTTTGTGTTGAAAGGGACCTTAAATCCCATCCAGAGGCACCCCTGCCATGGGCAGAGACACCTTCCACTGTCCCAGGCTGCTCCAAGCCCAGCCCAGCCTGGCCCTGGGCACTCCCAGGGATCCAGGGGCAGCCACAGCTGCTCTGGACAATTCCCAGAGCAGACAAAAGATGGGCTGTAATTTTTAGGGTGTTTGACTTTGGGGTGAACAGGTGGGAGTGAGGCTGATAAATGTGAGTGGGGAAACAAATACAGGGAAGGGCAGGAGGTGCTTCAGAAGGACCCTGCCATGCAGAGGGAATGCTGGGAGGGAAATCCAGGGCTCTTGGCTGCTCTGGAATGGGGGTGGGAATGAAGGTTTGGAACTGCTGTGAGCCAAGGTGGTCACGTCAAAGATTTATTGGTCTTTTGGAATGTTGCAGCCTGGGACCCTTTTGTAACTGGAGCCTGCAGGTGTAAATAGTTCAGATCATGTCACCCCTTCCATCCACTGTTCTGAGCTTTTCCCTTTAGAGAAATACTGGAGTATGGCTGCAGTTCACCAGGAATGGCTCCAGGCTCAGCCAAGAGCTCTGCCGACCCTCCAGTGGAAAGAGATTTCATCAGTGGGGTTTTTTAATAGGTCTGTGTTCTCAAGCTGCTGCATTAAGTGACCTGTGGGGTGTCTCCTCCCTTTTGCTGTGTTTTTCAGATCACCCAGGAAGCTGGGGAGTTTATGATCACATTTCCTTATGGTTACCACGCTGGCTTCAATCACGGCTTCAACTGTGCCGAGTCGACCAACTTTGCCACTTTGCGCTGGATTGACTACGGGAAGATGGCAACTCAGGTGGGGTGGGGCTGCTGGAAACCCCCAGCCCCTGGGGGAGCAGGGGGAGTGGGATTGCTACTTGTCCTTATTTCAGTGGAAAATGCCACTGCTTTGGGATGTGCTCTCTCACTGTCCCACGTTGCTGTTTTTGCCTCTTGAGAATTTGTTTTATTCTGAGGGTGTAGGAACGACTTTCTCAAGTGTTGCATTCACCTTGTGAACGGGTTGTTTTGGGATTGGTAAATTGGGATTAGTTTTCTGATGCATCCAAAGTGCATTTCACAGTGAATAAGGTGACTGATGTAACTGAATACAACTCATTAGGCACACACTGGAGGGGAAGGAATAAGCTGGAAATACTTTTAAGCTTTAATAACGCTGTGGTAATAACATTCTGAAGACACCTGAATTCCTCTAACCTGTGCACTCGGTTAGGTTTGGAGAGTTATGTTTGTGTGGTTATTTCTCATTAGGGCAGATTTCTGGTGTGCTTTGTTACTTTGGTTTGTGACAGCACTCGTACTCTCCTGGTCTGAAGTCTGCAGAATAACTGAAAAAGCTCATTCAGTAGAATCTGGGAAGTTTTGCCATGGGCAGGAGCACCTTCCACTGTCCCAGGCTGCTCCAAGCCCCATCCAGCCTGGCCTTGGACACTGCCAGGGATGGGTCATATGTTTGGGTTTGTAATGGAGTTAAAGGGAGGGTAAGAAAAACCTTAAACCATAAGGGGCTTCAAATCAGTGTCAAGTGTCTGAAGCTCAAAACCAGCCAAGCAACCTTGGTTTAAAAATGTAAAAAATGGTGTTTGTCTGATGTGACCTTGTAAAGCAGGTTTACGTGTAGTGAGTGGTCATGGTATTACACCCCAGAAAATGGGGTTTATCATGGAAATTCAGACAGACCCTTAACTACAACAGAGCCAGCAGGCACCACTCGAATATTAAAAGCAATTTTGGGCTCAGCCGTGTGTTCACAAACAAGTGACATTTGGGAAGTGCAGTTTTAGATGGAGCCTCCATGCTTACATTGTTAAGCAGCGTAGCGTGAAATTACTGAACAAGCAGCAGCAGAGCTCGGAGCAGATCTGGGGACACAAAGTGGAAGTGTGGAAGGAGATGCCCAATTTATTCCTGTTGCACTCCGTGGCACTTGTCTGTTCTGAGCTTCCTGCTTAATAAACCACGTGTTAATTAACCCTGGGGTACCTGACTGGGGGTCCCAGCTGAGGGGGGAATTTGTTACACGGTAAGGGCAAAGCTTTGTTTAAATCTCATTTGAGGCTAAGCAGGGACCCAAGGAAGCATCAGCTGAGGGTGTGCACTGGAGCTGCCCACACCTCTGTGGGGAGAGAATTCCTGGAGAGACATCAGGAGGGAATTCCTCCCTGGGAGGGTGGAGAGGCCCTGGCACAGGGTGCCCAGAGAGGCTGTGGCTGCCCCTGGATCCCTGGCAGTGCCCAGGGCCGGGCTGGACAGGGCTTGGAGCAGCCTGGGACAGTGGTAGGTGTCCCTGCCATGGCAGGGGTGGGATGAGATGAGATTTAAGGTCCCTCCCAGCCCACACCATTCCATGATCCTTGAGTGTGTGATTTTTAGTTAACTACTGCAGCTTTCCCGTATTTAAAAAATGGCTTTATTGATTGATATGCTCCCAGGCACAGTTAGATTATCCTTGCTCACATGCAGGCAGGTTTGGGGGTTTTTTTCTTATCATATACTCGTTTATAAAAGTTCTTGGGAAGTCTGAGCTGGGCAAAGCTCTGCAGGCACCTGCTCTTCCTGCCCTGGCCCAGCTGCCTGGGGGTGATTCTCTCCTTTCCTTGGGTTTCCAGCACAGCTCTCTTGTCCTGCCAGCACTCAGGAGAATGGGGACGAGGCAAGGTTCTTAATTAGCCAGTTGTAATGTTCTCCTGGACATTATCCTGGGGAGGAGCTTTGGATTGTGCTCTGCTGAGAGCTGTGTGTGTCAGTGGTGAAGTGGAAGAGAGGAAGGTAATGGTTCACCTCGGAGAGCAGAGCTGTGCTAATTGCCTGCCAGATGGGTGCAATGTTCTGCATCCCACAGAGAACCTGCCTGGGCTGTAGAAAATACAGAATAACCAGCCTGGAGTGTAAAGATCAGCTTCTGAGACACTGGGCCTGCTCTAGTTGTAGAACAAGTGTCAGTATTAGCAAAAAAAATAGCAATGGCTGCAGAGTTGTGTGGGAAACTAACAGTGGGTAAATCCACTTGTGTCTGTAAATTAGTAACCAGGATGGACAGATCCTTAAAGATTCCAGTGGAAATTGCTTTGGTGAATACCAAGTAAATAATCTAAGCTGTCCTGTTCGGTTCAAAGCTTTTTGAGAACCTGGTGGGAGGTTTTGGAGTCTTTCTGACCTTGGGTTTAGTTTGAACAGGTGCTTTTACCCCTTGGGTCTGATTTTCTGATTCTCCTTTTAGTTGCTCCTCCAGCCCCAGTGCTGAGTGTGGTTTGTGACAGACAAATTTCACGTTGTCTTTTGTGATGTGCAGAAATCTTCAGGACTGGTTTTTTGTGCTCTCAGCAAGCGTCAGTCTCCTCAGACCCTGAGGAAGGGTATGACATCCTCCTTCATGGCCTTAATTCTGTGCTGGTGCCCCACTGGGAGGTGGATGTCTTGCCTCCAGCTGGACACTGTGCCCAGAAGTGCAGGAAATAACAGCTTTTTAACTGTTCTCCCATTTATTGCCATGTAAATGTCTCCATCTGTCCTGGAGGAGCCTCGTGCTGCAGCTGACTCCTTCCCAGCCAAGGTGACTTTGAGGCCAACCTCAGCTCGTGTCTTCCCCCTGATCCTCGGGAAAAGCTGTGGCTGAGCAGCAGATCCTGGTTCAGGGATGGGAGAGACCCTTCAGCTGGTGGTGGGGCTCCCAGGGAGAATCCCAGTGCAGCATCTTGGCAGGGAGCAATCCCAGCCCTGGGTGTCCCTGTCACACTGCACAGCAAAAACAGAGCCAGAAGAAAGGAGTTCAGAGGGGTTTTCACAGCCCTTGGCACAATGTTTCAGAGTCAGCTGTAATCCAAATATTTGCTTTGGACTTCAGCATTCCCGGTTCAGTGGTACAGCTGAGGAGGGATGGGTTTATTTGAGTATACTACAGTTAATGTTTGCCTGCATAGGCAGAGCTTAGAAATTAGGGAGAAATATTTCCCTTTGTTCTCTGTAGTTGGAGTTCCTCAGTCATTTGTCTGCCATTTGTTATATTTTTTTTCTCTTTGATTGTTGAAAAAAGCTGCTGAGTGAAAGACAGGAAATTATAATTTTCATTCCTTACCATCTTTAAAAAAAAATTTCTTTTTATTTTGCACCATGAGCCTGCAGTTCCTTTCTGCATTCCTGGCTTTTTGTTTCTGAAAACTCTTGGATGCCACCACCAACAGCCAGAGGATTTTAAGAGCCGTGTCTTTGCCCAAACAACCCTTTTTCAAACCAGGCGTTTCAGGAAAGTGCCCTTCCTCCAGTCGAGGTGGCCTGTGAGTCCCCTGCTGTTCAGAAAGACCCTTTCAGAGTGTACAATTTTAGCAGAATTTCAAACCCCAGCTCAGCTTTTCTATTTCTTTGGCAAACTGGGCTGAAAATAAGTGGATGGGAGGGGAATGATTTCTGCACTTTCCTTTCAATTAAGTGCAGCCACTCCTGGAGAAGGTCTGGGTTCCTGCTGGCTGCCACTTTCCTGCCTTCCTTTATCTTCTGTTTACTCCAGAGAAACTGCTGGAATTCTCTCTCTCAACATAAAATGGGCTCAGGCTGCCCCTCCTGCCCAAATCCTGCATTTTAGGGTCTGAAATAAGCAGCCCTCACCTCATCCAGGCACTGTTCCCATCAAACCCCTCACTCCAGAGCTCTGCTGCTCTCTCACCTGGGGAAGGGGGACACAAATAAAACTCTTCCCTTTGGATTTTACTGCTCTGCCAGAGAAGGGACCTTTTGGATCCCAGCCTAGGATCTTTTACATGGTTTGTTGCTTCTAAACCTCCTGCTCACTCATTTTCTCTGTACCATGTGTGTAATATTGAAATAATCTCAGATTTACACTTGGAATATCTGTGATTTAAAGTTTCCTAGCATATAATTTTCCAGGTAAAATTGAAGCTTTCTTCTTACTATTCACATTTTAGTAGATTTCCCCCTCATTCTGTTTATTTCCCAAGAAAATAAAACTTGTGACCTTTTTTCAGAAACCTGTTTGATAATACTGCAAAATTGGTCCCCAAAATAAGGCAAATCAGAATTGTATTTTTGCATTACTTTGAGTCTGTGCCTCAACTGACTCTAATTAGACCTTTTAAGATTAGAACACATAAAGAAATCTATTATGAAATAGCATTTCCATAGTTTATTTTTGTCAGACATTCAAAATTGCTCTTTTACTCTAATTAGACCTTTTAAGCTTAGAATACATTAAAGAAATCTATTATGGAATAACATTTCCATGGTTTATTTTTGCCAGCCAGATTCAGAGTTGCTCTTGTACAAATTCTTCCACCTTTCTTCGTACTTATTTTCTTGTATTATTTGTAAACACCCCTAAAGCCCCGCTTTTGATTCTGTGCAAGAAAAAGGAACTTTTACAGGTTTTTTCTCGCTGAGGTGGAAAGGGGACGGTTATTTTTTGGAAACTGTCTGGAAGCTGTGTTTTATCAGCTCTTTTCCCAGCTCCTCTTCTGAGGCTGTGGCTGGGAGGTTCCTGGCACAGTTTTTGTTAATGAAGGAGGAGCAGTTGGAGTTCTGTGAGCAGAACAAATGCCTGGCTCCTTTGGGGTTTCCAGGATCCCAGCACTGGGGTGCTGCTGGGTGGGGTTGGTGTCCCTGGGGGTGGATTGGTGCCACCAGCTCCTTCTGGCCTGGCCCTTCTGGGTGCTGGGATGGGTTATTTTATTTGCTTAGGCTGGAACAAGTGCCAGAGCGTTTCTGTCACACACAAATGATGTGTCTGAGGGGACTGGGGTGGCTCTGAGCCCTCCTGGCTGCTCCCCCCCTGCTCCTGCACCCCGGGAATCCACACGGAGCATTTTGGGAGCAGTCAAGGAGGAATTGTGCCCTGCAGCCAGGGACAGGGGGTCCATGGAAATCTTGGCCTAATTGTTTTGTTTATGAAGCTCTGGAAGGGTTTCCAGTGGGTTTCCTAATGAACTGGTTTGTTGTTGATGCAGTAATTACTCTGCAAACGGGGGGTCAAGGCTCATCTTCTTTCCCACAAGCCTCCAACCACCAACCATTAAACACACAAATTTTGCACTTTGGGCTTTTCCTCCTTCTTCTCCTCAAGGTTTAACTCCTTCCTTACTCACAGAGTTGCTGCCATTCATCTTTGAGGAGCGTGCTGGGGCTGGCTGAGTGGAAGGAGGAGGAAACTGGAGCCCCAAGCTGTGTGTTGTGTCCTGCTGGATCTCAGTAGCACATCTGTACCATGGGAACAAGGGGATTGCTGCTGCTCAGGAGCAGTGATTGTACTGGGGGCTCGTTTCTCCCAAAAGCTGAAACTCTCTGCCTTGGCCTGGGAATTTACAGGGAGAGGCTGAGAGGTGTTGTCTGTGTTGGCCCTTTCACAGAACCACCCCTCTTTCCCAGGAACTTGCTTTTAGGCTTCGTTGTTATGGAAAAGCAGATAGAAAAGCTTTAAGCAAAGATTTTGGTCTGGCATTTAAAAGCTGAAAGAACTTCAATTTTGAGCATGTTGGGTTTTGTGATGGATAAATTTCCATTAAGGCAAAGTGGGAGGCTCAGCTCAGTCTTATCAACTGCTTTCATCTGAATATGAAGGGTTTTTTCCATGAAAACCAGAGGTGCCACTTTAAATATGTAATTTTGGTGACTATTTCTGCATAAGGAAAAGGCTTATTTTCCATTAACCTTTCCTATGTGATGGAACTGCTGGGGTTCAGTTCAGTGCTAATAGTTGGGAATTGAGGGAAATATCCTCACAAAACCATTGCTGAAGGTTGAAGTTGAATGAGTCTGTGCTTTTCCATATATCATTTGATTTTATGACTTCAAGGAGACAGTCATTTTATTTGACTGTTATTTTATACAGACTTATTTGTGTTTTTATGTTAAAAAATATTGCAAATAAGATAATGGTTGTACATTCAACAGCCACAAATTCCCCACTATCAGTCTCTGAGTTAGAATTGATGGGACAGGGCTCCTGATGTGGTCACATATTTTACCACAGGCTCCAAATTAGAGTAGCAGATAATAAAATAATGAGGAAAGGAAGAATGTTGGGATTTTAGGCTGGAAAAAGGTTTAATTGTGCATTTCCTTACAGTATTTTTCCATGTCCTTACAGTTAATAAAATCATTAACTTATGGAAAAGGAGAGGTGAGGCTGGGAAAAGCCCTCAGAAGGTGGAATAAGTGAAGTTCCTGCAGATTTGGTGACTATGGAACTCCTCTCTTGTTGATCTTTTGGGTCTCAGCTCCCCTGAGAAGGCAAAGAACTGACCCTAAAGCTGGGTTGATTTTCGGTTTGGTTTTTTTCCACTCCCGTTTTCAGGCCTTGCAGTCGGTCCTTGGAGATGCCAGTTATGAATATTCCGTGGTTTATTCCCTGGTTTGATCTGTGGCTCTGCCAGCCCAGCTCTTCCCTGGAGTGGGGTCTGGCAGCCAGACTGGGAGTGATGGAGGAGGGAGGGGAAGGTGCTGGGCAAGACCTCGACTTCCTGGAATTCCTCACCTGTCATTTGGACACCACAAAATGTCTGTGCTGCCATTTAGTCCTGTGCTTTGGGTGATCATGGCACCCTGAAATCCTTCTCAGGGCTGTTGATCCGTAGGAATTCCCTGAATTCCCAAACTGGAGCTTTGTGGATCAGTTTTGCCTCACGTAAAGGAAATGAGGTTTCGTATCTCTCCTTAGTGGTGGTATTTTAGTGTTGGCATGTTCATTTTTTTTTCCTATAAAGTTTAATAATAGTGGAATATAAAAGTGTTGGAATTTGAGGGAATTTGGGAGGATATATTATGTAGAAGTTGGGGTAGGGATGGACAGAGATGGGGGGTGTAGGCATAATGTCTTTTAGGAAATACATGTGTTTATGGCCACAGTTAAATGCTTTGAAAGAAATACAGCTCTCTGTATGTGGCAGGGGAAGGCAGGGTGTGGGACTGGAGATCATTGCCAGGAAACAACCTTGCTGCTTTTGTCCTGCTGTAATGGAGCAGAGCAGGGAATTTATTGCAGAGGCAATTTCTTGCCCTTCTCTACCCTCGCTCTCCTCCTGGTCTCCCCCATTCTCCCTCTCCCAGCTCTCTCACACACAAGAGCATTCCCTTCTCCAGCTGTACTGGAAGCATCAGCAGGATCTCACTGCTGTCTGGGGGGAGGCTATGGAAAAATATCCTGGCCATGCTGGGAATGTGGCTGTGACACAACTGCAGCAGCTGAGGAAATATCACTGTATGGGCTGCAAGAAGCCCCAGAGGAAAGAGGCTTTGTAAATTATTCATGCTTGCTGGTGTGAAAGCAATAGAATTAAATTAAAATTGAAATGTAAACATACATCATGGTAGATTTGTGGAGAGAAAGGAGCTTGGCTACTGCAGGCTGTGGGATGTGGGAGGTGGAGGCCACAGTGCTGAGTCCCAGCCCAGCAGCATCCCCGGAGCTCGGCGTGGGGCTGCTCCAGGACTGACCAGGGGGTGCAGCTGGGGGACACTCTGCAGCTGCTGGTGGCTGGAAACTGCCCTGGACACCTCTGGCCCTGACTGCCTCAGGATTTGCTGGCTGGATTTGAAGGCTTGGATGTGTCTGTGCTGCACCTCTTGGGCCCAGGTCAGGATCACGAAACGCAGCGTTCCCCTTTTAAGCCATTTTTCAGCCTCTGAGGAGGTCAATCCCCTGAGGATGCTGCTCTGTGCTCCTCTTTGTAGCACTGCTCAGGTGCTTTTAAACTTTCTGAAGGGAAATCTGCTCAATCCCTTAAGCCAGGGTTGATGGAGGTGCCGTGGGAAGCTCCTGCCTGGGCTGGAGTTGGAAGCATGGGTGCTGTGTTCCTGCCCTGCTGTGGCCAAATTGCATTTCCAGCCTTTCTGGCCTCAGCCATTTTTCATTAAATGGAGTTTTCCTGGAAGTGCCTGTCCATAAATGCTCCTTCCCACTCGGCCCACGCTGGGCTGGACCAGGCAGAGTAATTGTGTCTAATGCCTGCAGCACAGGATGTGAGCAGTGCCAGCCACAGGAAGCTTTAGCTTGCTGTGGGGCTTAGAGGGAGAACAAATTCCTTGGGAACAGAGTTTTCCACTGCCCTTGGAGAGTGTTGGAGTGGCAGCTGGTTTTCCAGGAGCACGTGGAGCCAATGCCTTCCATGGAGCTGACACAGCCCCATATCCCTCAGAGTATCCCTCAGAGTATCCCTCAGAGTATCCCTCAGAGTATCCCTCAGAGTATCCTTCAGAGTATCCCTCAGAGTATCCCTCAGAGTATCCCTCAGAGTATCCCTCAGAGTATCCCTCAGAGTATCCTTCAGAGTATCCCTCAGAGTATCCCTCAGAGTATCCCTCAGAGTATCCCTCAGAGTATCCCTCAGAGTATCCTTCAGAGTATCCCTCAGAGTATCCCTCAGAGTATCCCTCAGAGTATCCCTCAGAGTATCCCTCAGAGTATCCTTCAGAGTATCCCTCAGAGTATCCCTCAGAGTATCCCTCAGAGTATCCCTCAGAGTATCCCTCAGAGTATCCTTCAGAGTATCCCTCAGAGTATCCCTCAGAGTATCCCTCAGAGTATCCCTCAGAGTATCCCTCAGAGTATCCTTCAGAGTATCCCTCAGAGTATCCCTCAGAGTATCCCTCAGAGTATCCCTCAGAGTATCCCTCAGAGTATCCTTCAGAGTATCCCTCAGAGTATCCCTCAGAGTATCCCTCAGAGTATCCCTCAGAGTATCCCTCAGAGTATCCTTCAGAGTATCCCTCAGAGTATCCCTCAGAGTATCCCTCAGAGTATCCCTTAGAGTATCCCTCAGAGTATCCTTCAGAGTATCCTTCAGAGTATCCCTCAGAGTATCCTTCAGAGTATCCCTTAGAGTATCCCTTAGAGTATCCTTCAGAGTATCCTTCAGAGTATCCCTTAGAGTATCCCTTAGAGTATCCTTCAGAGTATCCCTTAGAGTATCCCTCAGAGTATCCCTCAGAGTATCCCCCCAGCACTGACCCATGCCAGAAACCCTCTTCAGCCAACTGGGGGAGAGTGAATTTGCCCCTGGAGAAGGGGAGAGTGAATTTGCCCCTGGAGAAGGGGAGAGTGAATTTGCCCCTGGAGGAGGGGAGAGTGAATTTGCCCCTGGAGGAGGGGAGAGTGAATTTGCCCCTGGAGGAGGGGAGGTCCCTGGTGTGACGTGTGTGGGTCTCTTGCAGTGCACGTGCCGCAAGGACATGGTGAAGATCTCCATGGATGTGTTTGTGAGGGTGCTGCAGCCCGAGCGCTACGACCTCTGGAAGCAGGGAAAGGACATTGCTGTGCTGGACCACATGAAACCCACGGCTCTGAGCAGCCCAGAGCTCGATGCCTGGAACGAGACCAAGGCAGACCTGAAGGCCAAACTGCTCCGCAGGTAAAGGCAGAAAGTGCTTGTGTCTGAGCCCTGCACTGGGGTTTAACTGCTGAGATTGTAAATGCTGCGATTCTTAATTTGAGATAGTTCAAACTCTTTTCTTTTCTTCCTTTGTTCTTTTTACAATTCCTCATGTAATTTGTCTGGAGTAACGTGTCCCTCATGGTGCTGTTTCCTTGCCATGTTATAAAAGCACATGTTTTTCAAAGTGGGACTCATTGTGCCCCCTCACATCTCATCTCTTATCCTGGAAGACAAAATATCTGTAGTGAACATTTAGAGCTTCACTGATCAGAAAGCAGGAGTTAAAAAAAGCCCATCAGTTGCAAAGGGGATTTTATGCATGCCTTTCTGTGCTTCCTTTGATCTTTGTATTAATTTTCTACAAGTCTGTGATTTTTGTGTGTTGCAGCATGCTTGAATTGAAAATTTGGCATGCTAACCTTTTCCTGTTGGAATCTTGCTTTATAGGATAGGAGATGAGGAAGAGGACAACAAACACCGGTACGTGACTTCCCTCAGCAACTTCAATCACTTCATTCTTTTTCCTGGCAAGTTCCTTAAAATAGTAACTCTGGGACTCTTTTCCTCTGTCATTGAGTTTTTCATGAAAGCCTCCAGGAAGTCTTTGGGCCTCGAGGTTCCTCAGGCTCCATCTTGGTTTGGATTTCTGTGATCTCTTCCATCACTGGAGAATCTCAACTGTCTCGTGGCTCTTCTGGTTTTCACTCTTGAGTTCCTGTGCTGGGCTGGCAGGGATGTGTGGTGGTAACTGGGTGTGGGAAAGGGAAATGGTCACTGATAATGCTGCTGCTGGCTCAGAGTGGGTTGTGCTGGAGTGCTTTGGACATGGGCAGCTGGTGGGAGAACTTCCCTTCCTCCTCAAGCTTGCTTGAAGAATGAGATTTTAGGAAATGGAACTATCCCAGAGCTTTAAAGCACACTTTAAAGTGGGTGCCCTTCCTTTTGCCTCCATATCCTCCTTTTTTTCCATCATTCTCATTCCTGTTACCCAAGTTTAAAAACCTGAAAATTGGATGATAGCTGACTTATTTAGGCAATAGTAAAGAACAAAGTAGCATATCTAAAATATCTTAAAGTCTCTCTGTCACTAGTATTTATCTTCCAGGAGTTTCAGTTACCAGTGAACTTTGGACTGGGGTCCTGTGTCTTGTGTTTCCTACACGAACTGCTTTGCCCATTATTATTTTACAAATGCTGGAGGGGGGAAGTGTGTGCCCCACTAAATCCATGCTGCAAAAGACATCATGAAGGTGATGTTTGGCAGAAGACTGACCCCTGCAATGTTGTATTCCTAAACATTTTCAGCTGTTCCTGCTGTAGGGAGCTTCAGGAAAAGCAGTGTAATCTCAGAGTGTTGCCTTTTGTGCTCTCTGGGCCATGACTGAACTCCAGTGGGTTCCTGGAGCTGTTTCTTCCTCCCCTGAAGCTGGGAGTCTCTTTGCTGCCTGTGCCTGTTGGGGGTTCCTGGTGTTTGCACAGTGCAAGGTACTCTATGAACACCAGGGATTATTTTCCCTCCCTGAGCCTATTTCCCAGCACAGAAGCCTCTCTCTCAACCTGAGCCTATTGCAAAAGATCCAGGTACTTTTTTTGCTTATCTATTCCGTGTCTCCTGGATTATTCCAGCATTATCCCAGAGCAGTTTTGAAGCTGTTCAGAACTCCTTAGCAGTACTTTCTGCTGTGCTTATGTCTTTCCGAGACATCGTTTTTCTTGAAGCCTGACTTTTCTCAGCAGGATGCAGGGATGGGATTCACCTCTGCCCAAACCTCTTCACAGCTGTAGCTACTTAATTTAAGTCACTTTGTGGTCTGTTCTTCAAAGAGTACAAACGCTGCTTTTTTGTCATCCCTCTTGGAAAAATGGAGCTTTTAAACTCTGCAGAGAGGTGTTATTTCTTCTCTAAGGTCAGTCAGACTTGGTTACCTTGAGAAACCCAGCTTTGTTTACTTTATGGCTTCAGCAAGAGACTGTTTTAGTCCAGTCCCCACCAGCCCATTTCTGCTGTGTGAATTCTGTCAGACACAGAACAGCTTCACTTCTGCAAGTGCTCAGCCTGTAGTTTGGAAGCACTTTCTCTAAATGCTGAGCTTTCTGCCTCTCCCCCACAACCCCTGAGTGAGAAGAGCACTGCAAAACAGATCTTTTTTCTCTCCTGTGAGTATAAAGCTTTGTGCTGTAATTTTTGCCTGGCATTTCCACACCACAGGAATAAAACACACTTTGCTAAAACCAGCTTGTAACACTTGACTCTACTCCTCCTTCAGCTACAGAAAGTTCCAGCTGCAATGGCAAAGTCTTACAGCTTTATCTTCACCTCCCACCCTACTTTCCCCTCCCAGGGAAGGTGGTGGTGTGTTCTTGGAATATGGGTGAGGAGCAGAGCTGATCCTTCTGGGTTCAGCCCCAGTTCCTGCTACTGGCTGTCCTGCAGGTGCGAAGGCACCAGCTCTTCTTGGAGGGCCACCATCTGCTCAGAGTCTGGCAATTAGAGGTCCCTGGGCATATGGATCAACTTGCTTTTCTATTCATCATCCATTTCAGGTTGAATTTTTTTCTCCCTTCTTTGTCAGTTTAAAGGCTGATTGAGGGCTCTTAACTCTGTTGTGCTCCAAATCTAATTAGCAGCTGAGTTTTCTGGGCTCTGAGGATGGGGAGCTGCATTTCAGCTTTTCTAGACTTTGGGGCTGATGAGTAAAGTGTGTTTTAGTCTTTGTCACACGATGGTGGATGTGAGGCCATCGGGAAATTGCTGCTTTCAACCAAAGAAGCACCTACATGCTAAAAATGGGGTAAAAATGGCGAGTTTCTGAATCAGTCCTTTTGGAAAATGAGAGCTTGTTAGATTTAAACCTGAAATTCAAGGAGCAATTTTATAGATTCTGTACAGACCCTGTGCTGGGGCTGGCTGGGATGGAGTTACTGGGATTTGGGGCTGCACCAGTGCTGATAAGGCTCTGAAGTTTTGGCTGTTGCTTGCACAGTGTCAAGGCTTTATCTTGTCCCACTCTGGCCCAGCGAGACCCTGGGGGTGGGCGAGAGGTGGGGAGGAGACCCTGGGAGACCCTGCTGGCCCCGAGTGGCCAGGGGGAAATTCTGTGCCATAAAATGTTATGGGGAGCAATAAAAACTGGAGAGAGGAGGAAGGAGGGAGTTGGCTTCTGAGGTGGCTGTTTTGGGGACTCGGTGGGCACTGCTCTGCCTGAGGAGGTGGTGAGTGGATTTCCTGGGCTTCTTTCTTTCTTTTTTTTTATTCTTTCCTTCACCTATTAAACTGCATTTGTCTTGACTTACAAGTTTCTGGCTCTGGTTCCTCCTCTTTTCCCTCCCTGTCCCTCTTGAGCAGTGGGGAGTGTCTCTGTGGGTCCTTGGCTTCCTACAGTTCCCAACCAAAAAATCTTGTCCTGAAGTCTGAATTTCCATTTCTCTTTGCACTGTGGCTCCTGTAATCTTTGCCTTAGTGGCACTGACTTTAAAAAGAATGAACAGCATTGCTATTGCCTCGTTAGTATTTGTCTGTTCTTATTAATATGCGTATTTTTTAGTTAGATTTCTTCAAGGCCTTGGACCTTCTGAATTTACTGCTGAAAAATCATAGACTGCCTGTTGATTTTGCTCTGAGCATCCATTATAGTGTGGTTTTGGGAACTGGCAGTGCTGGGTAATGTCTCAGAGCTGGAAGATGATGTTTTGCAGACTTCCAGCAGTTTGCCAAAGGGAGGCACGGAGAGAATGAAAAGAAATAATGGAATGGAGGCAGAGGATGAAAGAAAGATTTAAACAAGTTTTCATCTGTATTTTGAAATACAAGCAAAATAGATTGAAAACACAATTAAAATCACTTTAACTGCAGCTTGTGAGCTTACATTAGTAATGGTAGGAAAAAGCTCTTCAGGAAACCCAGACAATTAATGGCTGCTGTGAATGGGTCTTAAATGTTGTGTTATGCAAGGTTCATCTGTTCCCTTTCAGATATCTCTTCTGCCCTGTAGCTATTTTAGCTACCTTGTGTTTTTGCTCCAAAGAAGATCCTTTTGTTTTGTATTCAGCTTTTAAAGTCAGTGATGGTTTTCTATTTTGAAGGCTGTTCTTTTATGTCAAATCACACTTCTGTACTTTCAGGTCTCACAGAAAAAGGAGTCAACCCAGAAGACACAAAACAGAGGATCAGAAGTCTCTTGGGGATGTCATGGCTATTGAAACTGCCTTGGAAGATGTGAAAGTAAAAGAGGAGCTGAAAAGGGGGCCAGATCTGGAGGAAGAGGAGAGAAGCAAAGGGATGGAGGGAGAAGGTGAGGCCAGACCAGTGAAGAGCTGGGGCGAGCTCTAAAACACCTCTGTAAATAACTTGTCTGCTGCTGTTTATTTCTCTTGAAATATCAGCAGAGCTTTCCCCAGTATTAAATCTCTGCTCCCTGAGATATGTCATCATTCACAGCAGCAATTGATTTTTCCCTCTCTTTAAGGATTCAATCCAAATAGCTTTTTTGGCAAATAGCTTTTTTGGCAGGGCTTAAAAATTCTATAGGCCCAAACTATTACAGGATTGTAAAAATATATATTACGTGAGGAATATTTTAAATTATTTCATAGAGAAACAAATAAATGTATTTCTGTGTCCTGCTCTGAAAAAGAATGATTTGGGCACTGCCTTGTGCAATTAATCTTTCCTCTTCCCCTCCCTTTGTTCCCATTTTTCAGAGACTGAATCCAGTGAGCCTCAGTTTGGGTGGGATCCACAGCTGCTGCATGAGTCCCACTTGGGTTTTGTCAAGTTTAGCTGGAGCAGGGAAGCTTTTCAGCTTCCTCTGCATGAAATATAAAACCTTTGCTGAAAATAAAACCAGGCCATGACAACTCCCAGTCCTTTGGGATTCCTTCTGCACATTCAGTCCCAAGGCCTGAACACCCCCATTGTGCAGGGGGCTCTTTGTGTGGCACCTTTTTCTTGGCTGTGTAGAAAAGGTTGGAGTTCTTCCTGGGAAAAAAATCTGCTTTTTCCCCCCTAATGTGTGGTTAAATGGTTTTTGTATCTGTGACACACTCGCTCCCTCTTGGAGGCTTCTCCAGCACTGCTTACAGGGAATTAATTTACATCTATTGTATACATCCATTATTTGTTTCGCATTTGGAGAAACTGATGCTGCAAACTGTTTAGAGAACCTCGATAATGATCTTAAAGGAAATCAGTGGAAGCTCTGGGAAGAGAATTGAGGGCTTTGTTCAGAGTCTCTCAGCTAGACAGTGTATTTTCTCTTTTCATGGGAAATAAGGAGTTGGAGAACCATTGTTGCACAGTGCAGATACTTAATTTCTATTGCCCTGAGCTTGAAAGCATCAGCAGTGTGTTAAATTGTCTGCTCTTAGCTCTTGTACAAGTTTAACACTTGATGCTTGTAATAAATGGCCCGAAAATGCTGATTTTTCTTTGGAGACGAGAGATAAGTGACAAGGACAGATCTGAGATCATTAGAATGGCCAAGGAATAATAAAAACTCTGTTCTAGCTGAATGGCTTCCAAATCACACACTTCCACTACTTCTTAAGAGCTCTTTAACTGTTAGCTCAGAAGGGAAAAGCTTATTTTCAGCACCATTGCAGAAGTGCTGCTGGAGCAAACTCCAGCTTGGTGTGGCTGTTAGCAAACATTCAGCTTTCCTACTGCAGTACAGCAATTAAATCCCAATGACTTCTCTGGTTTTGCACATCCTGCTGTCTGCATTGCCTCTCACCAGTGTCTTAGGGCTTCATCTCGAAGAAGAAAACAGCATCTGTTTGGGGGGCCCTGCTCATGGCAGTTCTGCTCCCCCACCTCCTGCACTTCCTTTCTTTATTTCCCTGGTTTTAATTTGGCTTGATTTTCTATTATACCAGAAGAGATGACCTTGAGAAGGAGAAAGAATGAGATTTCAAAGTGATCGTGGTTCCAAAGCAGCTCTTGTGCTTTGTGTTGGTTATTTGGACAAGCTGAGTATTTATAACTTGAGGTTTTCAGGATTTCTGACCCAGATCCCTTATGGTGTTTACTTTTGGTTTTTATGACTCAGCTTTATATTCATAATTTATTATGTTGCTATTAATATATGTAGAATTCTTAGCAGGTTGTCTTGGGACATCAGGAAGGAGAGTGTTGAGGCTTTGCCCTTGTCTGGGTGTGCTGAGCAGCAGAAATGCCTCCTGTGGCTCAGCTCTTCCCTGTGGGGCTGTGCCCAGAAGGGACCTGCAAACCCGAGTGCCACCCCCAGGCCTGGGGACTCCAAACGTCCCTGGGCAGCCCCTTCCAAGGCCTCACCACCCTTTCCTGGGAGAAATTCCTGCTGATGTCCAACCTGAGCCTCCCCTGGTGCAATTTGAGGCCGGTCCCTCTTGTCCTGTTGTCCCCTGGGAGCAGAGCCCAACCCTCCCCAGCTGCCCCCTCCTCTCAGGAGTTGTGCAGAGCCACAAGGTCCCCCCTGAGCCTCCTTTTCTCCCTCTGAGCCCCTTCCCAGCTCCCTGAGCTGCTCCTGAGTTTGCTGAGCCCTGTTGGGGACTGCAGCTTGTCCCTGGCCAGGCAGCAGAGCTCTGCCCCTCGTGCTCTCGTGTCCCAGCTCTGCACCTGCCAGTGCAGGGACAGGAAAGACCTTCCTCTCATAACCTACCTGTGCATTTCTGCCTTCAGATGCTTTTCCTTCCTAGAAGTGTTCAGGACAGCCAGACAGGCTCTTGGAATGTTGCCTCCCTTTTTCCTGGCTTCTGATTCCATAGATTCACTTGCAAACTCGTTTGTTCATCTTAATGCAAAAACTTTCAAGCACAGTTCTCTGTGCCAGCTGCTGTCAAATTACCCTTTAGAAGTCAATAAAGCTGGTGAATGGCATTTGTGGTGCTGTTGGGGAGAGAATTCTTGGAGTGTATAGAGAGTAAATATGATCTGGTTTTGTGCAACTGGGGAGAAATCCAATTTGCCTTTCATTCAATATGTTTGTTTCTCTAAGGAAATTCAATATTCCTTTCTCTGTGATAGAACAAACCAGTTTATCTGAGGGACTGCCTACATGAGTATAACTATAATTATTTGAGTTGGACTTGTTCCCATTTTTATAAGTTAGTGTAAATAAAGTGATCAAACTTCTGGGAAATGCTGGGGTTAAGGTGTTCCCTAGGGGATTTCAGCAGGGATTTTATCCTATTGTGGGATTATTCACCCTTCTTCCTGCAGGAACCTCTGTTGTGTGCTGGTTATTCTGATTTTCCATTCATGGGTTGGGCTGGCCAGGTTTGGTGTAGCCTGAAGTGGAGGGGTCTGGGTGGGTTGGGGTTGGTGAAAATCCTTCACTGGGGTGAGCAGGGTGTCCCTGATTGTCCCAGCCTGGGGACACCCCTCTGTGGAGAGCAGGAATTGTAATCACTGCTGTAAAATGGGAGTGTGTGGATCCCTTCACAGGGAAGAGAGGTGGGGAAGGCTTTTACAGGCCAGTACTGCCTCTGGTGATGATATTGAGATGTTTATCTGCTCAAGAAGTGTTGTCACATCCATGAGGGCTGTGCAGATAAACTGAGTGACAGGGAGCTGGGAGAAACAAGGACATGAGCGTGAGTAAAGGATATCTCAGGATCCAGCTGAGCTCACTGCTGTACCTGATTTATGCTTTAAAAGCATTTTTTAAAAAGACTTGATAGCAGAAATCTTTGGGTAATAATGACTGAGGTATCTCTGTTCAGTTCTTCATTTCCTGGGGCTGTTGGGTGCATTGACACACAGAAATGCCCAGATAAGAGCTGTGCCTGCAAACACAGGGAGCAGCAAACTCCTGATATAGAATGGGGGTCTCCAGACTGTTTTGATTGCACCTCCTTATCAGCAAAACATGTTGAGCACACCTCCTGATGCATGTCTTTATTTATATACACATTTATTCATACACATAGACATGTTTTTCTGTGCTAATACACCCGCTATGAATATACAGAAAAACAGAGATTAAAAAGGGAAGGCATAAAGATAAAAAAACATTGTTTAAAATATATACTTTATTAGTGGTACAGAAATATTTCATTCCTGCACCCCAGTGGATGGCTTTGTGCCCCTGACTTTGGAGGACAGAAAACTTGAAACTCAGAGTCATGGCTAATGTGACATATTGCAGGTTTTTTGGCACACTGTCCAGTTTCTTAGGGATTTAGGTGTTTTCCCTCCGGGAAACATTGCTTTTAGCAGCCTTTGTGCTCCAGTCAGGAATTTAATAGTCCGTAGAAATGACACAAGTATTTTCTTTGTGAAGCGGCTCCTCTAGGTCAGGTCTGAGGCACAGCTGAGTGCGCGCAGCTTTCAGAGTGCCCTGTGGAAAGCAGTAATTCCGTGATGGAGCGCTCTAACCCGGCACTGAGCTCCTGCAAAGGAGAGAGACGCAGAATTCCCGGGCATCGTGGCGTGGGAGCTCAGTGCCACCTTTGTCTCCAGCAGGGGAGGGCAAGGCCAAGGCGCGGCCGCCCAAGGCCAAGGGCGAGAGGAAGAAGAAGCAGCTGTTCCCTCAGCACCCCCTGGCAGCCCCGCAGCCCCCCGTGCAGCCCCCGGGGCCGGCCCCGGGCCCCCAGCGGCCGCCGCCCGAGGAGGGGCCGGGGGCAGCGCGGGCAGCGCCGGGCACGGAGCAGGGCCGGCCCCCGGCCCCCCTGAACGTGGTGCAGCCCTCGGAGGCGCCGGCCGAGGAGGACGACTTCAAGCCGCGGCCCATCATCCCCATGCTGTACGTGGTGCCCCGCAGCAAGAAGGTGGTGTTCGACAAGGAGCACATGTCCTGCCAGCAGGCCTTCGAGCAGTTCGCCACCCAGAAGGGGCTGGGCTGGCGCGAGCAGGGCCCGCTCGAGAGCCCCGGCAAGGACGAGGAGAGCGCCGAGCTCACGCCGGAGGTCAGTGGGTCACGGGTGGCCGTGGCCGAGGTGAGGACAGCTCCGTGGCCGGGCTGGGTGGGAGCACAGCCTGCCCTAGTGGGTGGCAGCCTGGCCTGTGGCAGGGCTGGAGCTGGGTCAGCTTTAGGGTCCCTTCCACCCCAACCAGTCTGGGATTTCCACGGAGTTCCCAGCTCTGTACGTGTTTGAGCAGACTTTTCACAAGCTGATGGAACTGGCAGCTTGCAGATGTTCTGAGGCTGTCCTGATTTGAAGAGAACTCTGTAGTTTACCCAACTTCTTAAGAGTTAGTTTTGGCTTTTATCTGCTCCAGGAGTTGGCTCGGAAGGCTTTGGTGGTTCAGCCAAAAGGCAGAGAAAAGTTTGCTGTGTGAATCCAAGAACTCTTCTTGACGAGGGCTCTGCCTCTCTTGTCCCGTTCCCTCGTTTGGGGTGCCCATCCAGCTTGCTGTGCTTCCTTCCAGGCTGCCTCTGCCTTCTCCAAGATGAAGATGGAGATCAAGAAGAGCCGCCGGCACCCTCTGGGCAAACCCCCGACCCGCTCCCCGCTGTCCGTGGTCAAACAGGAGACCTCGAGTGACGAGGGTGAGTGAGCAGCAGCAGGGAGGTGTGGATGTCCTGGCTGACCCAGGGAACTGCTGAAGCCTTTGACAAAACTGGGTGGCCTGAAACTCTGTGTTACACTTAGCTGGTAGGAAATGCAGCGTGTTCCCATTTTGATAACCCAGCTGGAAACAAAACTCCTCTGTGGGAGGTGTCACTTCTCACCTCCCACCCTTTTTTCACTCAAGAAAAATATTTTGCTGGCTGCAGAGTGAGGCAGCATTTTGGGCAAAGGGAAAAAAGAGTTTGCAGAAAAGAAAACCTTAAAGGCAAAGCTCTGTCTTGGATATTGCAGTGGGATGAGGTCTGCTCCCCTTGGAGGCAGTGGAGGTCAGGTCTGCTCTCGTGTGTGTGGGGAAAGTCAATTCTAACCTTTTGGTTGGCTCCTAATTCATGTCAGTGTTGGGATCCAACTTTTCTTGGCAGAGGCAGAAATGAAAATTAAAGTGTTTTTCAGTGTTTAACTGTACATCACTGATTCTTCTTTTCCCACATTCCAGTCCCTGTGAATGCCCTGAATTTGGTCTGGACCAAGGGGAAAGAAAAGATTCTTACCTTTCATTCTGTTTTGTGTGTAATTTCCCACTTTGGGGCCTTTCCCACATTATAGATTACTCAGAATATGCACAAGCCCCCGGTAAGGAGCTTTTGTGTGCTGGGGCAGGGACGTGGGTGGAGGTGGCAGCCCCTACCCACAGCTCCTCGTTCCAAAGGACAACATCTTTCCTGTTCACTTTCCTTCAGGAATGTATCCCTTGATTTTAGAGCAGCCTCCCGCAGGAAGGGATTCTCCTGTGCACACAGAGCCCCCTTTCCTCACCAGGGAGGATGCATTTGATGCCTTCCAAGTGGAGGCAGGAGTGAAGTGTGGAGAGGCAGCTGAGGCTTGTTACCTTGTTTTGGTGTGAGACCTTGGAACCAGCTCTGTGCTGGGGGAGCCTCATTAGGCAGATTCTTCCCACTGCTTTGACTTGTTGGATGGTGTTTGGGGACTTGGCTGGTGGAGCAGGAGCAGCTCTTGTGAAAGCTGGCATTTCTTGGGGACTGATTTACAGCTCTGCTGGGCAAAATCTGATCAAACAGATTCTTCCCTCCCCACCAGGGAATTGAGGCAGCTCTCTGCACTCCGGGCTTTTTTAGGGAATGATGTGCAAGGATGATCTGCAGGCTGCAGGAGGAACAGTGAGCATGTAAATTAAGGGAATGCACATGTTACACAAAGATTCAGCCCAGACAAATTGTTTGTCTCTTCCACTTGCTGGCAGTGTGGGAGCCGTCCTGAAAGCCCTGTGTCCCCCTGGACCCATCCTGGGAGGAGTGAAGGTGATAACATGTGACAGTCATTCCCTTTTTTCTCTCTCTCTGTCACTCTGGATTAGGCTGCTGGTGTCACTGATTTCACTGGTGTTGTAAATCCTGGCCTGGCACCTGATGGGCCTCGACTGAAATTTGGAGAAATGTGGTTTTTGGTTCACGTCTTAAAAATAAACGAGATAAGACACTTTTTAGGAAGTAGCCCTCTTATGGAATGTGACAGAGCCACACAGCCAGCACTCATCATCTCAAAAAAGGGATTCATTAAACACAATAAAATTTCCACATTGACAAATATGTTATGGGCAACATTTAAAATCTGAGTTGTAAACTCAGCCATTAATGTTTTACTCAAGGTTCCTTTTATCCTTTCAGGTAACCCAAGAGTCAGAAAATCTTCAAAGGGAGGGAGAACTGGGGAGGAGACTTAGACTTGTAGAGCAGAACATAAACTGCTTATTTCCAGTAATTAACAGTGAAGCAGTGAACAATTTGGTTTAATCTGGGGATAATGTTCTTCCAAGATGTTTTTGAGTTCCCTGTTCTTCTGGAAACTTTGCAAATTGGTGATGCAGGGAGTGATTTACACCCAGCCTTGTGTGGAAAGTTTCTTTAACACTTACAGTGACTCAAAACTCCTTCGTGAGGAAGGGTAAGGAACTTGGACCCCCAGACTGCCACAGATGGATTCTGCAGTGGTTTAATCGTGAAATGCCAAGGACCTTTTAAAGGTTTAAAATAAAGAATTAGCAAACTAATTAGCAGGAGCAGTCGCTGGCAGAGCTCTGGCAGAGGGAGGGCTGGTGGGGAATGCAGATGGGAGGTGCAGTGGTGTGGGAATGGCTGTGCCAGAGCACTGAGCCCAGGGTGTCTCCCAGGCAGGGTCTGTGTGTGCAGAGCAGGGATGAACCTTGGGAGGGCTGGGTCAGCCTGGGAGCTGGGAGCTGGCCACAGCAGCACCAGCTGCATCCACAGCTTCCAGAGAATGCAGCTGGAAAGGGGCATTTCCTTGCTCTGGCATCATGTGTTTTGAACTTGCTGAAGTTCAAATTAAATCTTCATTAAAAGGGTGGTGGAGGTTTCCACAGCTGGAAAGGGGAGGGAGTTACAAAGGCAGTAAATCTCCATTCTCTGCCTCCTCATGGCCAGTTCCTTCAGGTCACTGCTGTCCCACTTGTGTATCTATCCCCAAAGGGGAGATTCTATCCATTTAAGGAAGTATTTGGAGCATAGGCATATGAGACACCATGGAGGAGTGGAATGTTTTTATTTATTGCACTTCTTGTGTTGTTGAGACCTGAGCTGTTTAACTCAGCCTTGCTCCTTTTGCCTCTTCCATCTGTAAACTCTTTTGCCTTTACTGACTGCCCATTGTTTTGGGATTTTTTTTTTCCTTTTCATTCTAGAAACATTTCCATTTTCTGGAGAGGAAGATATGAGTGATCCAGAGGCTTTGAAATCTTTACTTTCCTTCCAGTGGAAGAATAAAGCATTTAATTTCCCAGCTGAAAGGAAGTTCAATGCAGCTGCTGCCCTGAGTGAGCCATACTGTGCTGTCTGCACTCTCTTCTACCCCTATAACCAGGTAATTCCTCGTCACAGAGGCAGGGAATCATTAAGGTTGGAAGAGAACTCTAGGATCAAGTCCAGCTGTCAATCCCCCACCACCATGGTCACCTCTAAGCCACGTCCCCCCGTCTGTATCCACGTGGTTTTTGG
This sequence comes from Falcunculus frontatus, assembly GCA_013398115.1. Lineage (NCBI taxonomy): Eukaryota > Metazoa > Chordata > Aves > Passeriformes > Falcunculus > Falcunculus frontatus. Next base: position 56,012 of record VZRV01008789.1, read on the forward strand.
GATGTGGACTCCACCAGTTCTCTGGGCAGCCTGTGCCATTGCCTGACCACACCTTCCCTGAAGAGATTTTCCCTAATACCTCATCTAAACCTCTGGCACTGCTCAGATGGATGAATTAGGATGCAGACATTTCTGATAGAGACAAACCCGTACAAATTTGCACACCAAAGAAATGTGTTTGGATTTGGCAGTGGTTGGAGCCTTTCCTGGCTCTTCTGGCTTTCTCAGCATTCATTTTGAAATCACACTTAAAGAGCTTTGCAAACACTGTTCCATGCAGAGAAAAGTCACACCAGGCTCCTTTTCCTTATGGGCCCGAGTTGCTGAGTTTATGCAAACAAGCCACAAAATAAAAATTTACTGAGTAAGCACATCCATCATCTTTTTTTTGGAAACTACCAATATGCTTTGGGAGATGTTATGAGCAGAAAGGCAAAATTCATCAGATGAATTAGTTATTTGTGCAGTTGTGCATTGATTTGTTCTCACATAAAGCCAAATCTGGCTTTGTGTGCCCACCAGGAATTCGTGCCTTAGATACTTGTAGATGTGAGGAAAGCAGAACCCACGTCCCCCTTCAATAAAATCTCTAGATTTATTATACTGACTGAAAATGAAATATCTGTTCTGATTGCTGGCTGTTGTGGAGAAAACTGGGTGCAGCTGAGCTGGTTTTATCCATTGCTTTTAACTCTGTCTGCTGCCAGAAACCTTGAAATGTCCTTCAGGAGAAATTCTTGCAGGAAAAGTGGGGAAGGATGCCAAAGGGATGGGAGAGGGGGAGGGAAGGTCTTGCTTTTAGTAATATTTTCCTTTTTATTTTTCCTTGGTGTTTTCAGCTGCAATTTAGGAATTTAGAGTTTTGCAGAAGAAAAACAGGAAAAGCTCCTCATTATTCTAATGCTTCTTTGAGCTTTCACAACAAATTACAGATCCCAGTCGACGCCTGAGGAAGAGGGGGAGAAGCAAGGCAGGGGTGGGAATGAGGATTTTAGGTCACTTTTTGGCTGCCTGGTGTCAGGTGTTGGGTGATGTTTTTTGTAAGGGGAATGCTCAGAGTGGAGAGTGAAAGCTGTGGCCAGAAGAGGCGGCTCCACTGATGGGGTTTTCTCTCAAGTCCTCACAGGTGGATAAAGAGGCCCCAGTCCCCGTGGGGGAGCCAACCTCCTTCGTGCACCTTTCCAAGTGTGGGCAGAAGACCAAGCCCCTGATCCCAGAGATGTGCTTTACCTCAGGTGGAGAAAACACCGAGCCCCTTCCTTCAAATTCCTACATCGGAGAAGATGGGACCAGTCCCTTGATATCCTGTGCCAAATGCTGCCTGCAGGTTCATGCTAGTGAGTGTTTCCTCCTTCCCCAAAGCCTTTGGGTCCTGAGAAGCTCAGGAGTTTGTGTGTTGCTGTATTTGAATTCCTTCTTGGCAGGTTTGGATCCCGTCACTCCCGTTTTTATCTTCCTTGGTACAAGTATATCATGGAATCCCAGAAAGGTTTGGGTTGGAAGGACCTTAAAGCTCATCCAGTTCCCATCCCTGTCCATGGGCAGGGAACCTTTCTCTCAAAGGCATATCTGTGTTTTCAAGTCCATCTTGGCAGTCACTGATCTTAAAAATACACACCAATATTCTTTTTAGTGCTTATTTTGTTGGCTGATTCTTCTCTGTCTCGCAGAAAAGATTCTTTCTTTTGATACCTTTCATTTTTTGTAATAAAGCAGAACTCAAAGGCTTTATTGCACTCTTTTCTCTCACATATTTCGTTCCAATATTGGTCTGCTGGGGGAGGCTGTATTGTTCCTGCATGCAGCAGAGATTATGGAGTAGTTTGAGATATATTTTATTAGTGTCTGTGATAGTGTTTGTAGTAATGGCACTTGATTACAAAAGGGAGCATATGTCTGTTTGCTTCCCTGATAGTTATGTCTAAAAGAAGATCTGATTAATCCTGGTGGAGTGTACCTTCAGTGGGGATTGTACAGCATCCAGTTAACATTTGTGACGAATTACTGTTCAGCTGTTTGATCTTGACAGATGGGGAATCTTATTTGACTTACATCAGCTGGAATTACTTTTGTTGTTCCAGTTTTAGAGTCTGCAGGTCCCCGTGCAGCTCAGCAGGGCTGGGGAACTGGAAGGCAACTTTTGTTTCTGTGCTGAATCCCTGATTATGGTCATTTCTGGCTAATAAGGCCATGGGATGCAGAGTGGGTGTGAGGAGGAAGATTTCATCCTTCCTTCACAATTCAGGGATGCTGCATCTTGTCCATCCATTGGCCTGCAATAGCCCAGTCTATCAGAATGGTTTCTGTGGCCAAATTCTATTTAAGGACAGAGGGATGTGGGCAGGATGACGTTAATCTGCAGGCTCAGATCTGAAATCCATCTTTTTTTAGAGAAACTCAGTTTTATATTTTGGCTGTGCTCTCCCCTTGAGGATAGGACAGGACAGGTGTTAAATCTGATGGAGGCTCCAGTGCCTGGTTGTTTCCTTGTGCTCTGTGACATCCCTTTGACTTTGCTGCAGAGAATCCATTTACTTTTATTGCAGGATTGCAGTGGTGAGGTGTATTTTGGCTGCCTGTAAAACCAGCTGGCAGCCTGCATGTTCTTGGGAAGTGCCCTCTCAAACTGTGCTGGGTTCCAGCAGCCAGGCCCTATGGAGAGGGGGAGGTTTGGGAAGGTTTCTGGGCTTCTGAGGCACTGAAAAATCCATAAAAAGAGCATATTTTTCTTGGTCTGCTTGGATTATCCTTACAGGACAACCTGGGCTTCAGTAAATGGCACTGTTCTGCCCTCACAGAATCCCTGAGGTTGGAAAAGACCTTTAGGATCATCAAGTCCAAACATCAGCCCAGGACCAGCCCCTGCTCACCACTGACCCTGTCCCCAGGTGCCACGTCCATGTTTGAACACTTCCAGAGTTGATGATGCCCCTGCTGCCCTGGGCAGGCTGCTCCAGTGCTTTACCACCCTTTCCATGAAGAAAATGCTCCTAATTTTCAATCTGAACCTCTGTGCTCAGGGTCTGGTTCTCTCTCAGCTCAGTTTTGGACTGAACACCCCTGTCCCTGTTCTAGGCCTGGGTGGAATCTGCTTCCCTGATTTGCCATATGATGAAAAGAGACCTCAGATGTGGAGAGCAGCTGCAGATCCATAGTATTGACTTTTTTTGACATGCTGTTTATCTGGTTAAGTGGATGATATTTATAAATCAGGCTGTGGTGGCAATCCCAGTGCTTTCTGAATGTCTTTTAAGTTTAATTCAGTAATTTGAGATCGTTGTTCCCAGCTGAAATTTTCTGTTCAGTTTGTTAGGATAGGTGAAGGCTGGATGGGATTTTGTTAGGAAGGATAGAGGCTGGATGGAATGAGCTGTGTGTTAGTTGAGATGCTTATCTTTAATTTTCCACTCATTTTACCAGCTTGCAGGAATCACATAGATCTACTTTTCCAAAACTATTTCTGTGTCTTTTCCCCATTGTTTTCAGTGACAAACCTCAGTGCCTTTTATAGAATTGTAAGGACTTTTTTGTTCTTATTTCCCTGTCTTTATAATGGGCATAATACCACTTTACTATTTTGGTGTTGCTGTAGGAGGATTTGGTGCTTGCATGTTACAGTAACTGATGCCCTGTAAAATGAGATGTTTTTAACACTTCCTATAACCATAAATTAAATACTGTTAACCATGCAGAATGCAGATGTTTAATTCCCTTGCAGTATTATTGGGCTTCTCCTTCCTTATAACACCACACAGCAAAGGTAACTGCTTCAACCTTGCCAAAATTCAGTGCCCTTACCTGTTTTGATGTGTGAGTGCACTCCAGCAATGGTGGCATCACCTTGGAACCCAGTTCCTGCCTGAAGAAACAAATTCTTGCTACTGTAGTCCTTAGAAAAGTGAAAAACAAATGTGAGGGTTACCTGTTTGTGGGGTTTTGGTTTGTTTGTTTTTAGACCTGCTGGTCCCAAATTCTGCCCCCCCTGTTGAATACAGTTCCTCAAATGCTCTCAAGGATGTTACTGAACTGAAAAGTGAATAAATCAATACTGAGAAGTGTTGGCAGACCTGTGCCATGACAAGGCTGTGGCTCTGTTTCTTCCAGGCTGTTACGGGATACGGCCGGAGCTGGTGAACGAGAGCTGGTCGTGCTCGCGGTGCTCGGCCGGCGCGTGGGCAGCGGTAAGGGCTGGAGGCACTTCCCACTGGGGACTGCTGCCATCACTCAGCTGCTTCTGCAGAGATGGGTGGTGGGAGGGTTCAGGCTGCCTTTGACATCCCAGGGGGCTGCAGGCATTTTCTGGGGAGGATAAACAGCGTGGCAGAGCTTTCGGGTGCCGTTCTGAAGGAGTTGTGTTCCCGCAGGAATGCTGCCTGTGCAATCTCAGGGGAGGAGCTCTCCAGATGACCACTGATGGCCGGTGAGTGCTGGCTTTGAGTGTATTTTCCTTCCATACTGCACCTAATCTCCTTGTCTTGTGAATTTGGTCTTAATGCTCAGTGTAGCACCAAGTTTTGGGGTTCTGAAGGGAGCTGCTCCCCGCTGACTTGGCAAGATGAGTGACTGTGCTGCCCTACACTGCACCAGGCTGCTCAACAGCAGAGCTTCTGAACTCTTGCTGAATATGGTTGTTTCTCAGAGAAAAGTCTTCTCAGAGAATGTTTAGTATCGTGCAAAATCAGGTGCAAAAGAAGGTTGATCTCTGTTGTTCCAGAGACATTTACCTCGTGCCATCCTGATTAACAGTCAGTTGGGAACGTTGCCAAGGCTGCCAACCCCTGGAAATGTGCCTCGATGCTGAGGGAGGCAGGGAAATGTTAACTGCCCTCCTGAGCTTTTCATTCAAACAATGGCAGGCCCTGATTTGTGTCTTCACTTTTCTCCCCAGGTGGGTCCATGTAATCTGTGCTATCGCTGTCCCCGAGGCGCGTTTCCTCAGTGTCATAGAGCGTCATCCCGTGGACATCAGCGCCATCCCCGAGCAGAGGTGGAAGCTGGTGGGTGTCTTTTACCTGGGGAGAGTGTCTGGGAACAAGAGCCAAAGGCAAAAGCTGTAACTAGACAGAAAAACGTTGTATGGGTTCGTGAAGCAGCTGAGATTGGAGGTGATCTTGCTCTCATTTCCAATCAAGGGCTCTGGGAAGCTGCATCGTTTGTGTCTGAGCACTGCTGGTGCTTTGACACACAAACAGCTCTGATTTCCAGAGGTGCCTTTACTCCCTGGGAGTGTGCTGTGCCCTGGGCAGAGCCTGGGACTCCTTCCCACCTGCACTCAGGTGTAAACTGCCTGAAAGCTTCCTTTACTCCCAAGTACTGCACAGCAGGAGTGCAAAGGGACACGGTGGTAGAGAGAAGCTGACTTGTTCTTCTCTAGTTCATCTTTCTTTACAAAATTTCTCTTTTTCTATCAAGAAATCTCTTATAGAAATGAATAAACATTTCTGTGACCCTGACTGCAAGGCAAGACTGCAAGGATTTTAATACAAGCCCAGCTCCAAGTTGTTATTTAGCTGTGTGGCCTCATCCGAGGGATTAGTAATGGACGATTCATTAGCTCAGAGCAATTTATCTTAATGTTAGTTAATGCTCCATCACTATAGTGTGTTATTGCAAAATAAATTGTGCTTTTGCTGCTTTTTTTGGTGCAGAAGTCAGCTGGGTGACACAGTGTGGGATGGGGAAGGTGCTGGAGCAGTGATAGATGGGTTAGTGCTGATGGATTCGTTAACAGAGCTGCTACTTAGTGCAGGGAGCCCGGGTGAGAGATTAGGAAGAACCTATCCCTGCTTCCAGAGTTATTTCTCCGTTGTGCAAATGGGTTTTGTACACAAATGTGAATGTAAAAAGCATTCATTATTCAGCAGGAGTGATGGGGCAGCACGATGCCAGGGTGATAAATCTTGCAGCGGTGGCTCTTTATGGATCAGCTGACACTTCCAACGTGCATCCTCTTCATTACCAGCACTTGTAACGCTGAACTTAAAATCCTTTTACACAAGACTCACTTGTATTGCTTAATGGAGCCTCGCAAGGAAACATGACTTAATTCTTTAACCCTTCCTTGGCTACCTGGCAGTCCTGCAGAGCCAGGGCAGTATCAGTGTGTGTCAGACTCTGCTGCTTTGTTCTGCTCCAAAGTGTAGCTGTGTCATCCAGAGCCTCTGCATGGACCCACTGCCCCCATTTCTCCTTCATTCCTCAATTAAATCTGCAAAGTTTCATAGAATCACAGGATATGCTGTGCTGGGAGGGACCCCAAGGACCATCAGCCCAGCTCCTGGCCCTGCACAGACACCCCAACAATCCCACCCTGAGAGCGTTGTCCAAACGCTCCTGGAGCTCTGGAAGGAAATTTGGTTTGATTTCTTCTGTTGTATTCCACTTGCATCTCGTGTTTTCTTCCTGTCTCAGGGAATGTGGAGATTTTTGTGTGAAGTGCCTTGACTGACACAGTCCAGTGCTGGAATTTACAGGCACATGTTCCTTATGCTGCTGTCAGCCAGAGCCTGGCTCGTGGCTCCAATGTCAAAGCCTGGCTTTAAGCCCTTCACTTGGAAAGTTTTAGAGTTATGAATTAGGTAAGGATTAAACAATTGATTTGGATGGCAGAATACAGAGGCAGTGGTGCTTCCAGCAGCAGCTGTGCTGTGGGGTGTGAGATACAAAGGGAGTTTAAATTGGATAAAATTGTGTGGAGAGACTCAAGAGCCATCGTGGGGAGTTTTAGGATTCTTCATAGGAATTGGCAGGTAATTCCTGGAGCACGTGAGGAGTCAGTGGAGGGCTTGGGGGGTGTCTGTGCTTTGGGAGTGAGCAGCTGTGTTTAGGAAGATAAACTGGGGGTGACTAAAAAGTGATGGCATTGGAGCTCCTGACTTTGGCAGTGATGGGCTTGGTGCAGTACTTGATAAAATTGGGGAGATGACCTTTGTGGCTGAAAAAGATGGAAAAGGAGAGAGGGAATGATGTGAAGGGTGAGGACAGTTGATGTGAATGGATGAGGGTGGTGGAGGAGAGAGGGGGTAGGGGTTATCCATGATTATTATTTGATTTTTTAAATATGTTTGTATTATTTTAAGTTCCTGTGATGGGGGCTGAGGTACCAAGGAGTTGCAGTGATCTGGTGAAAGCTGTATCCTGTTCCCTAAGCATGTACCAGCTCTCCCTGTGCAAGCACAGACTTTTCAGTCCATTTGTGGGCATGGCACCATTTTCAGGAATGCAGTTTCCTGCTCCCAGATTGATGGCACATTACAGACCTGTGCACGTAAATTATTTATGACGTGGAAATTTGGAATAATTAGCTGTCATTCCTCAGTGGAGTAAATGAATTGCAGTGTTCATCATGCAGGAGACAGCCCATTTCTTACTCTCAGCTGTGACCTGACTCTGGTGTGCATTTATTCCGAAGATTTCTCTCCTGTGCTTTAGACTCTTTTCCCTCCCACAGAAAATGCCTTTAAATCTCCATGTGCTGCTTTCCCCTTTCCCACAGCACTTTGCACTGGTGTTTCTGTCCATCCCATCTCCCACACTTCCAGGTCTGCATTTTCATACGATCTCAGACTGGTTTGGCTTGGAGGGACCTTAAATCCCATCCAGTGCCACCCCTGCCATGGCAGGGACACCTTCCATTGTCCCCAGGCTCCATCCAGCCTGGCCTTGGGCACTGCCAGGGACCCAGGGGCAGCCACAGCCTCTCTGGGCACCCTGTGCCAGGGCCTCACCTCCCTCCCAGCCAGGAATTGTCACTGCCTCCATCTCCATCACTCCTTACCCTTCAGGCTCACTGTCACTCCCATTTATCTTTTGATCATCTTTGCTCTGAATATCCCCTTGGTGCAGCTCTTGTGCCTGTCACAGGGAGTTTGTGTGGGCACAGCGTGGCACTGGGTGGGTGCTGTTCCTGGCTTGGCAGAGCCCAGTTTGCACCAGGAAGGGCAGATTCCTGCCCTGGGGGTTAATGCTCAGCTGTCCCCGCTGCTGGGACAAGGGGATATCGACAGGTTAATAATGGGATCTGTGCTATTGACTCCCCTCAGTCCTGCTGGGCACTTTCCTGGTGCTTATCTGCCTCTGGAACATGGTTTGCAGAGCGATAACAGCTCAGCTTATTAAAGGCTAAAGCCACGTTCTGGCAGCACTCAGGCTCTGGCTTTGAATTTCCTGGCTTTTGTTCGTTTGTGTAAAAAGGCCAAATTAATCTTTGGTGTAAACAAACTGCCTTCAATTAATTCATAGGAGGGAATGGGACTTATTTCATATAAATGTGGGCAGGGAGGGGGGCATTGCACAGGAATAAGGAAGAACAAATCTCCTTTTCTTTGCCATCTTTTGCTTCCAAGGAAGAGCAGTGCTCCTGGAGAAGGAATCCCAGAATCCCAGAATGGTTTGGGTTGGATGGGACCTTGAAGGTTTTGGAGTTCCACCCTGTGCCATGGTCAGGGACAGCTTCTGTTCATTTTATCCAGTGAAAGGCATATTTGTCTCGTGTGTGTGATATTAATTTTGCCCTGATTTGCCTTGTCCCAGCCTCAGCTAAGGTAAAGAAGCTGCTCCTGGATCCCTGGCAGTGTCCAAGGCCGGGTTGGGTGGGGCTTGGAGCAGCCTGGGACAGTGGAAGGGGTCGCTGCCATGGCAGGGGATGAGTGGGATGAGCTTTAAGGTCCTTCCAGCCCAAACTATTCTGGGATTTGCTGATCAGTGATAGATTCCTTAGACTGGAAACGTTAAAAACTGAGTGGTGTTTCCAAATGGATCCCTGGAAACATCATGCAAGCACCCATTCTTTAGACTGGGATTCCCAAAATCTCCTTTTCTGTGTTTCTGAGGGGCTGGAAACAAGAACTGGCGCTGTTATAGGGAGTGAGGAAATTTATCTTGTCCCCACTACAGCTCCTGCTCACTGTCAGTGCCATCAGGCTTAGGATTTTTAGCTTTGAGGAAATGTAATTTCTTTTTAAAGCAGTCACATGTCTTACACTGATTTACCTAATAACTGGCTCTACTTTGCAGAAAATGAGTGTGAAAATGTCTCCAAGATTTCAGACCTTTTTCCCCCTGCAATTCTGGTGTTTTGGTACAATGTTTTTATTTCTTTTGTTTGCAAAACTGACTGAATTATCTACAGTGGCTCATCTGAGATGGATGCCAATAAAATATTTATGGTTGATATGCTTATGCATCTAAAATAAGCCCACAGTGTTTTGGTTCCATTACATGATTTTATATTCTATGAGGTCTAATCGATACAATGTCCCATTAAATATAACAGAGCAAATTGCCACCCAGTTACTGCACTCTTTTCCTTCAAAGAAATGAAAATGTTATTTTCCAGCAGAGCATCTGTGAGGATCCAGCTGCTGTTGGAATTAATGTGGTGTAGATGCACTGCTGTGTGTGAGGGGGTGAGGGTGCAGGTGCAGCAGGTCTCTGGTACTCTGGTGGTGTTTGCCTGGGTCCCGTTCCCTCATCCCTGCAGTGAGCCCAGTCCCAACTGGAGCTGTCTGTCCCTGCCCAGTGCGGCTCTGCAGGGCTGAGTGTGACTGGGAGGGGCTGGCACGGCCCTGGGACTGGGGAGGTGGGGAAAGGACGGTGTCTGCTGGAGTTCCTTGGCTGGCAGAGATCCCGGGTGGGTGCACACAGACAGTCCTGGCCCTCTGCGTGGGGCAGAGAAAGTCACTTCTGGCTGTGCCTTCTGTGCCCTCTGGCTCTGGGCACTGTGGCCAGGGGCTCTGGGCACTGGGCTCTGGCTCTGGGCTCTGCAGCCAGGGACTCTGGGCACTGTGGCCAAGGGCTCCGGCACTGTGGCCTGGGCTCTGGGCACTGCGGCCAGGGGCTCTGGGCTCTGGGCTCTGGGCACTGCAGCCAGGGACTCTGGGCGCTGTGGCCGGGGGCTCCGGGCACTGGCTCTGGGCACTGGGCTCTGTGGCCAGGGGCTCTGGGCACTGCGGCCAGGGGCTCCAGGCACTGGCTCTGGCTCTGGGCACTGCAGCCAGGGGCTCCGGGCTCTGGGCTCTGTAGCCAGGGGCTCCAGGCTCTGGCTCCAGGCTCTGCGGCCAGGGGCTCCGGGCACTGACTCTGGGCACTGCAGCCAGGGGCTCCAGGCTCCGGGCTCTGTGGCCAGGGGCTCTGGGCTCTGTGGCCAGGGGCTCCGGGCTCTGGGCTCTGTGGCCAGGGGCGCCGGGCGCTTGGGG
>VZRV01008789.1:66577-80676 GCA_013398115.1 Falcunculus frontatus
GGGCTCTGGGCTCTGTGGCCAGGGGCTCTGGGCTCTGTGGCCAGGGGCTCTGGGCTCTGTGGCCAGGGGCTCTGGGCTCTGTGGCCAGGGGCTCCGGGCTCTGGCTCCGGGCTGTGCTCCGGTCCCGAGGCGTGTCTGAGTTGCAGCCCTGTTCCCTGCAGAGGTGTGTGTACTGCCGGAAGCGGATGAAGAAGGTGTCGGGGGCCTGCATCCAGTGCTCCTTCGAGCACTGCTCCACGTCCTTCCACGTGACGTGCGCGCACGCGGCCGGGGTGCCCATGGAGCCCGACGACTGGCCCTACGTCGTGTCCATCACCTGCTTCAAGCACAAAGCAGCGAACCAGAACGTAGGCCTGGGGCTGGGCCTGTGGCATCGGGGGACTCTGGGGTTTTGTTGGGTTGCTTTTTTTCTGGGGGTTATTGAAATGGTTTCTCCCTGCCTGTGTTGGCTCAAAAAGTTTATGTGCTCTTAATGCAGAATAATTGTCCAGGAAGCCATTCCTGGGAATGGCTTTAATCTGCAGGAGAGCTGGTTTAGATGGGATATGGGGAAGGAATTCCTGGTTGCAAAGGGGGGTAAAACACTGGCACAGGGTGCCCAGAGCAGCTGTGGCTGCCCCTGGATCCCGGGCAGTGCCCGGGGCCGGGCTGGACATTGGGGCTTGGAGCAGCCTGGGACAGCGGGAGGTGTCCCTGCCATGGCAGGGGTGGCACTGGATGGGATTTAAGGTCCTTCCCACCCAGACCATTCCGTGATTCCATGGAATTTTTGACCCAGCTTTTCCGGGTGTGGCTGGCAGCTGACTCCCTGCTGTGTCCCACACAGGTCCCGTTCCGGAGGGAGGTGGCCCTGGGGCAGACAGTGATCACCAAGAACAGGAACGGGCTCTACTATCGCTGCAGGGTCATTGGCACCACCACCCAGACCTTCTACGAAGTGAACTTCGACGATGGCTCCTACAGTGACAACGTTTACCCCGAGAGCATCATTGTAAGGCAGCTCTGGGGACACTCCTGCATCACAGAGAGCACAAACTGTTATCTGTGCCTTGGGGTGGAACAGGAAAGCAAAACTTAACTTTTTCATTTTAATTTTTAAGTTGCTGCTTGCCTAGAAAATCTCATCCTGCTCTTCATGACGGGTCTTGTTTCTGACATTATCTCATTTATTTTTTGGTTGCTTTACAAAGATGTGATCTTGCTGAATGCAGATGACTTCACAGAAAGCAGTGTTTGTTCTGAGTTTCATCCTATTTGTTTTGTGGTTGAATAATCTTATTTTTCAACTGACAAGTGTGATTCATGGGGGAAGCAGATTGTCCGTAAGCACTTCTGGTTCAAAACAGGGAATTCACTTAATAGAGGGAATGTCTGGAAGAGGCTGATTTGTCAGCTCATGCATTGCCTTCCTGATCGTGCCACTGATTCAGTGAGTTGCCCTGCTTGTTTCTGAGATACAGGAGATGTGATGTTTTGGGATTTGTAATGAGAAATGTCCATGAGCTGGGTGCTGTCTGCAGAAGGAGCTGCCAGTGTTGATTGCTGGTCTCTCAGGCTGCTTTTGTTGGAGATGCCCACAATCAATCACAAGTGCAGGAACTTACCTTATAGCTCATGATAATGTTATGTGCTTTTAGCACACCTCAGCTGTGTCTCTGAGCCCTCTCTCTCTGTCCCCAGAGCAGGGACTGCATCCAGATGGGGCCCCCTCTGGAGGGGGAGCTGGTGCAGCTGCAGTGGACGGATGGGATCATCTACAAGGCCAAGTTCATTGCAGCCCAGATCAGTCAGATTTACCAGGTGAGTGTGGCTCTGGGGAGCTGCTCCAGGGTGGGAGAGCTGAGCCTGCACCAGGGATGGGCTGCTGGGGCTGGGCAGAGCAGGAGGAGGATTTGGGAGCACAGATGATTTATTCCCTCTGAGTTTGTCCAGCCTGAACTTGACACCCCCATTAAACTGTGCTCTGTGTCCTTCTGCTTTATCCAGAAAAGTGTATTAAAGTCTTGAGCAAAGGAAATAAGAATCCCTTAAAAATTTTTAATAGTTTTAACATTTTTCTGTGCACATTTCCATGAATAAACATCCCTGGAACATCTGATGCATAATTCATGATATAATCAGTGCTTAGCAAAAAGGGTTTCATGGGAGGAGTTTTTTGTACCTGGCTGACTATTTCTGCTGCTTGAAATACAAATGTTCTTTAGTAGCTGGAGTTGTTTCCTTGTGACCTGTGAAAATGCTTTGTTTAAGATGAAAGAAATTCTTATTACCATGTTGGCCTGAATACAGGGCTGCTTTTATTATAAGTGAAAAGCTGCTTTTTTCAGGATGTGAATCAAAAATCAGTAGAAATGTGAGGTGCTGTGCCTGGGAGGGGGGAGCAGAGGTGCTGGGCCAGCTGGAGCACAGATATTTTGGGATCCACGGAGCACTGAATGAATCCACTTGGATAAGACAGAGGTGCCTGAACAGCACTGAAAGCAGCACATTTTGGGTTCAGCATCCTCACCAGAGCTTGGGAGTGCTCATTCCACAGCAGCCCTGGAAAGGTGCAGTGCCTCCATGGGAGCTGGGTGTGGCACAGGCTGCCCATGGGCTGCTCAAATGCTGCCTCTGATTTCAGCTTCTGCCTCCCTGCAGGTCGAGTTTGAAGATGGTTCTCAGCTAATGGTAAAGCGTGGGGATATTTATACCTTGGAGGAAGAGCTTCCCAAGAGAGTCAAGTCTCGCCTGGTGGGTACCAAAATAGCAAGCAATAAACCAGCTGCAGCTTGCAGAACCCCTTCACATTTTCTTAATATATTTTTTAGACATTAGGTGAGTGCAGCCTCCAATTTCTGTGGCTGTAAAACTGCTTGTCATTCCCAAAATACACGGAGTAGAAGAAATCCTGGCCATGAATGCTTGAGAGGCACAGAAATGATTTTCCCTTGCACATGTTCAGCTCAGAGTTTTATTTCCTCTGGTTAAAAGATTATGTTTGGATCATTTTACTCCATGTGAATTCAGTTATGTGGAGTCATCCTGTCCAAATGTGAGGTGAGCTGGGCTGCAGCTCAGTGGTTTCTGGAGAGCCGTGGGACCAAACCCCCTTTTCTCACCAAACTGCAGATTTAGTGCAGCTCTTACCTATAAATCTCTTAATCTACAAGATCAGGCAGTCTTTAAGTGCATACAGTGGAATTACTGAGCCTAGAAAAGATGAGGGATTTATTTCATAGCTTTTTTTGGTTCCAGACTTGCTGGGTGTTTTCAGACCTGGTGCTTCACCCTTTCAGACCGTTTCATTTAACCCAGGGATGGGACTGGAGAATGCCCGGGTTGTTCCTGGCCCAGGACACGACCCGTGGGTCTCTCTCTTTTCCTGCTGTGCCTCTGATGGTTGTTTTGTGTCTCCTGCAGTCCCTCAGCACGGGGGCCCCTCAGGAAGATGTGTTTTCAGGAGATGAAGTGAGAGCAGCCAAGCGTCCCCGGCTGGGGAATCCGAGAAATCCTGAAGAATATGGACAAACCCCAGATTACTTGGCCTTTATGGAGAGCCTGTTGCAGACACAGTACCAGCCTGGGACTCAGAGCAACATGTTTTAACCAGGATTCCTTCAAAATATTCAATTAACCCTTTTTGAGTTTGTGGAAAATTAAATATGAAGCTGTGGAATGGAAGACCAGCCCTGTGCAATAGTCTGCTGTGAATTTCTTTCATCTCCTCTTGGTTTGGACTGCAGGAAATCCCTGTCTGGCTGCTACCTCGACCTTGCCAGGAGTTGCTGACCAAGAGCTGGGGAGCTTGGAAACCCTTCAGCTTTTCACACGGAGACTTTGGAAGAGTTTCTACAGATGGAGCTTTGTGACTGGTTCTTTTTTTATGAGGAAAGGGTTAAAATTTAACAAAATGACTTTTTCAAATCTGTCAAACTTTTGTCTTTCAAGGTGCTATTACACTGACTACTGAAGCAGCCTTTGGAATCGTGTTTTCTGTACATAGACGTCACCTTTGTGAAGTTTTCTATGAATGAGCATTATTAAAAAAAAAAAAGCAAGCAAAAATAGGAAAACGAAAGTTTCCACAAAACATTTTTCTAGATTATGGCTTTAAAACAGAAAATAAATGAAAACCTCCCCCCTCACCCCCAAATGAATTGGGACTGATGTTACAGCGGGGAGAGGGAGAGCAAGAGCAGATGTCCTGGAATGTTCTGGGTTCTTCTTTTGTAAAGAAACACTATCTTTGTAAGCTGGGGAAGGTGGGGGAAGAAATGTTCACAGCTGGGATGTTTCTTACCACTGTCTCTCTGAAAGCCCTGAGAGGGGCGTTGGCATCGCTGCCACGGCACCAGGGAGGGACTGAGCAAGAAATGGCCAGGTTTGGGTCATTCCTGTCATCTCCCTTCCCCATCTTTGCCATCACGGTTGCTTTCTAGTTCAGGATCAGCATGGCTTTGAGTTCCAATGTGCCACCCTTGTTTGGCAGGTGTTCTGTTGCTGCTTGTGTTAGTTCCTTCCGAGCCACCCCGGTCCCGCTGCGGCGAGAGCTCCGAGGGGCTGCCCCCGCTCCCTGGCAGCACTTCTCCCTTAGCAACCTTTCTCTTTTCTTTGTCTTTTATTTTTTAATATATTTTTTTTTGAGTTGTGCTCCTTACAGTGTGAGAATCATTCCATGACAGAAGCTTGGGAGGTGTTTGTATGTTTTTCTTTTATCCTATTAAAGAAGAAATTCCCCAAACATCTGATTGTCGTGACATCCTTTCCTTAAGTAAAGACTGAGCCTTTGAGTTACTCCTGGGGAAGAGGAGTGCAAGCCCTGCCTTTGATTGGACTCAGCTCACTGAGGACTGAAGGAGCATTAAAGGCAAACCCAAACCCTGAAGTACTGAGTGGGCAGCTCCCACCTGGACGCTCGGAAATCGCCCCCGGCGAGGAGCTGATGTGGAGCAGTGCTTGGGAAGGAGCCTGATCCAAACCCTGCCGAAGTCACTGGAAAGTCTTCCACTTCCTTTGGAGGACCTCAATCAGTTCAGAGGGAGAGAACAAGGCAGTGCTGGTCCCGAGCTGGAAGGGGGCTGTGGCAGATCTGGGGAGGTTCAGGTGAAGGGGGAGAGAGCAGCCGGACCCTCCCCTCCCTCCACGGCCCGGCCGGGCCAGCAGAGAGACCTGGGATGCTGCACTGCAATCTTTTCCACTTAATTCCCTGAAATTACTGGATGGAAAGAGACAATATTCTTGTTTTTATTATTATTTTTTAAGCCCCTTTGCAAGGTGGTTGTTCTGGGGAGAGGCTTTTAAGCAACGCTCTGGCTGGATCTGTGAGGGAATAAGTGGGAAGGATTTGTGGGCTAGCAGATGGTAGATTAGCATCTTAAGAGACTCCATGGGTATTAAACTGTCCTAGTGAAAGAGTGGAGATAGAATGAAGCAATTCAATTTTTTTTTGCTTTGGTTTTGTTCTCCCTTGAGGATTGGAGTTCCCATCCTTTCTCCTGCCTCTGCTCCGGGTCCTTTTCGTGTGCGTGGCTGCGCGTGCGCGGTTGTAAGGCCTTGGAAACGGGCTTCTGCTTTCTGGGTTTTTTTTATTTCTGAGTTTTTGACGTTTTCAGTAGATGTCTCCACGAATAAAACCAAACTGAGACTAATAAAAGTTTAAAAAATTGGCAAGGTTCTCCCGAGCCTCGGTTGTTCCTCCTACAGAGCTGTCTCCTGTCGGTTGAAATGTGATTAAATAGAAAACTTGCTGTATAAAAGACTAAGAATGTTGCCAGGACATGAGAGAAATATTTAAAACAATGAAAGAGAAATTTAACCAGCAGAGGATTTTTTTTGGAGGTGGGAGGGAAGGGTGGGATGGGATGAGTGGTTGTGAGCGACGGGGAATTTCCTCTGCATGTTCGAGTCCTGCAATAGCACCCTTGCTGTATCCATATGTAGTACCTTTTCCAAATACTATTTATATTGTAAAAACAAAAGTGTGTTTCCTCACCCCATATTCAGATGCTGAGTTATGTTGAAACATGAACCTGGAACTGCTGAATGCCCTTCCTTGGTGGGAGGGTTTTCTCTCTTTTTGTTGATTTTTAAATCCCTCTTTTTGGTTTAGGAATGACTTGTGCAGGTTTGGGATAGTGGCCATATTGATGGCCTCTGGGCATCAGACTTTTGAAAAGGAAATAGGAAATGCACATTCCTACCCCTTCCTCCAGTGAAATATATTTGTGTCTGATTATGTGCTATAAAAATAATGATTTTTTTTCTTTCTCCCCCCTAGATTAAGGCTGTGATGTATTTTTTGCCTATTTTTTTCTCTGCCTCTAGGTTCAAAATGAATTAAAGGCTGTTGAGCATTTCAGAATGACACTTTTTGGGGGGTTGAAGTCTCTTCATTTCTAAGTTTAAAGTCTTGTGCAGCAGGAGGTCCTTTGAACCTCCTCAAACAGCATCTTCCTGTTTAAACACCTTAAATTTCCCATCCTGAGCTTTTTGACAGATTCCTCTCCAGTTATTGCAGGATGAGGCTGCTGCTGCAGGTTGTGTGAAAGAAAAGAAATCTCCAACTTCCAGTCTTTTGCAGATTAATGGTTTTCCTCGAGGTGATCTGAGGAATCGTCCAGTGGGGAGGAGCTGCTGGGAGGAGCTCTTGGGATTCACACCCCCACGAAGCTTTTACCTCTGAGGTTGAGGTTGGTGCTGTGTTGCTGCAGTAGGAACTGAGGCGATTTTGAAGGTGTCTTAAGCAGCAGCACTTGGCAGGAGCTGCCCAGACCCGTGGTCAGAGGGATCAGTGCCTCCGTGGCTGCCCCACAGGGTGGGATGGGCATTTCCACATTTCCACAGTTCCACATTTCCACATTCCCACATTTCCACAGTTCCACACAGCCCCCGCAGTCACTGTGGGTCTGTGCTGCTCCCTGAGCTGCAGCTGGTGTGGGGTCACAGGGCAAGGTCCCATTCAGGGTGTGTGGGGTCACAGGACAAGGTCACATTTGGAGTCTGTGGGGTCAGAGGAGAAGGTCACATTCAGGGTCTGTGGGGTCACAGGAGAAGGTCACATTCAGGGTCTGGGGGGTCACAGGAGCAGGTCACATTCAGGGTCTGTGGGGTCAAAGGAGAAGGTCACATTCAGGGTCTGTGGGGTCAAAGGAGAAGGTCCCATGTGGGGTCTGTGGGGTCAGAGGAGATCCTGCTGGGCCAGGGAGCCCTCGGGGAGGCGATGGGAATGCCACAAATGCTGGGCTGGGAGGAAGAGCGTGGCTGGGCACAGCTCCTCACCCTCCTCCTCCTCACAGCTCTCCATCTCCTGACCCCTGGAGAAAGGTGTTGATGGCATCAGCCCCCGTTCCCCTGCAGGGCTGAGCTGCAGCTCCACTAACGCTGGTTCCAGTTTCCCCCTGTGGCTTTTCCCCGCTCTCTGTTGGTGCCAGCTCCATCCTCTGGAGCTGCTGCCTGCACCATGCTCGGGGTGGTGCTGCTCTGCAGCTCCCACCTGCCTGGAGCTGCTGCTCCTGCCCTGGCAGGCTGTGCCAGGATGCCCAGCAGGGCTGAGATGTGGAGCTTTCCCTGGCACTCTTTGTCCTCTGCTGGGTCATGCTTCTCTCACTGGGGTCCCATGGAACCAAAATTTGGATTCTCATTTTGGTTTCCTATGGAAACAGCTCTTGCAAATGCACTTCTGCAAATCTCCAGTGCAGATCCGTGTCCACACGTGGGATTTGGTGGATTTCCCACCCACGGCCTCTCCTGGCTCCCAGCTTGTGCAGGGCTGGACATCCCAGGATCTCAGACACTCACTCTTCAGTGCACTTGCTTTATTTTTGCTTTATTTTTTTGCCCGTTCAGCTTAGGGAAAGGGCAGATGATGGAAAACCCTTGTCACGTGCTGCAGACATCTGTGCTTTGGCCAGTTTTGCAGAACTTCTATTTCTTGAGGTTATTCCGTGAGGACTTTTCTCTGTTCCCCTTCCCTTGCTGTTTGTATTAGTTCTTCATCAGTAGTTCTCTCTCAGCTTGAACAAATTGCACCAGTTAAATAAAATTAAACAGGTGCAATTCCCTTCTGGAAGGAGGCCCATGCTTTGGTGGGAGCGCTTCACTCAGGGAGTTTTAGCTTAAGGTAACCAGGAACTGTTTTAACCTAAGCTTGGCTCTGAAGGTGCTGTTTCAGTTTAAAAGCAATTTGAGCTGAGCTCGTGGAATTTCCCACCCCGTGAGTGAGTTTAACCCTGGAGATTCAGCGGTGCCTGAGTCAGAGCACCTGGCCCAGGTGGGACCCACGGTGACCCCGGAGTTACGGGGACAGAGGGAACAAATCACGGGGCAGAGAGGCTCCAGAGGGGCTCCTGTGGGTTCCTGATTTCCAGCCCATGTTCAGGTCATCTCTTGTTCCTTGTCCCATGAACAACTGTGCTGGCACAGGCACACAAAAAAAGGCAGTTTTGGCACAATCCTGAGACTCGAATGAGCTGGAGCTGTTGACACAGAATTATTTGGCAGCTTTGATAGCAGAAGAAGAGAAGTCCTTGGGTTACTTGCTCACCAATAGAAAATCACTGGGAGTTATTTATTCTGCATGAGAGCAGCAAAACAATTAAATTTTTGGTTTCCAAGAGGGGAAATGTAAAGGTCGCTGTGCAAATACTGTTTGGAATTGCACAGCGACCACAGTTTAACCACTTTTCCTGTGGAACAAACAGGATTTTGGCTCTGTTTCAGCACAGTTGACTTTGGCTTACCTCTCCATCCCAGCCTTGCCATTTCAGATGCCAGCTGCTAATATCCCCCAGCAAACGAGCTCGCAGCCAATCTGTCTCTGAAACAGGAGTGATACCCTCCCCTGTGCCCCAGATCAGGGTTTAAAAATAAGTAAATGGCCAGATCCACTGCTCATCTGCTTCATTTAACGGAGCCATCTCTGGAAAACACAGCAAATTGTCTTTGATTAGGAGTGAATGGTCAGTTAGCCATGATCCAGGCCAAGATGCTGCTGCTGCTGTGGAGAGGAGCAGGGATTCATTTGCCTGCCTAAAGAGATGAATCTGAGTTGATTGGAGGTGCAGAAGGGTCCCTGGACAGTTTTCTCTGTGGAGAAGCCACGAGGTGGGAGAAGGGCTCTGGTGTAAATCTGATTTCCTCGTGGCTCTGCTTAGAGCTGAGTTTCCTTCTCTTTGTTACCTGAGCAGCTCGGAGCCACTTGGAGCTGGAGAAATGGTGTCTGCCTAATCTGGGATTCAGCTCCAACATGGAATTAACGCTGCAATCCAGGAGCTTTGTGGCCTGGCTTGGGTGATTAGTGTGAGATTTTTGTCAGCACAAAGTGAAAAATCTGCCTGAGCACAACGGTGTGAGATGTCTCTGCTCGGGGGTGGGCTGGGGGTGGGCTGGGTTACAGGAGCCATTTATCATCACAGTTTTCACTAATTCAGCTTAGAGACAATTGGCTGCTCGTTAAATGCTGTGATTCCTCTCACTTCCGTGATAGTCCCACATCAAGGACTTGGTCCATTTTGTCCAACTTCATTTCCCTGCAGTTTTTCCCAGTAGTAAGAGATGTCCTCGGGTTTTTCCTGGTTGGATTCAGGTGTTTGTGCTCAGACCCGAGTGGTGAAGCACCTGCAGGTGATGGGAACCTGGTGGAGCTCTGCCGTGAGCAGCAGCACTGGCAGTGCCTGGCACAGGGTGCCCAGAGCAGCGGGGGCTGCCCCTGGATCCCTGGCAGTGCCCAAGGCCAGGCTGGACAGGGCTTGGATCCGCCTGGGACAGTGGAAGGTGTCCCTGCCATGGCAGGGGTGGCACTGGGTGAGAGACAAAGTTTGTAGAAATTCAATTTTTCTGTTGGTTTTCCTCTCCCAGCTTTCACCTGGATACAGCTGAGAAAAAACCAGCCCCGAGCTGAGGAGTTTCTGTTGTTGTACCAAGAGTGAAGAGTTTCTGCTGAAACCCTGGGGCTCAGTCTCGGTGTGAGGGCAGAGGGAGCTGGGGCTGGGAGCTGTGCGTGGCACCGGCTCCAGCCTGCCCCAGGAGCTGCTGTAGCTTCCCTGGAAAGGGAACTGATGCTCCTTTTCCTCTCTATCTTTCCCTTTTTCCTCTTCCCTTTTCCCTTCAGTGCAGCGTCTCTGTGCCGCAGCTCCTGGGTCCAGGTGCTCCTGGTTGTAACCTGGTTGTAACCTGGTTGTAACCCTGCCTTCCTGTTCCTCCTTATTTTTATGTCAGTGCTCAGTGGGGGAAGTTTTTCCTTTTGTACAGCTTTGCTTTCAGTTTAACAACTCTCTGCTTCCCTGTAGAAAATTGCAAATAGGCTCTTGCAGCTGCTTTGTTCCTACTCCGGGTTCGTTTCTTTCCTCAGGATTTGACTGCACTGTGCTGGGAGAGGAGGAGGAAAATCCCTTCCACGAGCAGGCTGCCAGCTCAAGGAGCTCCTGGTGTTTCCCTGAGGGCTTCCTCCAGTCCAGAGCGAGGAAAACAAATTAAAACCAAGGTGATGGAACCCACCAGAATATTTTACACTTATTTTTGTGATTTATTAACTCCAGAGTAGGTCAAGGAAATTTATGGCATTGCGTTTTTGTATTGCTGGAGCATCCTGTGTGCATAATTTGGGGTGAGATTAATTCCTGTGTGATAAAGGAATAAAAAACCACAGTGAAGACAGGCTTGTGCCCTGGAAATGGTTTTGAGTCTCTGCTAGAACACGGTGAAACAGGATAATGGGGAAAATAATGGGAGATGTGGTTTGCTGTGTAATCACCAGCCTCTGGAGATTTTATTTTGGTGACTCAGCAGACACAGAAATGAAAACTTGAGACATTTGGCCCCTGCCAAGGTCGTGGTTGTTGCTCTTACAGCAGGATTTGAAGTTTCACAATGAATTTGGGGCAAAAGGAAAGAGAATTCCCTGGTGTTTCTGGCACCCTTGGCAGCTCCCTGCAGGGACATGGGCCTGGCAGTGGGGTGGGATGAGACTGGGGATGGGTTAAGAATTATTCCAAGTGCTCAATGTCTTTGAGGCGATGATTTGTTCCCAAAAAACAAATGTCAGCTCTGCAGGGCACTTGCAAAGAGGGGAAGAAGCTGGGAGGAAAAGAAAATGAAACAGGGAAGTTTTTGGCGTTGTGAATGTTTGGGATCCCTCGCAGGAGCTGTGAGCTGAGGTGGGAAACCACCCCTGGCACAGCTCCAGCATCTCCCCCCAGGGCAGGCTCGGGAATCACCCGGGACAGAGACGTGGAGGCACAGTCAGGGCTGGGTCTGCTGGGATCCAGGGGCTGTTTGACACAGCAGGGAAACCCCTGGGGCCGTGTGAGCCTCCCTTGCAGCCTGGGAGGGAGCTGAAATTCCTTGGAAAGGGGCTGGGCTGAGAGGCAGCTCCCTCCCAGGGCAGAGGGAACCAGCCCAGAGCTGCTGGGGCTTCACCCAGGGACCCCCCAGTTCTGCCTCCCCTCCCCTGCAAGGAGCAGACAAAAGCCAAGATCTGATAATAGAATCTGGTTGGAACAGCTGTCTGCTGACAAGTATAATAAACTGTATTAATGGTGTCATTATTATTCCCTAATTAAAAGCTAATAACTAAGAGTTAATTGCCTTTAAAAGATGAAGCAGCGCCATGGCAGGGATTTATCTCTGTTTTTCTTTGCTCGCCTGGCTGTGCTGATATTTTCAGGCTAATTAATTGAATCAAATCTTACTGAAAACTAATAATCTCCCTGTGTCGATTCAGCCAATTGAATTAAAAGGTGTTTGCTGTGTGCTGGGCTTAAACAACCCGTCACATATTTGTAAATATATCTCTGTGTGTGTCACAGCTTGTCACCTCGGGTCCCAGGGTCAGCAGGACACGGGCAGAGACCTCAGTGGGAAAAGGTTTGGATGGGGAAAAGTTTCTCCTCATGTTCAGAGGAGGGAAATGGAACTTCCCAGTGGCAGAGGACAGGGCTGGATGGGAGCTTGGGAAGGAATTGTTCCCTGGGAGGGTGGGGAGGCCCTGGCACAGGGTGCCCAGAGCAGCTGTGGCTGCCCCTGGATCCCTGGCAGTGCCCAAGGCCAGGACATTGGGGCTTGGAGCAGCCTGGGGCAGTGGGAGGTGTCCCTGCCTTTGTGCAGACACAGCTCCTGATTCTGCTGCTCCCCATTTCCCCCAGCCCTCTGTCTCCTCTGGGGTGTTTTGGGGTGTAGGAGCAGTCACAGAACCCTGTGTGGAACCCCCCAAAGCATCCCCTCCATGAGCTCCTGGCACTCCTGGCACTCCTGGTGCCAGTTGGAAGGAACCAAATGTTCTCTTTGGAAGTTCACGTTATCAGTGTTAATCTTCTGTGTGGAGTAAATTTTATTAAAGTTCCCCAAAGAGCAAATTGTAAATTCATTAGTGCCCATTTTGGACTGCACCTTCCCTCATTTTGGGTAAAAAGGAGATTAGAAGTCATCTGGGCTCTGTGATAATTAAAAAGAAGATGCTCAAACATAATTCTTAATTAAACAGTAATGAGATAAGAACTTGTGTAGTCTGCTTTTGGTCTTTTGGAAAGATGCAGAGGTTCCCATTGTAATTATGTGATTTATGATCTTCCTCACAAAGATGTAATTAGTTTTTTCTCCCCCCTTTTTAAAATTTAAACATTATTTAGATAAAAAAATTGTGCAACAATTTGAATCTGCTTTTCCTGAGGGAATAGTAATTTGGTTTGATTTATCTTTAGGTTTCAACCGAAAAAAATTCTTTGTAGCTAAAAGGGGATACCCTAAAATCTAACCCCTCCTGCAAGTCCAAGAGCTCTGAGGAGAGGCAGGTGGGAGAGGGGGAGTGAGACATTCGAGGGTAAGAAATTGTGAAAACATTTCTTTCTGCTTAAAAAGGTCAAATCTGTGTTTCCAGATGTCACCTGTGGAAAGTTTCCCCCCCTGACACCGACCTGTCCTGTGAATTGGCCCCTTGGAGGGTTTGTTTCTGCCTCTCACCCTCTGTGCAGATGGAGCGAGCCCTGGAGCTGCAGGGGGGGAACTGGAGGAGCTTCAGGGTCTCTTCACCCAAACCAGTCTGGGACTCCCTGTGGTGGATCTGCAGCTCCAGGCACTACTGGATTCTTAGCAGTGGCCCTCCAAGCTCGTTCTGTTTGATTTTATTCCCTTGTCCCTCCACTCCCCTGCTGCTGGAGACTCCCTGGAGGCACCTCCAGCATCTCCTCCTCAGCCTCTAAAAATATCCCGTGGGCAAAATCTGCAGGGCCCATGGTGGGTTTATTTTAGTCATTCGCACTTTTTTTGGGTGGTTTTCATTGTATTTCTGGCTGTGTGACTCAGCTGCCTCGGCTGTCACCCCTGGGGGAAGGGTTTGCTCCTCACCCCCGAGGCAAACGCTGGCAGCTCCATCCTGGTGTGCTCTGGAGGGGTGAAGGTGGGTGCATTTCAGAGTGGGACTGCAGCGTCCTCCCCTGAGCCCCAGCACACGGACAGACACCTCATGGAATTCCAGAGTGGTTTGGGTTGGAAAGAACCTTAAAGCTCATCTCATTCCAAGCCCCTGCACGGGCAGGGACATCTTCCACTGGATGGAGCCCCATCCAGTCTGAGCCTTAGGCAGTGTTTGCTGCCCTAAAAATGTATAAGAATACATCAGTTGATTGGGTGTGAGTTGTTCTTTGCTCACAGCAGTGCCAATGTGCCATCCCCACCCCGCTGGGACGTGCTTGGCTCTCCCAGCCCAGAGATGGGAGAAGGGCCCGGTGGAAGTGGAACCTGAATCAGTGATGTTCAGCAATTTCCTGAACAACACCTTACGTGTCTTGGGCAGAACGTTATATATTTAAAGAGAAGAGATTTTTTTTTTAATCTTTTGGACACAATTTTTTTCGAGGGGTTTATTATCCTCAGTAAGCCCGGGATAAAGGCCTTGTGTAACCCATTAATCTGGGACTGCCATCTGCACGTCTGTGGGTGCCCCGGGTGTGCACGGCCGGGCACGGGGACACATGGACACGGCCCCAGGTCCTCAGTCAGGGATTTCTCCCTCTAATGGCTGCAAGGAGTGGGGCCTTCGGTGTTCCAGGAGATAAAGGCACAGCGAGGTTGGGACTGTGCAAATCACAGAGGGATCCGGGGTTCCTGCTCTGCAGATGGAGGGA
>VZRV01008789.1:84642-210989 GCA_013398115.1 Falcunculus frontatus
CAGGGACACACGGACGGGGACACATGGACAGGGACACACGGACAGGGACACACGGACAGGGACACATGGACAGGGACACACGGACGGGGACACACGGACGGGGACACACAGACGGGGACACACGGACGGGGCAGCAGCACCCCCCAAAGGGGGCAGATCCCTTCTGGGGGGTCCCGGGGCTGGCTGAGCCCCCCACTCACCCATCACTGAACCAGTGCCACCCTCACGCCTGGGCACTGCTCCTGTGGGCCCAAAGCTCCCCAGATGAGCTGTTCCTCTGCAGCCACATGTTTGGCTTGTGCAGTGCCTATTTTTAGCAGGAGCAGAGGGAGAGCAGAGGGACAACAACTGTTCCCTGGCCCCGGCAGGATGGGTTTGGGAGTCTCTGCCCAGAGCAGCTGCCTCGGGCCTGCCCTTCCCACACACACAGGGCTGCAGCACGTTCAGACAATCTTCCTTTAATACAAAGTCAATATATCTACATACACCGTGGTATGAAAACCACTTACTGTTTCAGTTTGAAATAACAGTGTGAAAGCAACAGCACTTTGCTCTCATACAAAGAAAAAAACCTCCCCCCTCCCCCCAACTTGTCCAGTAAGATTTTGCTGCAACATACTTAGAAATTTGGGCAACTTTCACACAAATAAGTAAAATCTCGAAGAAGCCTTTCAGTCGGTTCTTTTTTTTTTTTTTTTTTTTTTTTTTTCAGTGAAAGACAGGAAATGGGTTGTGTGGGGGGTTCTGGGCAGCACTTGATGGCCATGATTACCCCTTCTAGAAAAATAAAAAAAAAGGAAAGGGCAGAGGTGAGCAGAGTGGGGCAGGGCAGGGTGGCTTTTCTCAGAAATCCTGTGGTCTATGCACGGCTGCAGGAAAACTCCTGGGCACTGGAGCCACGACCAGCACAGAGACAGGCTGGGCTGGTACCTGCAACACACCTGGGATGTTAAAACACATGATGGGTGTCAAGGCTCCAAAATCACATCGCTGTCTCCAGTCAGCAAAAGCCTCTGGTGCTGTTGAATCTCCCAGTTCAGCCCTGGCCCTGAATGGCCACAGCTGAAGGGGAGGGAATTGGCACTGCCACCAGCCCTCCCCCTGCTGCTCCCCCACCCTTCCAGGGACGTGGGATATGTTTGTGATTTAAAACAAAAGAACCCAAGAAGAAAAAATTAAAAAAAAAAAAATCCAGAAAGGACATTTTGTTCTTACATGAGCAAGTTAAACCTTTTAAATGGTAGAAAAGCAATATGCAGAAGTAGCAATTTGCACTGCATTTTTATATATCACAGCCATTACACGTAACATTTCTACAGTGAAAAAATAGACTGTCTTTGAACATAATATGAACAAATAAGCAAATTTTTCTTTTAAATTCATTGACTGATATTCTTTGTCTTTTTTTAAAAAAAAAAAAGGAAAAAATACACTATTTAAAAAAAAGGTAATGTCACTTGTTACAGTTACATCGATACTTTAAAGAAAGCCACTCACAGTATTTGCCATTGGATGCACCTTCCTGGATCTTTCCCAGTTCTTTTACAGCTGGGGCATGTTGGGGACAGTGGGACGTGGGAGCTGTGCAAGGAGTGCCGTGGTGCTGGGACAGTCCTGAGAGGAGCTCCCGAGAGCTGCTGAGTTCAGAGGCGAGGGGCTGGCACCAGGAACCAGCTGGATACTGGAGATAAATTTCTGTAGGTGTTTCTGGGGCTCCTGGCAGGGAGATGCTGCTGGCAGGGAGATGCTCCCGGGCAGGAATGGGGGGACACAGCTGCTCACAGCAGCAGTGGGGTGTGAATGTGCAAAGAGCCTGGGGAAGGGGCTGCCTTTCTTCCCAGGGTGTCCCACCCTGCTCCAAGGAAAGCCAGATGTGCTGGAAAGGGGCCCAGACACAGCAGCCAGAGACCCCAGCCCAAGCAAGGGGAGGGGGCCACCCCCCACAGCCAGCTCTGGGGGTTGTAACTCTCGCTCTTTCTCTATCCTTTTAAATATCCTAAAAAATAAATTTTGGAATTAGAAGAAATGAGGAATGTTCCAAGTATTCAAAATGTGAGCTATAAAACCTCCGGCGTGGCAGGGGCATCCCGTGAATGCTGTTTGCAAGGTGCCTGCAAGCCCAGAATCATCCCAATGCTGATACTGAGGTTATTAAGACTCCAGCTAGAAGAACTCCTGACCCTAAGTTTGCCTAAGTATTTAGATTTAGTTCCTTTTCTTTCACAGAACACCTTCAGTTCTGCAAGTGACTTCCTTTAAAGACTGCCAACTATATTAGTAAATAAACTGAACTCTAATGATGTAACCAAAGTCGGTTTTTCCTTCCCTTCTCCAGCAGAAACGTTTCCCAAGGTGTGTTGTAGCTGTTGGATCTGTTTCCCCGTGTCCATCCGTCCTCCCCAGCGAACACCACCTGAGGTTCCAGAGCAGTTCTGAGCAGCCCTCCCGAGCTGCCTCTGCGAGGGCCAGGTTACAACATGGAGTTCCCAAAGGGGTGTTCCTTCCAATCCTCCCCCCTGCTCCCGATGCATTGTCCAGATGAAAAGGTACTTCTTCTGAGTCAGTTTTGTAAGTTCAAGCGCTCCTCCTGGGTCAGAAGAGGCCTTCCAGGACTGAAGTGGTTGGTAGAGTCTGCACAACGATGGCTTTTTATGTTGCATAGTGATCAAAACTTCCCAGATACTCCAGAGCTGCCTGGTAACAGAACTGGTATTCATCCTGCCAACAGCAAACAGAAGCAGCCTCAGAAGTGGGAATCAGCTCCTCAGGATCCCTGTCCTGCTTTCCAGACTGCACAAAGCTGAGCAGGAGCCTCTGTGATTCTCAAAGAGCTGAGAGCTCCTGGGAGAGGGAAGTTCCAGCTCTTCCCTTTATGTCTGTGCCTCTCAGGTACTGAACATCCCCCCTCTCCTTCAGCCCCACAGCCAGGTTCTTGCTCTTGGATAAGAATTGAGGCTCCAGACTGGGATGAAATCTCTAAGTGACTTTCTAACAATAGGAATTTTTAATTTTTTAGAATTTATTTTGTATTTCTTAGGTGAAATCAGCAGTGCAGCCTGGGCTTGCTGAGTGACCCCAGGTGAGGGTTTGGTAATGCTCAGAAAGGTCAGGCTGGGCAGGGCTTGGAGCAACCTGGGATAGTGAAGGGACTGAAAAGAGAGGGGCTTAAGGTCCCTCCCAACCCAACCCAACCCATTCCATGATTCCTGGGACAGGCCAGGGCCCCCCTCACCTCTGTTTGCACCATTGCAGGTCGTTGTGTTCGCAGCATCTTCACTGTCTGGAAAATATCTACAACCCCCTCGTAGCGCATCCGCTCCAGGACGATGCTCAGGGTGATGAACACTCCGGTCCTGCCCACGCCAGCACTGCAGGAAGGGGAGGAAATAAACAGGGAATTGTGTGCTACAACGTTCAAATGTTCCTGTAAATGCTGGGGTTGGGGTGGGGTTAAGCTGTGCCCTGTGAACATGCTGGAAGCAGAGAGCCTGGGTCAGTCCTCCAGGAGAGATATCCAGAAATAACCCAGAGTCTGACCCAAAAAATGTTTGAGAAAGGGAAATTTAAAAAGTTAAAAGCTTTGCGTAATGGTGAACAGCATTCAGTGGAAAAAATATTCCTAATATGTAATATTGGGCTTTTGAAATGAAATGATTTGAATAAGGATGGATCATCCTGTCCTGCCCGTGGGTAAGGAGGAACAATTCTCACTAGCAGCAAACGCAGCCCAGCAATGCTGGAGGTGTAAATTGGGCTGAGACTGGTAAAAAACCCTTCCAGTTCTGCAGGTCTAATATTATAGATATTCTACAGATATGCTGTATATAACACTGTGTTTCCCATCTCCTTCAGAGTATCAGCATTTCATACCTCTCCTCCCAATAGAAAGGGTCAAAAGCCTTGTGGGCACTGCCAGGGCTGAAGGGAGATGAGTTTGGCTGGCAGAAGCAAGTGTTTGGCACTGACACCCCCAAGAAATCTCCCTGCAAGGATGGGGTGGGAAAGGGGGGAGATATCTGGATTTTAATTCCCTCTGCCGTCCCGCATCCCCAGATGGATGAGGTGTGTCCATGTGCCTACCTGCAGTGGACAGAGATGGGGCCATCCTGGCCAAACTGCTCCTTGGTCTTGTGTACCTGCCCAATGAAGTCGATAAAACCTTCTCCTGATTTTGGCACACCTTGTTCTGGCCAGTCAGTGAACTGGAACTGACGAACAGTTCGTGACTGACCGTCCTGGGGGACAAAACAGGAATAGTTAAACACCCTGTATTTGTGACAGAAAACAGAAAAGGCAAAAAAAACCCCCTATTTTTGTTGCTAGTTTGTTAAAGGACATGAAAAGTTGAGGCAACTCAGTGCTGTAGTCAAGTGCACACGTATTTATTATCCAGCCCCACCAGGATGGAGCTGCTTGTGTTGCAGTTGACGTTCCTGGAGTCAGCCTGTCAGCACAGATCCATATCCTGGCAGGTGCTGAAAGCTCTGACCACTGCAGACAGCACAGATGGAGTCTTCAGCAAAGGAACGTTCAAGGTGAGGTGTTGGCCTCTCTATCAATCTTCACAAAGAGTTGCCACAGTGTCAGAATTACAGCTGACAGGAAGATAAATCTTGTTCTATGAGGACTGATGAGGCATCCTCCTCCTCAACCTTGCAAATTGAATTATCAGGTTCTGGAATACTTTGGCAACCTCAAAAGCAGGAGACTGAGCTGTGAGAGGGAGGGTTATGTTTGTACAGAAATTTGAGAAGGTATTGAAATGTTCCTTTGGATGAGAAACCTGACATTGAATCGAAGATGATTGCAGTGAATTTGTCCCTTTGAACATGACTGACAGTGGCTCCTCTTCCAACCATAGAAGTGCTCATTTTCTGTAGGGTGCAGAGAAACCTTTGCAAGGTTTTTATCAGCTTTTGGGGGAAAACACATTCTGCTTTCACCTTAAATAAGCTGCAACTAAGCCCCAAAGCCAGGCACATCTCTAACAAAGCAACTCACGGCAGTGAGAGAGGTTTGAAACTACTTTCAATTTGTAAGAACAAATATTCCAGTACAATCTGTGTGCATGTGTTCTGTTCCCCATCACAACTGAGCTCTCAGGCACACAGACTCCAAACCACCCTGGGCAGCCCCTTCCACTGCCTGACCACACTTTCCATGAAGAAATTCCTCCTGATGTCCAACTTGAACCTCCCCTGGCACAGCTTGAGGCTGTTTCCTCTTGTCCTGGAGGCAGAGCCTGACCCACACCTTGCTCTGTGCAGGAGTTGGACTCGAGGATCCTTGTGGGTCCCTTCCAACCAGGATATTCTATGAGCTCTCCTCCACTGATAATCCCAGAGAAAGTGTGGACACCTCAGCCCAGCCCACCAAACCCCGTTTTCTGCCAGTTTGAACTGCCCTGTCCCAGCCCACGGCAGCACCTACCCTGGCATCCGTGACCTTGAACTCCCTCAGGATGTACTGGGGCATGTTGTACTCAGCCATGGGGTCCACGACGAAGTACTGGTACCGTGCCGAGCGCTCCGCGGGCCAGTACTGATGGCACTTTTCCTGCCCAGGGCAGAGACAGCTCCCTGTTAGTCCCTGCCCTGCAGGATTCCCCTCCCAGCCCCTCCTCAGCCCCCACTCACCCGCCCCATCTCGCGAAGCTTCGTCAGCATCACGACGATGGTGGAGTTGTTTTCCCAGAGCATCCTCCAGAAATCCTCGGTGGTCTCTGCCAGCGGCCCCTGCGTGGCAATGTAGGCCTTCTGCTGCCTGGGGGAGCCCAAAGCAAGGAGGGGTCAGGGGGGAGCACTGCGTGGGCTGGAGCTTTGGGAAATGCATGGAAAGGCTGGAGGGTGGGAGAGCAAATGGAAATGCTGGGGAAGGACTAGAACAGCACAAGATCTAAAGGGGTTGGGGTGTCTTTGGTGCCAGTGGTAAAAAATAAAAGAGCCAATGGTGAAGCTTTCCTTAAATATCACTCTCAAGGGGTAAATCCAACCACCAGGCTGCCCTAATCCCAGTGCCACGCTGGAGCCAGCACTGCTGGTGCACTGGACAGGAAGAAAACCTGCACATGGAGATGCTTTGTTCCCTCCAAACCCACCCATGGAGGGCTGCAGCTCCCAGGGCTGGAGTTTCGCCCCCAAATCACAAAGGTAATAAAAAGCCCGATCCATATTTAGAAACCTCCTAACAGCAAAATCCACCTCTGGCTGATGGTCTGTGTTCAGGACCTGCAGCTGAGGAAGGGCTGCGCTGCTTTAGGGGATCAGTAATTTAAGACCACAGGGGAAAATCTCAGCAGGCTGGATTTGTGTCTGTGTGGGGATTTAGCTGTGGCACCTGTGTGCAGGTGAGGGCCCAGCGCAGGGCACAGAGCTCAGGGGGCCCTGGCTGTACCTGTAGCCATCGATGAAGCTGGCGTTGATGTAGTCGGAGCCCTCGACGCCGCGGATGGGCTGCAGGCACACCCGGGTGGTCTCGTAGGGCATGATGTTCACCAGGCGGTTCTTGAACTTGTTGCAGGGCAGGTTGGCGCTGATGAAGCGCGAGGTGTGGGCCTTGGAGTTGGCGAGGCGCTGCGGGCAGAGGGACAAACCCTTCCCTCAGCTGGAATGCTCTCCTGACCCTGTGCCAGCCCCCACAACCTGCCCTCCCTGTTCTACCCCTCCCTGTGCCCTGCTGGGGCTTGCTTTTGGGGCTGGGCACAGACACTGAGGCCTTTCCCTAAGCAAAACTTCCAGAAAACACTACTACTACTACTACTACTACTACTACTACTACTACTACTACTACTACTCCTACTACTCCTACTACTCCTACTCCTCAAAAAGATAAAAACCCCTGCAATTTAAGAGGGAGCGAATTCAGACTCGATCTGGAATGACCAGGGAAGGCACCTGAGGTGCCAGGCAGGTCTCCCCTGCAAACTGCACAACTCAGAGGAGTAATTACCTCCCCCATGGAAGCAGCAAGGTCCCACCAGCCTGAGGAAGGCTCCGTGTGACCACCGAGCCCTGCCCAGGCTGCCCCATCCTCACCTTGAACTCCAGCTCCATGCCCGTCACGTGCTCCCGGGCCTCGATCTGCGCCAGTTTCTGGATGTAGCTGTAGAGGTTCCGAGCCGGGACCTCGGTGTTGCCGCAGGCCACGGCCTCGAGCAAGGCATCGTGGATGAAGCTGTACTGGTCCTCTGTCTGCACCATGTAGTTGCGCTGGGACCTCATGAGGGTGACGTGCCCGTAAATGTCCACGGTCTTCTCGTGCTTGATCCTCTCCAGCATGGCATCGATCACGATGAAGCAGCCGGTGCGTCCCACGCCCGCGCTGGCAGGACAAGGGGAGAGGGAGGTGAAGGACTGGCCTCTACTGGGCAGCTGCCTGTCGCCCCTCCACACTGCTCTGTCCCCTCCACACTGCTCTGTGCCCTGTCCCCACCACCCCGCTCTGTCCCCTGTCCCCTCCACATCGCTCTGTGCCCTCCACACTGCTCTGCCCCCTGTCCACACCGTTCTGTCCACCTTCCACACTGCTCTGTCCCCTCCACACTGCTCTGTGCCCTGNCCCCTCCACCCCCCTCTGTCCCCTCCCTACCGCTCTGTCCCCTCCACACCCCTCTGTCCCCTCCACACCCCTCTGTCCCCTGTCCCCTCTGCTGTGACACCCCGGGCCGGGCACAGCTGTGGCAGCCCGAGGCTGCAGCAAAGGGCTGGCACGATCTGAAGGCTGAAAAAGGCTGTTTAATCATCTCTCAGATCTCAGCAGCTGAAGAACCACTGATGTTGTAACGAGTAATATGCGTCACCTCTCTCCCTCGATGCTTTTGTGCATCCAGGTAACACCAGACCTGTGTGTAACGGCATTTGCGCCTCAGCAGGGCTCTCTGCTCTCTTGTGCCACTGCTAATAAAGGGTTTCCTTTTACCATTCCACTGCTGTCCCTTTTTTCATCAAGCCCCCTTGATCTCTGTTAATTAGACTGCCTAACACCTGAACCAAGCAGGTGACTGGAGCTTTGGCAAGAATTTAGCAGCTGATCTGGGAGCTGGTTGTGAGCTGACAGCTCTTTATTCATTTTCTGAGGTGCACAATAATTGCCATCTGCAAGGGTAGTGATAAGTTGCCCACTCACAAAGACTGTTTAAATGGCATCCTCCAGCAGAGGCAGGATTAGCTTCCCCAGCAGCCTGCACAATTCAGATCTTCCCCCAGTGCCCAGGAACCCACAGGCTCCTCCACACCCTCCTGAGGAACACAGGGACTTATCTGCATTGAGGCTTCAAGGATTCCTCACTGGGGTGTAAATTGAATTAGGGAATGTTACCTGCCTTCAGCTTGGCATTATCAGAAAGGCTGCAGCACTCAGAAACCCGCTGTCAATCACTGTCAGCTCTGCCTTGGGCAGCTGAGGCAGCTCTGCCTCCCAAACACCCCAAACACCCTCCGAGGTGGCACCTGATCCTCCTCCTTTCTCACTGTGACCAGAGGCAACCCCACCACACAGAACCAGACACTGGTACAGCACCAGGTGCTTCCCATTGCTTAAACATCATCAAATCCCAGAATGGTTTGGTTCCAAAGGGACCCTAAAGCTCACCCAGTCCCACCCCCTGCCATGGGCAGGGACACCTTCCACTAGACCAGGGTGCTCCAGGCCCTGTCCAGCCTGGCCTGGAACCCTCGATCCAAGTGATGTGGTACAAATTAAACCCCTCATCATCTCAGGAAATGCTGTGGTCAATGGAATCCCCAAGTTTCCCTCTCAGATGCCGCCTGGGAATCCTCCTCTGGCTAAGAGCCATCCCTGTCCCCCAGAAAGCAATGAATCACCGGGAACTTCTGCCTCCCTCGCAGGTGGCCCTGTGCCAGGGGAAGGGAACCTGTACCTGCAGTGCACCACGATGGGACCAGCGTCCGGGGGGTTGCAGGTTTTCACCCGCCTCAGGAAGGCCAGGAACGGGGTGGGGTACTCGGGCACGCCGTGGTCAGGCCACGCCGTGAACTGGAACTGCCGCACCTCGCGCTTCTCACTGGAGCCGTTCTGCAGGACGAGGGAGCACCAGGGTCAGGGGGGCACCAGCGCCCCAGAGCTGCCTGTGCTGTGTGTGCAGAGTGTGCCACAGCCCATCTCCAGGGACAACAGCAGCGGGAGCCAGCTCACCTTGTGAAGGGAGAACGTTCGGACGCAGAACGTGGCCAGTTCAATGGTGTCCAGCAGCGTCACTTGGATCATCCCGTAGGTGTCCGTGCCTCGGCCTGGCCAGTACTGGTCACACTTTATCTGCAAGACAGGAGGGATGGCTCAGGGCTGGCTCAGGGCTGGGACAAACCCTTCACTGCTGGGAA
Source organism: Falcunculus frontatus (assembly GCA_013398115.1). Lineage (NCBI taxonomy): Eukaryota > Metazoa > Chordata > Aves > Passeriformes > Falcunculus > Falcunculus frontatus. The sequence continues at coordinate 93,981 of VZRV01008789.1, forward strand.
GCTCATTCCCAAACTGCCCTGTTACAGCTGAAGCTGGGCAGGTGGCAAAGGCAAGGGGAGGTGCAAGAAGCGTCTTTGCAGAGCACCAGGACAGGGACAGACCCATCAGAGAAAGCTCCTACTGACTAAGCACAGGCTTTGATGCCACATCAATCCCACAGACAACAGACTGGAATGGTTCTGAAGATTAGAGGGAATGTACTGGGGCTTGTTGAACAAGAGAACTGAATGTGAAACTTGCCACATTATTAACTCCAAGACAGACATGCAGTGGGATCCAGCAGCCTCTTCTCCTGGAGTTGCCAGGGAGGCTGCAGCTTTCCAGGGTGAATGGTTTGTTTTTTTTAAAGCAATGAATCACTGAACTTTCAGGGTGCTGGCAGAGCAGGCAGAAATCCCCCACTGGCTGCACATCAAAGGGATTTGCTGTTCCCCCAACTCTCCCCTCCAATCCCCCTGGATTATGACTAACCAGTCATCCCTCTCATGCATCCTACCCGTGATTTCTCCTCCAGCTTAGTCATCATAACAATGGTGGCTGAGCGCTGCTCCCACACCATCCTCCAGAAGTCCCCGAAGGTCTCTGGCAGAGGCCCCTGGGTGGCAATGTAGGCGTTCTGCTTCCGGTACCCGTCGATGTAGTTGGCGTTGATGTAATCACTGCCCACAATTCCTGGGTCAAATCAGCAAAAATCAGAGAATTGCACAGGACTTCACACAGCTGGAAGCACGAGGAGATTTTTGCAGGGAATGCTCTTAGAGAGAAGTCCCCTGCAGAAACACCAGAGCCTTCGTGGCTTGTTGGGTCAGAATCACACAGGCTCCTGGCAAGGTTTCCCCAGCTCAAGCTCCTGCATTGCAGGGAGGCAGTAACTCCTTGCAAGAGATATTGAAGAGACCGAATAGCAAGCCTTGAAAGCATGGTGTTTCATGTGTTAAACGGGAGCAAAGTCCTGGCCCAGGGCTCTTGCTGCATCAGTGTCCAGTAGGACAAACCTGAGTCCTTGTCCCAGCCCGCCCCAAGCCCAGGCAGCAAATGCACCTGGTCAATGACTGTGTGGTCCATAGCTGAATCCCAGGCATTGAGCTACAGCTGGACAGAGTAAAGAATAAAACCAGGCTTGATTTAGCCAATGAAGGCTTTGAAATTACAGGCTTTGACTGGCTGTAAATTGCCCGCTGTCATTTTTAGGAGTGTTTTTTTTCCTACTTGCATGAGTTACAGGCTATTGAGTTCCAGCTGCTTGCCTGGGTCCCTGCTTGAGGGTTTGGGATGAGCAGGAGGCAGTGCCAGAGTGAAGAGGTTGATTGGGACATGGCAGGAGAAAGCTGCTCTGGAGTTAAAATGGCCCCTGGCACGCGGTGCTGCCCAGGTTCAGCTCCAGAGAGCCGGCGCCTGGCACGGAGCAGCCACACTCCAGGGTGGTTTGGCTGTTCCCAAGTACAGCCGAGCGCCTGGCAAGGCTGGCAGGATCTGCAAACCCATGATTAACTCGGTGCAGAGCCCTTCACTCCTGTCTGCAGGGGAGCCAAGGGTGGGGAGCAGCACCAGGGGGGAATTGGGCTGCAGCAATCGGGGCTTCTGCTTCTGCTGCTGGTGAGGGGAGAGCCCAGAGCCACCTGCCCGTCCTCAAGGGCACTGGGGAACTTCAGCTGCTGGAGAAATGGCTTTTGATTAAATTTCTGGAGGGTTCCCTACCCCTGCTCCCTCCCAGTCTGAAATTTCAGGAGGGAGAGAATGTGGCTGTAACGGCAGGAACGTGATCAAGGCTGAGCTTCTGGAATTAATCTCCTCTCCAGCCCCCTGGGGTCCACTCTGTCATCTGAAATGGTGGCCACGAGCTCCTGCAATGTTTTGCTGTGTGACAGGCCCAGCTTCAGAGAAGTCACAGAATTAAAGCCACTACTTCTTCCTGACCAAGCAGCCGGTGACAATCTGCAGCCTTGACAAATCCAGATTTAAAACAAAGAGAAAGCAACAAAGCTAGCTCCTCCAGCTCCTTTCATCTTCCAGCCCCGAGCATAAAATAGAGCCTGGTAGGAAGGAGCACACCAGCCAAGACATGTCAGAACCTCTCAGATGCTTGAAAATTCAACCTTGGCCCATCATCCTTGCACCGTTGGTCCCTCACGGAGCCCTGGGCAGAGCTGGGACTGCTGCCTGCATCCAGCCCCAGATCCAAGACCAGCCCAAGTGTCCTTCACTCCCACATTTGCGCTCTTCTCCTTTCCCTTGAATGACAAAGCAACTTTTTAAAGCCTCTGCTTTCCTTGGCTCATACAATATTAATCTCGGAATTAAACCAAGGCAGAATACAGTCAGCTTCACAAGGAGAAACATTTAAAACCCTCTAATAGCAGACCAGAGCAATCCAGATTTGTGCAGGTTTTTGGCAAATCACCGTGCTCTGCTGCTGCCTCAGCTTTCCCCTTCCCCGCGCCCCTTGGAGCTACTGTGGCACAGGGAGATTATTTTAGCAATTCCCTGGTCTCAAAGGCTTCCGAATTAACCTCTCCATTCACCAGGCAGTTACCAGGACATCCCACATCCTCTCTGCTCTGATGATCAGCTCTTGGCAACGCAAGACTGGCCTTGAACGCTTTATCCACCCGGCACAGCCACATCCTGAGCCCATGAAACTCCAATATTATCTCGGCAGCAGCAACCCAAGCAGGTGCCCTGTTCAACTCCATCTCAAGCCCCTCTTATCCTGGCGTGCACTGGAGCAGCTCAGTCAAGAGCCACGAGTTGTGAAATTTAATGTAAATTTTCTGACCGCACCATCGCTCACATAAGCAGCTCAGGAAACAATTTATGACCCGCCAGGCTCACACTAACCCCTTCTTATCCCGAGCCTTTTAGGGGCCAGGGCTGCAGCAGGAGCTGCTTATCCAGTGATCTTTATGCCTGTACAACTCAGCAGCCACATCCCTGCTGCTGCTGCCTCTCACACTGGTGCACTCAGCCCTGTGCTTGTCTCCCATCCCTCCCTGCACAGCCCCACTCCGTGCTCCCGGCCACCTCGTTCCTGCTCCCTCTAAAGCTCTGTGTGCTCTGAATTCTTCCTGTTAGTCAGAGACGTATCAAACAGGCATCTCCAAGCAAAGGGAAGGCAGTGTCTTGATAAACCAGCCCTTGAAATGAGGGATTGCAGCTCCAGGGGAATATGTCAGTCACCAGACTTTAACAAATGCCTGGTTTACAGAGGTACCTCCTGCTTGCCAAACTTCCAGGGTGACGTTAAGGGAGGAACATAAATAGAGACGAGAGAAGAGCGTGTGTGACGTGTTCCCTGCAGGAACTCCATCCCAGCACTGCCCAGAGGAGTGGGGATGCTCCTACCTTCGATGGGCAGCAGAATGACCCGGGAGTGGTCGTAGGCGATGACGTTCGCGTAGCGGTTCTTGGGCTTGTTCACTTCCAGGTTGGAGTGCTCCCAGGTGAACTGCTGGCCAGGGTCGATGGACTGCAGGGGTTGGGAGAGGAAAAGGGAGAGTCAGTGAGGAGAAAAGCAGCAAATCCAGTTCTGAGCACTTGTTCCACGTGGCTCTGCAGGTCTCGCTGAGGAGTGCAGAGATCACCGTGTGCATCCTGAATACCCAGCTCTGCTGGTTCATGACCATGTGGCTGCCTCATCCCTAGAAGGGTCCAAGGCCAGGTTGGACGGGGCTCGGAGCAGCCTGGGACAGTGGAAGGTGTCCCTGCCCATGGCAGGGGGTGGCATGAGATGGGCTTTAAGGTCCCTTCTGACTCAAACCATTCTGTGATTCAAAACTATTCAAGGGCAGCAGGAAGGGACTGGGCTGCTCTGTGTGGAGCAGGGACAGCTTTGCTTGGGACCACAAGGACTCAGCACCGAAGGTTTTCCTGTGCAAATGGGGAAGAAGCCCCACGGGAGCCTGGCAGGGCCAGGAGTGCACCCCCCAGCAGAAAACAGGGGTAAGGATCCCGGCCCTAGGACACTCAATCAACATGGTTTTTTCCTAGAAGGGATGAAGGAATAAACAATGAAATGCACTGGAGAGAAAAACCCCTGCTGCCCGTCCTAGTGATTTATGCCAGGTTTGGTGGTAGGGTTTTTTTTCCTCTCTGAAGTCCAGCTGTCCCAGATATGGAAATTAGGTTAATTACGTTTACCTCTAAATCCTCAGCCAGAGAATTAAATAAAACAAGGGCTTAATTCCTTCATCATTTTGCAGAGCCCTTGGGGTTTGCCTCAATTGGAGGCTTGGCAGGAACATGCCGAGCTGTTTCCTGCTGCTCTCCCCCTCCCTGCCACCCTTCGGGGACAGGGTCCCAGATCCCAGATCCACCCCTCTGAGCTGGCCCTTGCCCGGCCCCGCTGCCCTCCCTGCCTGTGCCCACCCTGGAGCTCCCCGGGCACAGCGTGCTACAAAACCAGCTGCTCAAACTGTGCTCCTGCACTCTCTGGCTGCAGAGAATTCCTAACTAATGGGTATTTATACTATTGTAATGTGTCTGTTTGCTCTCCATCCCTCTAATCATGCCTCGCCTTCACTTCATTAGCGATGTTTGTTCAGCTCTGGCTCTCCCACTGGAGGAGGTTGGGCTGGCACGGAGCCAGGGCACTCGGGATATGGCATTATGCAAATCAGCCTCTGGAATCTGGATGGAGCACAGGAACGGGCTGCTGCTGCCCCCGTGCCCCAGCGTGGGAGGAGAGACCCCGGCAGAGCAAAATGCGCCTTCTCCAAGAGAGACCCCAGCCCCGGGAGCGGAGCCGGCAGCACGGAGCCGCTCCCGGCGATATCCGGGAGTCAGGGCAGGGAAAAAGCATCCCTTTGTTTGGAAAACATCCCCTCGCTCCCTGCCTGCGAACAGACCGAGGCAGTCTAGACTCGTTATTAGGCTAAAAATATCAGGGCATTTGATGTCTTTTAACAACAAAACCAAGAGTGGAGAGAGGCTTTTTACAAGGGCATGGAGTGATAGGACAAGGGGCTTTGAACTGAAAGAGGTTTTAGATCGGATATTAGGAAGAAATGTCTCCCTGGGAGGGAGGTGAGGCCCTGGCACAGGGTGCCCTGAGAGGCTGTGGCTGCCCCTGGATCCCTGGCAGTGTCCCAGGCCAGGGTGGAGCACCCTGGGACAGTGGAAGGTGTCCCTGCCATGGCAGGGGTGGCACTGGATGGGATTTGAGGTGCTCCCAACCCAGACCAGTCTGGGATCAGGTAACCAAACATTACCAGGATAGGGAAAATGTGCACAAACCCCCCAGACGTGACAAGGAAGTACAAACCATCCTGTTTTCCCATCTTTAGCTCCAGCTGTGGAGGACTCCCTGCTCATCTCACTCAACCTCAGCTGTACAAACTGGGTGTCACAGTCCTTGGCTTGGTCCCCTCCCTGTCCAGCAGCCAGACACGGGTACCCCAAGGACAGCTCCCATCCCGTCCAGCAGTCACCTTCCAGGACTGCATCCCCCTCCTCTGAGGGAGCTCAGCCTCTGCCGACAGGACAGGAGCAGCTCATGGACCAACCTCTTTCTTTTTATGAATTGGAATTGAACCCAGCAAAGCGCTCAGCAAGCACCTAATTTCCAATACATAAATAGCTTTTAAATTTCAGCTAACGAGATCTTTAAAACAAAGGTGTTTATTTGGATGAAGGCCTGTCTGAATTCCCTAATTCCTGGCTCTGCAAACCCATGCACAGCACTCACTCTTGCTCATACCTCATACTCTTGGGATAATTTCAGGTTATCATTAGCTTTGAGATGCTCTGTGTGTTCAGCCAGCTCGGAAACGGGGATGGGTGGGTGGCTGAGCATACCTAAAAGACAAGACAGCAGGAAAAGAATCTCATTTAATAATAACTAAAATTCACAACCGTTGCGCATTTTATAAGAAAGAAGGAACAAGAAAAGAAAATAAATTACAATGTAAGATCTGCAATGAAAGTAGGGAGGTTAGAAGAGAAGAATTCAGGGCTCGAAATTGTGTCCTTGGAAGTAAAAAATAAAAATCAAGGAAATAAAAAAAAATAACAGTAAAATGAGAGTGTTCCCTTGATGGCCCCATTTTCAATGTGGAAATCAGAGCAAAACAAAAAGGAAAATCTGAAGAGCAGATGCGTGTTAGCGATTCCAAAGTGGACTTGGAATGAGCAAACGCTGCCAGAGGAACCCACGCAGCAAATGGCACAGCACCCGCCGGGATCAGGAACCAGCTCCAACAGAAAGGGAGGCAAGGGCAGGATCCAGCCAGCCATGGTGATGTGGGCAGGGGATGGGAATATGCAGATGGGGGGAAGCAGGGGAGGCTTTTCAGGAACTGAACTCCATGATCTTTAAGGTCTTTTCCGGCCTCAAGGATTCTCCGGGTTGTCCTTTGCACAACATCGGCTCTGGAAGTTCTCGGTCTGCTCACGGACACTGAGCTCTGACCTGCAGCATTCCCAGAGCGCAGCCGGGCCTGGAAACACCCAACTGGCTCCTCTTCCCACTCACGGCTGGTGGATGATGTTCCTTCCACAGCCCTCCCTCCCTCCCACCGTGGGTGGGGCTGCACCAGCCCCATCCAGGCTCTGCTGGGAATGCTGTCACCTTTTGGGATGGACAGGCAGGAGCTCCTCCTCAGCCAGGGGGATTGGGACATTTTGCTGCAGGGTCTGATGTCCCTGAGCTGGTTCAGCTGCTGCCCCTGCATTCCCCCCCAGCACTTTGGTGTGCTGGTGTTGACGCAGCACTGGAGCCATACTGGGAGGTCCCACTGGCTCAGACTGGTCCAACTGGGGCGCATCTCAGCCACCACCGGGGTGAGCAGCCACGGCTGACTCAGTTCTCAGCCTGGGACTTGCACATCCTGCTCCAAAAGGGGCAGCTGGAGCTCTGGGAAGAGCAGGGACCCTTCCCTTCCTGCAGTCCCTCCGTGGCTACGCTACAAACCCAGGTGGAAAAGCTCTCCGTGCTTTGCTCATCTGCATCCGATTATGTTTTTTCAAAGGCTTCCCATGCTGTCTGCCAGCCTCTCCAGAGGCCTGGAGAGCAGCATTCTGAGAAGCCCTGGGCAGTGCCCCCGATGAGAAGGACAGGAGTGGAGAAGAGATGGAAGCCAGGGAGAATTTCGAGCCCCGTGGGTGTTGGTGGGTGACAAAGCAGTGGCGTGGCAGCAGCATGGTCAGATACTCTGAAAACTCAGCACAGAGATGGCAAAGCAAGCATGACATCCTCAGTTTTACAGTGATTTGGGAGAGGTGCTGCTTCCCCCAGGCCTGGGCATGGGACGAGTCTGCCATACCTGGACAGGTTTCTCCTAAGCTCACCACACATCTATTTTCAGCACAAGGAAATATGGCTGAAAATAGAAGAAGAGGGGAAATACACCAAAAAAGCTAACAAAAATAACCCTGAACTATCCTGGAAGCTGTGCTGGCTCCATTCCAGTCTGCTGGGATCAGGGCAGGAAGCCTCTCTTGGCTCATGGAGGAGAAACTGTGATTTAATCTCTTGTTGTCCTGTCCCATCACACCTGGAGAAGGATTATTTCTCCTCCTGGATGGAGGGTGGCTGCCCTCCACTCCAGCACCAGATGCAGACTGGGGCTGTTGGGAGGAGCTGGTCCTCTCTCAGTGTGGAATGGGGAGGCCACCCTGGCTGAGATGCTCCAGATCAGACCAAACCAGTTTAACACCACCAACACTCGATGGACTTGTGGGTTAAAAGGAGAAAATAAACGATCAGAAAACTCAGTAACAACAAGCAAGAAAATCCCCAGGTTCTCCTTGGCTCAGAAGTCATGGAGCAAAACCTGCAACAATCTCTGAGCCAGTGGGCTGCATGGGAAAGGCCCACGGTGCCAATCTGGAACGAGGAGTCACATTCCCCTTGAAGGAATTTCACAAGTTTCCTCCAGAAAAGCTCCAGGAAAGATCCAGAGTGTGACCAGCAGCTCTGCCCTTTGCTGGGGGTCATCCTGCTTCCCCTCCAATCCCCCTGCACAGAACCTGGCTGGGAGCAATGGAACTCGCCTTGTTCTGCTGCTGTTAAGGACAGAACTCCTTGTGGGATCGATTTCTAGGGCTCTTTGGAATAAAAGAACCTCTGCAGCAATAAACACTTCCCTGGTCAAAATGCCAAGTGCATGGGGTTTCCAACAGCATCCAGGAGTTTGCTATGAAAGGAGGCAGGAGCGGCACAGCCTCGGCTCAGCCGAGCAGCTGCTCTTCTCTGCTTTCATTCAAGAACTCATTTTGGGGTATGAAGGGCTGAGTTCAGCCACGAAAATACCCACAACTCCTCTGTTACAATGAGGGGGTTGAGGGGAGGTGGCAGGGGGCTGGGACAATTGTGACATATTCCATACCAAAGAGACCAATATTTGGATTAAACTATCCAGGGAAATATCCCAGCCCTCGCATCTCCGAGCACAAGCAGCATCTGTGACTCTTCACGTTTGTCAGCTGAAACCTCACACACTTCCCTGCCCAGTATTGAAAAAATCCAAGCCCAAACGACCCAGCAAGGCTGGGATCTTGGCTCCTAATGGGATGAAATCTTTTTGAGCCAGTCTCATCTAACATTTCAATCACTTGAATCTCTCTAATCTTATCACAAAAGACTTGATTCTCTGTGCAGCAGCCAACTCGCCAGAAACGTCACCCTAACATCTGCTCCATGGGCCAGAGCCCGTTTATCCTGCAAAATCTCCGTGGCTGGAGGCATTCCTGTGAAACCCGGGGGCTGCAGGCCCCTGGGGCACCCTCTGGTCTTTGTGCTCCTGGAACAACTCAGTGCCGAGGAACGGGCACCTGCCACAGACGGGAAATGGCCCTTTCCCCTCGGGATGAAAAGGTGCCCGTGTGGCTCCTCCACAGGGGATCAGCAGCTGCAGCTCCCGTTTCTCTCCCTGCGCTGCAAACACCAAAGCACAGCCCCCCAGTGACACCAGTGACACCAGTCCAGGGGCACCAGGACACTGAGCCAGCGATGGAACAGCTCCCACAGGGGGTGGAGGCAGCCCTGGATCCCCCTGGGACTGCGGGACACACCGGGGGATGGACGGGACCCCAGCTGCTCCCCAGGCTCTGACCTGCCCCCGTGTCCTCCAAAGGCCTCTGATGGGATACTGTAAAACTGGAAGCACAGTTCAGACAAACAGATGGCACAGAAAAGGGATGAGATGGGCAAACACCGCAGGGATACAGAGAGATCGGCCGAAAATCAAAAAATAGTAACAGGAACAGAACAAGAATCGGAAAGGAAAGTGACAGAAGAGGAAAATAATAATGGGGGGAAAAATGAAACCAACAGGAACAAAAACACACAGGAACTAACTTTCCAAGTCAAACTCAGGGTCACTGAGAGGGCTGCTCAGACCAGAATCTGCAGAAAACAGTAAAAAATAAATAAATAAAAGATACACTTTTGTAAAAATTTCATGCTAATAAAAAAAACCAAAAACCAACATAAATCTAAAGAGGAAAAGAAAGGTATTTTTTGTGCTGATTAGGACAGGATATCTAAGATGTGCTATGCTTTCCCCTCTCTGAGCTGCACATTCCCATTCCCGTGTCCCTCCTCTGTTTCACTGCTGGGGACATGACGGAGATTCTACCTGGGGTCACCTGTCTGGAGAAGAGCCTACAGGCCCCTTCTGAACCACAATATATTGAATTTAAATGCCTTTAGATCAGAGAGCTCCTGTAGAGTCTTCCCCTGCAAACTGCACCACAGCCTCTCCATCACCGCCAACACACTCCAAGCTCATTGTTCCATCCATTTCCATTTTCACCCAATGTTTCCAAAATTCTGTGGGAGGCAGGTGATCAACTCCCCCAAATCCTTTAGAACCTTTTAGTGTTTCACAAATTACAGAGCAGAGTAACACTAGGTAGGTCAGCTCTGGCCAGATAAACTCGGAAAGGAAAGGGCAGCATCTTCCTAAAGCCAGACCGGACACAGCCAGTGTCTTTTGGGATCTGCAGAGCCTTAATGCAGGTTTTGATGTCTCAGCTACCTTTTACAAGCCTCTCAGAGCCAGAATTCAGAGGTACAGCATGACCAAAGCAGTGGGGTCAACAGAAGCCTGACTCCCTCCTCCACTGATCCCATTACCTGATGGAAGCACCCTCAGCTGACTCCGCTGTCCTGTGGGACACCGAAATTCCCTCTCAGGGAAACATGAACCAGCACTTCCAGCTGCTTCTTGGCACCAACACCAAGCTGGAAGACCCAAGTCTTTTATTTTTATCTCAGCACAGCCTTTTCATCTGAGGGAGTGCAGCTCCTTCTCTTGGGTCTGCCTCCTCTCTCTACTTGGAGCACCCACAGGAACGCTCCCAAGGGAAGCACCCAGACAAGGGCAAACTGCTGCTGAGCTGCAGCTGGGAGCACCCAAAAGATCACAAACACCCTCAGACTCTCCTGCAAGAGCAGCAGTAAGAGCTGATTTAGGGACCTACCTGTGCTGAGCTGCTGCCCCTGCACACTGGGGTGAACCCACTGCCATCCCTCAGCTGAGCATCGTTCCTAAACCATGGGGGTGGTTCCTAACTCACTTAGATAAGAGCCCCTCACCTCAGCACTGCCTCTGTGCTCCCCTATAAACCCCTGCCCTCTGGGTCCCTCTTGCCAGCGTCACCCAAAGGAAACTCGACAACGCTAAGGACAGGACTGGGATGGGAGGGGGAAACAGGAGCTACAGAAACATTACTAACGAGCACAAAACAGCAAAAAAAATACAAACAAACTGAAAACAACAGCCAGCCCCCAAAAAGCACAATAAATTCCCTTCCAAATCCTCAAGCACCAGGAAGTCGGAGGCAGAGGCGTGGACAGGCACTGGGTCAGCACCGTCCGTCCGTGTGAGGACGTGCCGGGCGTGTCAGTGGTGGCTGCAGAGGTGCCATGCAGGCAGCAGGACATGCATGGACATGGGCACACGTGTGTGCAGGAGGGAGGGTGCACGGAGCCTCTGCCCGGAGCTCAGCGCTGCAGTGACAGGCTGGCCCAGCCCTGGCACTGCCCAGGGCCAGGCTGGACAAAGCTTGGAGCAGCCTGGGACACTGGAAGGTGCCCTGCCCACGGCAGGGGGTGGAACTGGATGGGCTTTAAGGTGCTCCCAGCCCAAACCAGTCTGGAATTCCATGACAGCATCTGCACCAAGCGAGGAGACGCCGCCTCGTCTGCACCAAGCAACCAGCTCCTTCCTCCCTGCACAGCCCATGGGGCAGGCCTGCCTCCCAGCAGGAGTGGTCTGGCACCAGAAAGCACCAGTTCCAGGTGTGGCTGGAGCACTGGGTGCTGGGCAGCCTGCCATGCTCCATCTCCCCTCCCAGGAGCTCCCAGCTGGGGCACGGGGCAGCACTGGTGCTCTGCTGTGTCTGGCACAGCCACGGCGCTTGAAGCTCAGCCCAGAATGCACCAATTCATCTGTAAATCCAGGAAAACCCTTCTTCCTGCCTTGCCAGCACTGGGCACAGCCTGAGCAAGGTCCTTGAGGATCCCAGCAAAGGTTTCTTTCAGCATTCCCACTTAGCACACACAGGGCTGGGCTAAGGGTAGCCTGGGCTAAGGGCTTGGCTGTGCCCAGGGGTGGCCCTGGGTCTCCAGGCAGTGCCTCAGCAGCCTCTGGGCAGGCAGGAGGGGCTCAGGGAAGGGGCAGGTGCTCCACTCCTGCCTTCCCAGCGGGACAGGCTGGTCAGCAGCCGGTTACCTGGAGTCTGGAAGTTGATTCGCCTCATTTCCACGGGGTCCTTGGGGTGGTGGGGGGCGATTTCAGCGTTGTTCAGGAGGCACTTGGTCCGGGGCTCTGAATCTTTCCGTTTGCTTCACAACAAACCCAAAAAGAAACAAAAAAGACCAGAAAGAAAAAGCAGCTTAGCTTCTGGGCCTTGTGGTCACAGCTACATCTCAGCCACTCACGTTCAGGCACGAGCAAAGCTCCCACCGAAAACCAAAGGTGCAGCCAGGGGTGTAAGTACATAAAACACATCAGGAAAGGGATGAGCTTTGGAAGGTTTGCCAGTGCTGTGTTTGAGGGGCTGACAACGGCCTGGCAGCCCCTCAGCAGCTTTCAGATAAGTCTGGAAGTTGCCCCTTCTCCCAGCAGCAGCACGGACTGGCAGCCAGGAGCAGCTGCGGTGCTGTGAACCCACACCTCACCCTCCGTGCTCAGAGCAGCCTCTGCTGAACTCTGCAGAGCAAAAATCTCCCAACTCTGGCCAAGCCATTTCCAGCCTGAAAGAACCAGAGCCAGCAGAATCATTTGGAAAAGTACAGAATCTCCTGGCTGTGACCTTGGACGTCAAGCTCTGATATTGCTGTTGGCTTGTTCAGGAGCTCTCAGAGCTGCCCTGCTGCAGACAGAGAAGTCAGAGCAGCAGTTTTCAATCTTTTTTGAACTGCAGAACCCTAAAAATCTGGGTTCAACAAACAGTGTAGACACATCCTCTCCCAGCACAGCTGTGCCTGCTGAGATCCACCTCTCCTCCTTGCCAGGAGCCGGAGCCTGCTCCAACCTGCCAGCTGAGCTGCACATGGAAGTGCTTCCGAATATATTTTCCTCCAAATGGGTTAGGTTAGCTGAGGCAGTTGAAAAAGTCTTTGCTGACCTGGCTCATTCTCCTTGAAGAGAATTTAGAATCAAAGCCCAGTGCTGACCTAAAGATGTGATAACCTCTTGCAAAGAAGCAGTGATGAGCTGCTGGGAGCTGAACTTCTCCAGAGAGCAGAGAAAGTGGCCCCCACCCCAAGGCTTGGAAAGGTGGTCCCAGCCCTTCCAGAGAGGTGGCTGTGGAGCTCCTCAGCTCTCCTGCTTGGGGTGCACAGAAACCTCCAATAATCTGCCTGCAGCAGCAATGGCAATTACTTAGGCAGAGAGGAGATTATTCAGGACATTTTTCTCTGTCTCTTGATGTCATTAATAGCCAGAAGAAGTGGTGTGAGCCCTGCCAGCACGGCATGGGGCACCATTCTGGAATGACACCACTTTGCAGTTTGGGAGTGCTTCATTTTTGCCGCAGTTCTGAAACTGCTGTTAAAAGTTCATGGACTGAACCCATCAGTTACTTTTAGTGAAAGCTCTCCCAGTCTTGGAAATGGTTGGAAAAAGTCTCATTTTTGCAGTCACAAACAGCCTCTGCCAGAAGCCCTTGGCTGAGGGGGCAAGAGCAGCTCCTGCCATGGGGTGAGGACAGCCCAGCTGGTGAGAGATCTGAGCGTGCCAGGGGCTCAGGGACAGCCCGTGTGGAGCAGCCAGACGTGCAGAAACCCACTTTCACCTCTGACTGCCACACAAATGAGTGTTTCTCTGCTCCATTAACCCAACAATTTATGAGCCATTTACTGTCACTGCTGCTCAACCTGCGAAGGGGCCGTTTTATTGAGGAATGGACAAGCAGGAGAAAACTGGGCTTGCTTTGCTTTTTCTGCCCCAGTTCAAACATGGTCCCATGCTAGTCTAACACAGGGTTCCTGTGAGGACAGATCTACAGGTGGGAACTGCACCAGCAAAGCCCCAAACACCACACAGCAAACACTGCTTAACACACAGCAAGCAAGAACCTGAATAAATGGCAAATCTGGTGTTCTTACCTGTCTGGTTTGCTGTCCAGGAAAGCAGTAAGTGGAGAGAAGACAAGACAAATGTTCAGGTTAGAAAGGACTTGCAGAGGGAAGGGGAAGCATTTGCTCTCCTCTAGCCCTGGCAGCAGAGGTGGGACCTGCACTGACCACCCATTAAATGGACACCAGCGAGGACCCCCGAGCCCCTGCCCCCAGAGCAGCCTCACATCCTGGGATGCAGAGGGCACATCCCTGTGCACAAGGGAGCACATCTGTGCAGGTCAAAGATGGAACAGGGCTAGGAGAGCTCCCTCCACCCTGGCAATGGGCTGTCCCAGCTAAGGACACCTCTGCTGGCCATTGCCACCATCATTTACTTTGCTCAGCTCCTGCTTCCCCTCCTGTCCCCTTCCCTTGCCCTGGGTGTGAGAAGGTGTACCCCAGTTCTCATCCACCGTGAGCTGCTCAGAAAGCCAAGGGAAAGGGAGACACTTGCAGGGGCTTTCCCTTCTCTCTCCTGAACACTCACACCCTGCTCCTGTCTCCCAGCTCCAGCAGAAAACCAGCCTGAGAGCAGTGGAGGTCTCTGCTGCCCCACAGCTCAGAGGTGCCTTCCCTGCATCCCCCTCACTGCCCACGGGCACACAGAGCCTGAGGCTGAGAGCAGCAATGCTGGAGTCCTGACACACTGCACACATGCCCCAAGGGAGTGTCTGTGGGACAAGCACAGCTTTCCTGGGAGTGCCACGGGGCAGAGTCTGAAGCAGCAAATCCCTGCAGCCCGCTGCTAATCCCTCCTGTGCCAGGCAGGCTCTGCCATTCCAGCATCTGTGCCTCAGGGCTCCTCTCTCCAGGGCCCAAGGAAGGATTCACCCCCAGCTGACCAGGACAGGACCAAGGAGCAAATTCCCTTTAGGGAACCCTGGGGACACTCAGAACCATCTCAGGCTGGGCAGCGAGCAGCTCTTACTTTTTGTAGAGCAGGATGGCGATGACGATGCAGATGATGAAGACCACGGCCAGGACGGGCCCGATGACCCAGATCAGCCCCTCCTCACCATCGATGATGGGCTGTGGGTCAGGGTTGTCCAGCTGGATGGGGTCGGAGAAGGGACTGGCAGCATAGGTCTGGAAGAGAGGGAACGTGGTGGAACACAGCTCAGAGGTGGGATGGGGACTGAAAAGTGGGCAAGCACATGGCATTCCACAGGGGGAACTGCTGGAGAGGACGTGAGCTCTCTGCAGCACAACCCAAATGGTAACAGAGAAAATTTCCTCTTCGACCTAGAGAAAATACCCTTGGCCCTGAGCATCCCTATGAGGGCATCTTCTACTTCCCGTGCTCCAGTGAGACAGACCACTGAGAGATCACACTCACGTGAAGCTGTAGCCTGCCCTGTGCCTGTGGCTCACCCCCTCTCATGGCCAGGAAGGTGCTTTTAGAGATCCAGCTGCCTTGTTCCACCACAGCCCTGAGCCCTCACCACTGCACAAACACACAAACACTTTGCCCAAGCTCTGGTGTAACCATCTGGATTTTGACAGTCAGATGGGATTACAGAGCAAGAGGCAAGGGATTAAAACAAGAATTAACGCTTGGCCTGGTGACTGAAAAAAACCAACCCTGACAAATAAATATAAAGTAGTAAAACACTGTGTGTGTCCTCTACTGCCTCTACACTGAGCCAGGTTCTTGAGGAGGATCAGAGGCACATTCAAACCCTTCAGAGTCCTGACTGAGGATGAATTCCCATTTTACACAGAAACTGAACAGCACAGAGAACTGCCATGGTCTGGGTTGGGAGGGCAGCCAGGGACAGGACAAGAACAGGGGCTCTGGGTCCTTGAACTCCACCAGCTCTGAGCAGGCTGGAATGCTGCTCCACACTCGGGATCCAGGCCACTGCGAGTGAGTCTGCAGCACCTTGTTTAAAGCAGAAATTACCACAAGCTGCAGTAATCCAACTGAGAAACCCATTCAGGAGTGTGTCAGCCTAATCCTTTAATATCAAATACACAACTAAATATTTACGGGGGGAAAAAACCTCTGAAAACCCTTAATTTCCAATAGCTCCCTGCTACAATTCCATAGGGGGATTTAAAAACAACAAAGTATTAGGCTGTTTCCCATTGTGTGTGAGGGAGGAGGCAGGTAAATATTAAAATAGTTGTTTTCATAAAGCCAAGTACAGCCCCAATGAAAACAGCAGAGATGCTGAATCGGTAGAGAGGATTTGTAGTTTTCCATAAAAAATGCTCCCCTCTGTGCTTGGAGGGGAATTTAGGAATGCCCAGAGTGTGACACGCTCTTGGAGCAGGATGTCTGGGGTCATTGCTCTGAGGAGTTAAACAACAGCCTTTAAAGGAAAATTCTCTTCAAAAAGGGGTTTGACCCAGGGCTCTCTGAACTCGAGGGCAGTCCTGAGGGGATAGTTCAGTGCTCCTCCCCATTCTGGACTCCGGTCTGGAGCCACAAGTGTCCAAGTTCTGTCCACAAAGACTGGGAGAAGCACAGCTGCTCGTGTCCTTGGTGCTTGGAAGAGATGAATGGAGGCACAAGCACCAGCAGCTCATCAAGCACAAGAGCCACATCCAAAAGCTCCACAGGTGGAAAGAAAAACCCCACAAGGATGCCAGGAGGGCAGCAGGGCTGTGGCAGCTCCTGGTCCATCCCCAAGCATTGGAGAGGGCCGGGGGCAGCAGGCAGCACTTACGGCCTCGGGTTCCTGCAGCACTGCCAGGATGAAGATCACATATTTCTGCCCCGGCTCCAGGGCTCTGTTCTCGAAGTTGTCGTAGTGTTTCATGTCCCCCAGGATGAAGTGGGAGGGCAGGGAGCGGAAGCGGGCAGCGATGTAGGGCTTGGGGAAGTCCAGCTGCCGGGAATGCCGCAGGCTCCGGCGCCGCAGCCTGGCGATGTCCTGAATGAGCTGGAGGAAGCAGAGGAACACCCTGAGACCCTGGAAAGGAGCAGCAAGGAGAGCCAAACCAGCTCTCCCAGACTGGCCACTTCCTGGCTGCTCTGAATGTGGAGCAGAGGTAGCCCAAAAACCCTCCCAGCCCTCAGGTCACCATCCCATGACTAGGCTCTCCCCCTACAGCCCAGTCCTGCACTCACCTCCTCCAGGTCCATCTCCTCAGGGCTGCCCAGGGGGTTGAGGAACTGTCCTCCCCGGGACTTCCTCAGAGGCACCACCACAATGTAGAAAGCTCTAAACGTTGGGAATGATCAGAAGAAACAGAAGGAATTGGCCACGGAAGAAAGGAGCGCACACTGATGTGAGTTTGCCCAAACTGCCCCACTGGCTCAAGCCCCTTATTTTTCATTCAGCACACTTGTTACTCCTGGAATGAGCTGGATTCAGTGGCAGCCCCATGTCTCCTCATGTACTCCCTTCACCCTTCTTTGGCTTTCCCTCTTAGTTGTGGACGTGCCTCCAAAAGGCAACAGTCAGGAAGGCTGGAAATGCAGGGATCAGCCCCCTGGCACTGCCCCTGAGGGTTTGTGGTGGTCTCCAGCCATCAGGGCTGACCCCCAAAACATGAACTGAGCACCCCCCACCTGCAGTTAAGCAGAAACCTACTGGACAGGCACAGAGCTCTTGACGTCGGGGAGAATCACCACCACGTTGCCATCAGCATCAGGCTTGTGGGTCACCTCTGGCTTCTTGGACAACATGTCAGCAGCAGTCCAGGCAGCCACGTTCTGCTGCAGCCCCCCCATGCTGTTGCCCTGGTTCATCAGCACGAAGTTGTAGAAGGTGCGGGGCCTCAGGTGGGTGATGAGTTTCTTGGTGGTTCGTCCGTCCACGTCGACGTGCAGCCCGTTGTACTGGATCTGTGGGAGGGGAGCAGGTTGTTCCCTGAGCAAGGCTGAAAATGCTCCACCTCCTTCCTCCCCAGCCCTTTGCTTTGCAGGGAACAAGGAGCACCCAGCCCTGCAGAGCTGGGGCAAACCCCTGCATTCCACTTGCCTTGTATGGGGTAGGAGAGTTGTAATTCTCAGGGAACTCCCAGCTCAAAAGGACAGATGTCTTTGTCACCATCTTCACCTTGAAGTTTTTGGGTAAAACTGCGGAGAAAAAAGTGAGGAGGAAGGGGAGAAAGGAGAAGAAAAGGCAGCAGAGGGAAGGAAGAGCAGGAAAGAGAAGGAAGAGAATGTCAAGTGCTGGAAGAGGGGCCTGCCAGGCTGGGGCTGGCTGCGGCTGCAGGAATGGAAGGGATTGCTCCCTCCTCCACACTGTGCTTGAGTTTTGCCAAGGTCCATCTCCCAGCGCTCCCTGTCCCCTTGCCTAACCCCAGGAGGGCGCGTGGCTTTGCCCCCACACTCTGGGCCTGGGTGGCTGCTGCAGGAACGAGGTGCTGGCTGGCTGAGCATGCTCAGGTGAGGAAAAACCCATCCCAGGTCACGGCTTCAGGGTTTGTTTTTTTAAATTTTTGCTCTTTTCTTTTGGCTGCTTGCAAAAGCTGAAGAAAATGCTCTTCCCACCTGTAGAGCGACTGGCCCCCCCCTTCAGGTGCCAGTGACAGGAGGTGTCCGGACTTAACTTAGAAGAAAGTGGTAAAAGGGACTTACCTGGCCCAAGGCAGAGAGGAGCGGAGGGACTGAGTGTGACACCAGAGTGCTCTGCATTTACTCACGAGCCTGGCTGAGCCTGGCCTGACCTCTCCAGCTCTCTTGCCTCCCGGCACCAGCCCCGGATACAAGGGGAGAGAGGGAGGAGAAACCGGTAAGTCCTACCTTGGTCCAGCTGGAACGTCCGATACTGGACGGTCGGGCTGTAGGGCCCGGGGCCTTTACTGGTGTGAGCACGGATTTTAACATCATAGGCGGTGTTGGGTTTGAGGCCGTTGAGGGTGTACGAGTTCTCTGGGGAGGGGGGCAGGTCTTTTTCCAGCAGGTTGCCGGGAGAACCGGCCTCCCGGTAGGCCACGGTGTATTTGACGATGGCTCCGTTCCTCTCGGCCAGCACGGGGGGCAGCCAGCCAAACTGCACCGACATGGACGTGACGTTGCTCGCCTCGAGGATTTGGGGGTAACCCTTGGGGATGTCTTCGGGGGTGGTGAGTTCCTGCACAGCTTCCTCCCCAAAGCCAGCCCGGCTTTTCACGGCCAGCTTGAACACGTACGTGGCGCCCTTGTGGATGCTGGGAGCGATGTACTTATCCTCCTGCGCCGAGAATTCCAGGGTGGCCAGAGGGTCCACATCCTTGCGGCCGAACTGGAGCCGGTAGCCCAGCACCTGGCCCTCCGCGTCCAGCGGGGGCTCCCATTTCACCAGGAGAGTGTTCTCCTCTGTCTGGTGCACAGACAGGATGGGCTTTCCTGGGACTAGGAGAGAAGAGAGACACCTTCAGCCACGGGTGGGGCAGGGGAGAGGAGCTGCAGAGGCTCTTCAGCTGCAGCGACAGGTTCCTCAGGTCAGCAGCAGTGTTCCAGCTCGGCTCCGTGTGACCCAAACTGCTGCCACCCTGTACAGGTGGGTGGGCCCTGAACAGTTTGGGAAACGAGGAGCACTGCCAGCACGTCAGCTGTGAGGTGCTGACACATCCCCAGATGTATTTTCTTCCCTTTGCTCAGGATGGAGGGAGCTCCTCCCCTGTCCCTGGACCACTCACCCTCCCACCGCTGGGAAGAACAAGCTCAGGAGTTCTGACTTCCAGCCTCCTGTCCCAATGGCTTCCCAGGGCAGGGAAAAACAAACCTGGAGTTCCCAAACTCCCAGCCTCTCTCCCTCTCTCCATTACACAGCCCAACTCATGCGGAAAGGGACTGGAACAGATTGGCCCAGGCTGGGAAGTCCAGAGCAGCTGAGGGTGAAGCAATGAAGGATGGAAGGAAGCCTGGGCAGCCCCAGGTCCTGAGCAGCAGGCACAGGGCCAGCTCACACGGCTGGCAGGCAGCTCATCGCCCACTTGGCTACAGAAGGAAGCACAGGCAGAGGAACCAGGGCCCAAAATCTGTGCGAGGCAGAGGGCAGGGAGAGCTGCTGCTCCTCTCCTCTGGAGGAAGGGAACACACCAGTGTTGGTGCATTCTCAGTGAGCTCCTGCACATTTGGGGGTTCTGGGGAGCTCAGCAGTGTCTGAGGGTGCTGGGCTGTCTCTGCCTAATGAGCCCTGGCACTGCCTGACTGCTAAGCAAGCCCACAGCCACAGCTAAATGACACGTGCAGGCTCAGAGATTCCCGAAGCCCGAGAAAGCAGAGCATTAATTCCAGCAGCTCACGCGTCATTGACACTCTGCTCCACTATTAGAGATGTAATTTCCTTCTCTCCGCCTTGGTATTTCTCCTGGTTGGACAGGAGCAGAGAAAATGGAGTTGGGAGAGATCCCAGCCCCCTCCCACAGCACGAGTCCGACCGAGGGGCGAGGGCTGGAGTGTGGCTGAGGGAGCAGGGCAGGGTCTGCCTGTGCCAGGGATCCTGAGAGGCTCCAGCTGGGGAACCTCTGCCTGCTGCCTCCACTGACACCTCAGCGGGGACGAGGGGCTGTCTGTGAAACAAATGCTGTGCTCCTTCCAAAGGGCCAAAGAATGGCAGGGACGGTGCTGGGAGAGCCAGCCTCCTCCCCTGGGAATGCTGAAGGAACACATTAAAGAGAAGAACAGTGCCATTACCTTTATGCTTCAGTTTTTGTCACAAATGTTACTGTAATCAGCTGAGCTTGAAAGTATTACATCTGCACAACAAATATTGTTTGGAATAAAGGTGAGAAGAAAGTGCAGAGAGGGGGAGGTGTTTTATTTTGCAATTGGTTTGGACAGTAAAGGAGAAAATTAGATATATTACTGTATTTAAATTCAGCCCCCAGCCCTGAATGATAAAGAAAGAAATCTCTCAGAAGGTGTATTGACTCAACACTGCAAAGAAGGTAAGAATGTTACAGAGCCATTTGAAATATATTTTTTTTAAATAGCTATTTCAAGTTGGGGGAAATTGAGTTTTGGGTAATAGCTGCTGTGCTGGAGAAAACATCCCTCTGTGACTGATCACCTGCACTGCAAATCCTAATGGGAAGAGATGAGGGAGGGTGACAAGGGAGAGTGACAAGGGAGCCAGGCAGAGAGAAGGGCTCCAGGAGAGGAAAACAGGAAGGGTGGAGAGCCTTGGGGAGAAGGAAAGCAGAGAACCAGGGAGTTAGTGAGGAGAAACACGGGCAGAACTGGAGGGGAAGGAGAAGAGGATGAGTGAAGGAAAAGGCTCTGGCTGGTACGTGCAGGCAGAGCCCAGGTCCCAGAAATGAGAGCCAGGAAAGGTCAACACTGTCAGAGTTTCTCCCTCCACCAGTCCTGAACACAGGGGATGTATTTCCAGACATGGAACCAGAAGAGGGGAGTGGGCAGGACAAGCCACCACTGTCTGCCTGCTGCTCTTCAGCTCTTTGCAAGTCCCCACCATGACAGCAGAGCTCTCCTGTCCCCAGTATACCTGCGTGGGCCACCTTCAAAGCCACACAGTCTCTCCAGTCAGACCAGGCAGAGTCACTTTCCTTCTGATGCACTGGAATTTACAGCACAAGAGATTGCAAGTGATGAATTCACAAGTGATGAATTCATCCTCTGTTGTGTGGGGGGCTTTCTGCAGCACTGGGCAGAAAATTGTGACATTTGGTGAGGGCTGCATGTGAGGAATGAAGGGGTTTCTGCCTTACTAAATCTAATTTTGCCTCTGGGGCAGCCTGGCTCTTGCTGCAAGTCTGTCCTTCAAGAAGGGAGTGGGATGAAAGAAGGTGAGTCTGGAGAAACTCCTCGGCTTTAGGAAATGGGTGAATCCCAGGGGCTGAGGAAAAGGCTCTCACCTGCACCCTTGGTGGTGACCACTTTGGGCTTGCTGCGAGCACCATCTCCCTTCATGGTGTAGGCGGCCACGGTGATGGAATAGGCAGTCTCGGGCTGGAGCCCAGCAATGATCATTTCCTGTTTGTGAGATGCCAGAGGGAAACCGTGTCAGTGCTCAGGCCCACAGCCCAGGGCAGCTCCCTCCTCCCCGCAGGAGTCTCAGCCCTTTTCCAGCATGCAGGAACACCGCATCCAAGAGCACGAGACACTCTGGGGCTTCGGTGGGAAGTGGCAGAGGGAGAGAGCCCCGTTCCCCTGGCGAGGCACTCGCAGCTCTGCAAACACAGCCTGGCTCTGCAGGGCCCTGTGCAAGGCATCCTCCTCCAGATCTGCCTCTCGCACATTCCCCGTCTTCACACAAACCACTTCAGCATCCAAATGCTGCCGCTCCCTTCAAAGCTTTCCTCTCCACCGTGCGGCCTCAGAGGAGGCTCAGAGGTTTCAGGGAGATTACATTTTTTTCACCATTACCCCTCTCTTCTCTCCTCAGAGATATTTTTAATGCCTTCATAATATTAAAGGGATTGCTTGAATGCAAAGTGCAAGACGACACATTCTGCTCATGCTAAAGCTCCCTGCTAAATCCCACCCCCTCCTTCCCCAGCCTCTATCAGCCTCCCCACACCTGGCTCCCAGGAGCTTTTGTTGGAACACTGGCCTCAAGAACAGCCCTTCCCCAGGAGGGATCCAGCCTTTCAAAGGGCAGTGTTGGAAAAGGAACACCCGTGCTAAATCAAACAGGATGACAGCACATGCAGCAGGGTTTTCCCCAAGGCCCCAGAAAGGAGGGAGATGGGAATGTTGTGCGTGTTTTATGGCTTTCCTCTCTCCTCACCCCTTTGTGCTTTCAATATTAAATCTCAGGGCAGCACTTGGGGAGAATTTGTTAGTCCTGAAAATAACTATATCCCTGATGGTGAGCTGGGAGTGGAACAGCAGAACTTTTGAGCAGTGGGATTTTGAACAGTGAGTTTGGAGGCTGTCAGCTGCAGGGGCAGGTCTGGCTTCTGGAACTCAAGAAACCTGCTCTGCTCTCACACCTGCCACTCAGTTTTATTAAGATTTTAGGCAGGGGCTTTGCCTCCTAAGAGACTCATTCTCCACCCCTCAAAGGGAGGCCCCTCACTTGTGCAGGGCACTTGGCAATCCCCAGGAGACACAAACACAACCGCTTTAGTTGTGTGTTATCTTAGGACCCTGCCATTCCAAGGAGAAAATGCTTTCTCCTACTGCTTTGTAGCGGTAGGATTTTGGAAAACATTTATCATTTTAGCAGAAATAGCAAATGCCAAACAGCCAAGCTGATTTCAAGGTACTTCAAAGGTAAAATCACCAATAATGATTCAGTGCTTTGCATCAATGAGTTTCTAAGAATCCTGACCCTTTGAGGGTACAAAGCACTTGTTCATGCCCTGATAGCTCAGGACTCATGGATTCCGAATTCCCAGTGCTTCCCAGGTTATCTTTTCCAGACACAGAGGTGTTGCAGAGCAGCCCATCTGAGCACCCTGGCCTGGTGGAAGGTGTCCCTGCCCACGGCTGGAAGTGGAACAAGGCGGCCTTTAAGATTCCTTCCAATCCAAACTATTTTAGGATTCTCATATGTTCAAGGCAGTCCCAAATTCAATATTCCATCTGCTTCTCCATGCAGGAGCAGCAGACCCATCTTTCCTTCAGAGCCAAAGGGAAAACCCTGCGGGATTGCTGCGTGCTGACGAACGACACGATCACAGAGGGTCACAGAGCAGTGACAGGGAGGGGACAGTGCATGGGAACACCAAAAACAGGCTCTAAAACAGGCACACAGGCATTGCAGAGAAAAAAATAAAGGAAAAGGAAAATATCACACCACAACAGGAAATGGGAGAAGGGAAGAGGCAGAACCAGCACGGGAGGATTTTTATGTTTTTACTTACGTATTCAGCAGTGTCATCTGTTTCCCACTGGGCAGAGAACAAGAGAGGTTTGGTACATGAGAATACAAGAGGGGAAAGAAGGGAAAGACAGAGACACAGCATGAGGAAGGAGTCCCTGAGCAAGCAGCCACACAAGGTCAGAAGTTACCAGGCAAGCACGAGGGAAGAAGTAGAGTGGGAGAAATTAGTAGATTCCACCGTGGCCTTTGCCTGAACCAAAAGACCTCCCAGAGGCAGGGAGGAGGGATGGATATTTATCTCGGTGCTGGGAGCAGTCTGTACTCTTCCACAGTACCACTGTCTGGGAGCTCAGGCGAGCTGCAGAGACACGGCCACGCCCGGTCCCAGGCTCTCCTGCCCTTCCCCAGAGTTGCCCTGCCCGGGACACGGCAGGGCGGCCGGAGCACCCACCCTCCCAGCCTCCCGGGGCTCGCACAGGTGAGCCCTTACCTGGGCATCGGCCAGCATGATGTCCTTGATGTGGGGCAGCCCCCTGGCCTCGCCGTTCTCCATGCGCACGTAGTGCACCTGGTAGCCGCGGATCTGGCCGTGCTGGCGGCTCTGCACCGGCGAGCGCCAGAACACCTGGATCGCCGTCGAGTTCAGCACCTCCACCTCCACCTTCCGCGGCGGAGCACTGGGCACTGCGGGGAGGCAAGCGAGGGGCTCCAGTCACTCGCCATTTCTGGCTGCAGCCCGTTCCTGCTCCTCTGGGACATGCACACCCTGGATCTGAGCCCTGGAAGGAGGGGGACACCTGAGCGACGGAACATCCCGTCCTCTGTCTGCGGCTCTCGTCACCCAGCCATCCTTCCACAGGCTCCTCTGTGCCCAGTTTGCTCAGGTGGAAGGAACCATTATAGCTCCAGATCTCATTCTGAGGGCAAAGCCAATTTTCAGTGAGCCAGAAAAGCTCTGGTCCTGCCTGTGGGAGGTCAGGGTGGAGAGGATCAGTAGGCGGCTTGTCCTTGGAGCTCCCTCATCTCTCTGGCAGGACAGGAGGGTTGGTGGCTACAACCACTGTGGAATCTCGGGACAGAACACAAGAGGTGTCTTGGATGGAATTTGGGCTGAATTTCTGGAAATACCACTACCACTAATCATACAGGGCATGACAGCTTCATCTACCAGGAAACCACACTTTCTCTGAGCAGGGTGCTCTGTGATCCATTTGGATGTGGGCAGAGGCTCAGGGAACCAGGACCAACACTGGGGACAAACCTGTGGCTTTTTAAAAATTCTTTTTATTTGGAATAGATGAAGAACACCCGAAAAATTTGGGAATTCCATATGTTATTTACTTGACCTATATTACTAGAGGTCCTACCCTCACAGTGAGGGTGCTTCTCTCTCTTCATGCACACATTCATGCTTTTCCCTGGTTTTATTTTACTGTAGAAATACCAGGAAAATTCAAGTCCCTGAGTGGGGTCACTGAACTGTTGTCACTCAAGGTTTCTAAACTTTAACAGATTCCTCCTTTCTGACTTAAGGAGGAGGTAGTAACAAGGAATGTGTGGGAAGAACTCTTTGATATTTTAAAACGTGCTCTCAGGCACAGGGTGGGATTCTTGGAGCTGCCCCCTGCAGGACCAGGAGCTGGACTTGGCTGATCCTTGTGGGTCCCTTCCAACTCAGGATACACAGTGATTCCATGAAACCAGTTTCTGGCAGCAAAGGTTTCCTCTGAGCAAAGGTTTCGGTGCCTTGGCTGATCCTGGCTCAGTGAGAGCATCTTTTCAGGAGGAGTGGTGCAGTCTAGACTCAGAGATATTAAGAAAGCCCCCATAAATCTGGGAAATGCCCTAAAGCAGGGAAGGAGAACCCTACAGAGCCCAGCGCTCAGAGGGCTCGGGGTGGTGGCACCAGAGGATGCCACACAACTCGGACCTTGGATCCCACTCCAGCTCCAGCCCAGCAGCACTGGAGAGCCACGGGAAGGGCCCGGCTGCGTCCTCCCCGCACGGGAACAACCCCCTCCAGGGACAGCAATCCCCCCGGAGAAGCCCAGCGAAGGCTCAATTACCGTCCTCATCCGTGCGGACGATGACCGGCGAGCTCTCCGGGCCCGGCCCCACCTCCGTGTGAGCCACCACGGTGACGCGGTACTCGGTCCACTTCTCCAGGGACTCCAGCAGGATCTGACTGGTGGTTGGGGGGATATCATTCACCTCCTTTAGCTCCGTGTCCTCCGAGTCCAGCGCTCGATAGTGGACGCTGTAGCCGGCCAGGACGCCGTTCTGGCTCTCGGCCGGAGGCGGCCGCCAACTTACCAGAATGGCGGTGGAGCGGGTGCTGACACATTTTACATCTTGAGGGGGGGCAGACGGTTCTACGAGGGGGGAAAATTCAGGAGGGGGAAAGGGAAAGAAGGGAGAGGGGAGGGGGAAAAAAAACAAAAGATGGGAAAGATAAAAGAAAAAAAAAAAGGAAAATGATAACAAAAAAATCTAAAATAAAACGTACAAAAGTTTGGTTTAGGAAGATAAAATTAAAAGAGAAGAGAGCTTTTTGTTGTTGTCTTTTTTTTTTTTTTAAATAAAAAGGGTTTTTTTTTTAAAAAAAAAGCCAACAGAAATTAAATGGGGCATCAAAACTGAAATGGTGTAAAGCAAAGGACTAAACCAGCAAGCGGGCCAGCCAAGAGGGGTCCTGCTGCTTCCACTGGCACTGACTAAGCACCCAGCTGCACCCTATAAAAGCCCTTTCCTTTGGCTCCGTGTTTTACAGCAGCCTGGCAAATCCTGCTCTGGCTGGGAAAGCACTTCTTTCCAACCTCAGTCTCTGGGATCTCGAATTTCTTTGAAGGGATCTGTGAAAATTAAGTAAGAAAAGCAAATCTTTTGCCAGGAGGCTTAAATTTAAGAGTCTGTACCTCCAGATGGAAGTGATTAGTTGTCCCCAGACTGGAGGAGGCCAAATCCCACAGTGGGAATGCCCAGGACACTGCCAAGCAATGGTGTTTAAAGAGGAGGGTTTCGAGAAAATACAGAATACAGAAGAAGGGAGGCAGTGGGTATGGTGAGGAATTCGGGTATCCAGGGGATTTTCCAAAGCAGCAGCAGGTCTAATTCCCACTGCACTCACTGCCTGAGCTACACCAGGCTGTTCCTGAACATCCCGGGAGGAAACCTTGGGAAGTGTGGCCGTACCCAGGCACCTTCTCAGGGGGGCAGCAGACGCCTGCCCAAGGGTGACCAGGAGGTGGGGAAGGTGGAACCCACAGCTCTCCCTTAAAGCTCCTCTCTTTCCATCCCCTTCTGCCAGGCCAGGGTGCTCCATCCTGACCCTGAACACTTCCAGGGGTTAGATCACACTTCTGCCAGTCACTAATGACAGCTGATCAGCCCAGGGAAGCAGTGTGATACATTTTCAAGGCAAATCTATAAATCCCATCTCACCCAACTGCAATGAAGAGCTTTTAACTCTCTGCAGACAAGGAAACTGGGGTGAACTCATGAGCCCCCCAGGTACCCCCTGCAAGAAGCAGCAGATCAGTGCTGGTCACTGCTTCTCATTCCTCTGATGCTTTTCTAATCAACAAGAAGCTCGTTTACTGAGGAATGATTGTTTTCAAACCTCTTACTGCCATCCTTGAGTCAAACCCAGATGTTTAGGCCCAGTTTGCCTTGAGGACTCTGCTAAATCCACTTAGCCCAGTTGGCACTGCAGTGAGAGCCACACACTTTCCAGGAGCCTCCAGGAGACGCAGGGAAGTGGCTTTTCAAAAAGGGCAGAGATAATCCTTCCACTGCTGTCTGAGCACCCTGCCCAGTAGGACATTTTGGGTGTTCTCCTTCTATTTTTATGCTCTATTGCTGTCTTTAACCGGCAGAATGACCCCCTTCTCCCCAGCACTCCCAGAGAGGAGGCTGACGAGCCCCGGCCATGGCTGGCCACGCAAAACAACACAGAATATGTCAAATGAACCAAACCAAAAGAAACAAACTGGAAAATAAAACATAAATCAAGCCAATAACTTGAAACAAACAAACAAAAAAAAACACCAGAAAGGAAATCATAATAATAAAATAATACTGATATAAAAAGTGACTCCTTCCAGAACATTCCCAGTCTGTTTACCTACCTTCCATGCTTCAACTGCTAACTTATAAGACTTTCTTACAAGAGAATAAGAGGAACTGAGCTACAAGGCCAGACCAAGCTCCTGGTGGGTTTCTGCACATGACTGGCTTTTAAAATGCCACTCTGCCCATGATGAGTCCCCCTGAGTCCTTCCCCACCAGCAGAACCTCAGCTATGGCAGAAATGGCAGTTTTGGAGCCCAATCTGGTCTCTTTTGCTAAACTGTCAGCATGAAGAGCAGGGCAGCACCTTCCCAGTGACAGATCTCCTTCCCCCTGGCTCTCTGCGTCTGCTGTGATTGATGCACCGCCTCTCCAGGACAGAGGTGCACTGCTCATCCCACGTCCCAGAACCAACTCGAGGATGGTTTCAAGGTAAGGAGGGAAGACTCAGCCCCCTCCCGTTGCTGCCATGGTGCCGCTCCCTTCTTTTTTTGTCCTCATCAGAGGCTGGGCATATTAAAATCCACCTTTCCTGCTTAGTTCCAGCCAAAGCCACCACAGCCGAGAAACCCACTGCAGAGAGGGTCTGACCTGACCTACCCTTCATCCTGCACCTCATTCTGAAAGCCCCAGGAAGCAGAGCTCAGCTCCAGCTGGCACTGGGGTCACTGTCTGCGCTGCCACGCTCGCTCACTCACCCTCTACGCTCCAGCACAGGGACCTACTGAGAGGCCCTGGGGTGAGGCCTCCTTTTGGGATGGTTTTGCACTTTCTCTGGTCAAAAAGGTGGGGTGGGGGGTGGGTGATGGGGGAGAAGGCCCAGGTCCTGCCTGGCCCCCTCCCCTTCACCCCTGGACTGCAGCAGCGGAGGAGAACAGCCAGGGGTGCTGGCTGGCCACGCTGGAGACGCCTCTGGGGAGCTCATGGCACTGTTTCCTTCACAATCCAGCCCAACCTGTGTGACCCTGGGCAGCTGCGGCAGGAGCCCGGTGCCACAAACCCCAACGGGGCTGCGAGCTCAGCTCTGCAAGCAGCCCTTCCCTGGGCAGGGAGCCAGGCACAGGCAGCAGCCCCCAGCCAGGAGAGCACGGCCTTTGCCTGCTGGCTGTTTTCACCAGCGTTTTGGGACCCCTCCCCACCCTCCCAGGGCTCCAGGACATGCGGGAGTGTCTGCAGAGCCACGCGTGGTGAGCCTGCAGCCACAGGGTGGACTGTATTTGTGAATCTGCTTGAGACCAGCCAGTACTCACCTGAGCTGCACCTTTTACATGCTTTAAAGTTGACTGTCCAAGCCACAAGAATGACCCTTACTGACCTTGTACAATATCATGTTTTTTAACCCTTTAGGTACCATAGACTTTGGGCGTTTCATTCACTTCAATGTACTGTGAGGAGGGGGACGGGAAGGAGGGTGGAGCTGACGGGGGAACATCCTTTCTAGGGCAGGAACAGAGGGTGAGAAAGCCCCATAGTTCCTCTACACCTGCACATGCAGCCTCACAGCACCCACCCTGCCACCCCTGTCTGCTGGCCACGCTTTGCACTCTGGAATTTCCGAGTGGGAGAGGTGCCAGGGAGCCTGGGAAGGTCATGGCTAACCGGGAAGGGCAAACCAGCTCCTCCCAGCCATGAGACTCTGTCAGTTTTACAAGCTACGTCTCTGGTACTTGAAGAGTTAAAACCCAGCTACTTCAAGAAGAAAAAGATACTTTACCTTTAGTTTAATGGATTTTACTTTGGTTATGATGCTCAGGAGGAGCCACCCTGGCAGGGAGGTGCAGGGAGGGGCTGCCACATGCGGGTGGGTGCTGGGAGGGGACAGCAGGAGCGGCGGGAGGACCAGGGACCAGGCTCTGTCATTCCAGAGACAAGATGCCATCGTGGTGTGACATCGCCCAGCCAGGGACAGGGGGAGCAGGGAGCTGGTTCATCGGGTGCAGGGCATGCAGGCAGGCAAGCAGAGAGCAGAAGAGAGAAGAAAGAAGAGGCATGGAGCGGGCCAAGGAGGAGCTGAACGGAAAAGGAGCTGCGGAGGGAAGACACAAAAGCCTGTCCCGAGCCAGAAGGTCTGTGAGCCGAAGGATGTCACCCGGACCAGGGAGAATTGACTCGTTCCTCCAACAGCCAGCCAGGAAAAAATGTTTCACCGTGTTACAGGACATTGACAGCTCCCAGCTGATGTTCTTAAGAGCATTAAATTAATAAGACTCTCCCTATGGAAGCTGAGCTACAGAGAGAGAAACCCGTCCGTGTTCTGGGCAGGTGCCAAGTTAGAAAAAGCCCCAAAGCCTTCCCTTTTCCCAGATCCCCTTTTCCTCACCCTTAAGGGACAAATTTTCACTAAGCCCTACTGACACCAGTTCCCACACCCCTCTTCCAGCTTGTTTTATTGAACCAGAAAGCACAAATCCCAGACCCTCTTTGCCTCCCATCCCCACGGATCTCAAGGAGAGAAACCCCTTGGAAAACAGAAGCAGAGTGTAAGTTTAACACTTATTTTTTCAGGTCCTTTCAGTTCATTTCCCCCACCCCACAGAGATGCTCCCTCTGACAGTACCACACTGGGATCAGAACCAGCAGATGTGCAGCAGAGTCAGGAAAGGATTTTCCTATGAAACGTAGAGAGAGGATGGAGAAAAAGAAAAGGAGGAAAAAAGGGGAAAAACATTTGAAGGAAAGAAAAAACCAAAAATCTTTGAATGGAGTGGAGGCCTGAGCAAGCCCCAGTGAGGAATTCTGTCTATGCAGAAACAGACTCCCCTTTCTTCCCACTCCTCAGGGGACAGAAAGAGAAGGAGGCAGGGAAAGGGAGAGACAGCAGGATATGACAATTAAAAAGCCCAGCTGAGAGCCTGCTGCTCCCCCTTGTTAGGGACTCTGAGGGATGGGAGCAGGGCTCTCCCTCCTCACACTGGTGACCAGAGCCACTTCTGAGTTAGTTCTGCTCCCGGCTACTCCAAACTGCAGTGGAGTGATTTAGTAGAGATGAGAGGAGACAGAAAACACAAAGAACAGCTGCCACAGCCACTCATGCAGTGAAAAAACACCTCATTTAAAAGCAAAGATCTGTGAAAAGCCCAGGTTGAAATATTGCCATCCAGGGTTATTGTCCCCAGGGCAACAGCGAAGGGAGACAATCCATTAAACTAAAACCAGCACGTTTTGGTTGCATATGCTCCATCCTGGTATCATCAATATCCCCCTCCCAGCCTCCACAGGACTCCTCTCTCCCGCTCTGCCGGAGCCCAAACGGGACCATTCCCAGTGCTCCGGGCCTTTCTCCCCTTGGCTGTGGAGGTGCTCACGGAAAGGAGCACGGGGACTGCTTCCCCAAAGGCTGGGAAGGGTTGGACCTGTCAACAACCACCTTCCCTTCCCTCCCTCCCGCGTCCCCACCGTCCCCCTGCTCCTCCCTGGCAGCTGCTGGGTGTGTGTGGGACGGGCTGTGGGTGCTGTCCCCTGAGCATGCTCGGCACCACGGCCAGTGCGGCCACCAACGGGCCCCCACTGCTTTGACCCCAAGTGGACGGTGCCCCCAGCACCCCCAAACCCCAGCTCTGCTCCTGGCTCACATCTCAGCTACCTGGACCGGCGAAGCGAGAGGGGAGCAGGTCCCAAAGGAGTTCCCCCTCCCCGGAGCGAAACGCCAACCCCCAGCTCCGTACCCCTGTGCCCACCATCTCTGGCTCCCTGACCGTGGTCCCCTCAGAGAAGGGTGGGAAAGGAGAGACACCTACTAGACTGCAAGGTGCGCTCTCGGACCTCCGGGGTGAAGGCCCCCAGCCCCAGAGCCGAGCGGGCGGCCAGCCGGAAGACATACTCAGTGTTGGGCTTCAGGCCTTCCACCGTGAACGAGGTCGTTGGCTCGAAGTTCTTCAGCACCTGCCATGGGCGAGGGGAAAAGAAACAAAATAAACCCAAACGACAGGCAGCAGAGGTGAGGCCTGCTCAGAGACACCTGCCCTGCTCCCCGTGCTCTGACAGGGCAGGGAATGGGGGGCCGGGAGCTCCTCAGCCCCAGCCCTGCTCCGCTCTGCACTCACCTCCTTGCTGCGGTCTCCTTCCTTGTAGAGGAGCTCGTACTTCACTATGATCTCCTGGCGTGGGGGGCTCCACGACAGCACAATGCTCGTCTCGGTCTTGGCTTCTGCTCGGAAGTTCATCGGCTGCCCAGGAACTGGCACGGAGAGGGAGCCAATGGGGCAGGGGAGGCAAGAGGAGAAACAGGAGAAACCACATTAACTTGGCTAATTAGGAGGCTCTTGCCCTGTTTTCTTCAAAGCCTGTGTGGGAAGAGCACGTCAGCAGCAAAATGCCACACAGCAGCGTGGGCAGGTCCTGCCTCTAAAGCTGTGGAGTTACATCCCACTGCAGGACTCCAGCGTGTCCAGAGCTGCTGGAGATGGAAGAATCCCAGGGGATCATATGCCTCTTTCTCAGCAGTGCAGAATACAACTCTTCCCATGAATCCTGGTATTACAAGGTTCTAGAAGTAGGAAGCCCATGAGCAGCCCATCGAGGACACAGGGTTCCCTCCCACACCCCACACCAAAAATGTGCTGGGTGACAGCCCATGATAAAACACCTTGTGTTTGCAGCTCAACACATCTGCTGTGACAGCTGAGGCTTTGTTTTGCTCCCCCTGCAGAAAAGTAGTTTCTGGGTACTTTAGGGATAGTTGAAGTGTCACCACTGCCTGGGCAGTTTTACATCTGTTAAAGACATTTCGAATAATGAAATGGTTTGTGTTGGAAGAGACCTTAAAGCTCATCCAGTTCCATGGGCAGGGACACCTTCCACTGTCCCAGGCTGCTCCAAGCCCTGTCCAACCTGGCCTTGGGCACTGCCAGGGATCCAGGGGCAGCCACAGCTGCTCTGGGCACCCTGTGCCAGGGCCTCCCCACCCTCTGAGTAAGTAATTCCTTCCCAATGTCAAATCTAAATCTCCAGATCTAACCAGCAGCTCTCCTTCGCACAGCCCAGGTCAGTGACACAGCTGCTCACCTCCTTGCTGTGTCTTAACCTGGATGGGGTCAGACAGGGGCCCGTCCCCCACGGAGGTGAAGGCCAGCACTCGCACGGTGTAGGTCTCGTCCTCGAGGAGGCTGCCCACGGTGGTCAGCAGGCTGTCGTCCACGTTGTGCTTCTGCCAGTTGCTGACGGGCTGGTCGGGCTCCATGGTGTAATAGACACGGTACCCTCGGATCTGCCCGTTGGGCTCCACTGGTTCCTCCCACTGGATGATCATGGTGGTGCTGCTCAGCATCCGGCCCTGCACGTTGCGGGGGGCACTGGCAGGAGCTTGTTCCCCAGTATGAGTGACCACTGACTCACTGGGAGGCCCCTGCCCGATGCTGTTGACTGCGGAGACCCAGATCTCGTACTCGGAGTTGGGGCTGAGCCCCCCGATGCTGTAGCGCGTGGTGGTGATGTCCTCCTTGATCTGGTACGGTCCATCCTGGCTCTTAGACTTGTACTCAATGACATAGTAGGACACGGGGTCTGGGTTTCCAGAGTCCCAGGTGATGGTGATACTCGTTGCTGTTGTCTCTGTCACCACTGGTGTCCCGGGAGCCTTGGGAAGTGCTGAGAATCAGGGAAGAACAGGCATTTAAAAAAAAAACCCCACAGATACTGAAATGGTGCCTAATTGGGCTGGTTAGGGCTGCAGGAGCCGGAGGCACAGCACCAATCCCAGCAGCTCAGGAAAGTGCTGCTGGAATATTATGAACCTAGTTATCCACTCTATTATCCTCCTTAAACTGCTCCATCAAAGGCAAAGCGTTCAGCTAAACATCTGGAATCATTAGCACAGGCTGCAGCTGCACATCCGCCGGCTCCCTGGGCAGGGAGGGAGCAGCTCCTCCTTCCCAGCACGCTCGGATCTCCCGGACAGCTCCGTGGGCAGGGAACGGCACAGAACAAGCCCCAGAAATGCTGGGAGCGCTTCCTCTCAAGCCACAAGGCTCTGTCAATCCCCATCTCCCCTCTCCCTCAGTCAGGGAGTCCCCCTTGGAGCCTGCTGGGGACTGCACGCTGCTCAACACTTCAACTGCACCTGAAATGTGCTCCAACTCCACCTGTTCTCAAGCTTTACGTGCTGTCCTCACCGCACACTTTAGACCCTTTCCAACCTTCCTTTTCAACCTCATCTCATCATGGAATCCCAGAATGGTTTGGGTTGGAAGGGACCTTAAAGCCCATCCAGTCCCACCCCTGCCATGGGCAGGGACACCTTCCACTGGCCCAGGTGGCTCCAAGCTGCGTCCAACCTGGCCTTGAAGCCAAACTTCTCTAGACCTGATCACAGTAAAGCTCGAACTTCTCCTTTCACCTTCTGCCCGGGAGAGCTGCAGGTGCTCACACACAGGAACAGAGCAGGGAGCAGGATCCAAACAAAATTACAAAAGGCAGAAGGTACCAGCAGGGTGAGATTCCCCCTCTGAGGAGATGGGAGAGGTGGAAGCAGAAGCAATCTGCCCTACACAGCAGCTTTTTAGATTGAGAGGGTAAGACAGGGAAAAAAGGGAAGGAAGGAAATACTCAGGAAAATAAAGAGGACCTGAGTCCAGCCCCAGGCGTTCTTCTGCTGGCACGAGAACCTCACTGCCTGTGCAGAAGCTCAGAGCGAGTGTCATGCCAACATCCTCTGGTCCCTACTCATCTCTCCCGTCAGACCTTCCTCAGACAGATCACTGATACAACAGGATTGTTTCTCCTTATCCCTCCCCTTCTCCAAAGTGTTTCTCCTCTCCCCCACCCACTGATCCTTTCCCACCCCGTCTCTCCCAGATCCCTTGTGGGCAACACCAGCGCTCGGAGCAGACACCAGCTCACACAGAGCTCTACACTCACCCAACCTCAGGGGTTCCTGCTTGGGTTTAATACTCCCCTGCTGAGGACAGAATAGATTGAAGATGGCACCCATGCTCCTCTTGGGAATCACTAGCTGGAAGCTGGGGTTATTTCCCATCTTGCTGAGGCAACAATGGCCACTAAGATGCTGGAACTAAGCTCTACTGCAAGGGTTCACATGCCAGAGATCCTCAGGGCCTTGGCTGAATCTCAGGCCTTGGAACAGGATGGCATGCAGGCTCCAAGCCCATCCAAGGCTCCTTGCACATTGCCCAGCCAGCCTCATATGCCAGGACAGACACAGCATGCGGGGATTGGAGTCACAGTTTCCTTCATAACAGCTCAGGTGTCCTAAAGCGAGGGAAGGTCTCAAACCACCAGCTTCCCCTCCACTGTGGGTTTCCCTGTGTGTGGGATCCCTGAGCACACGTGCACAGATCCCAGCACGGGGCACTCGTGGTGCACAACTCTGTCCTGCTGCTCGTGCTCACAGACGTGTGCACACAGGTAAGAACAGGGACTGACATCCTGCAGCCAGGCACCCACGATCCAGCCACGGTGTCCCTGGCCATGCACACACATCCCACTCATGCAGGAGGACCTGGACATGCAGAACTGTGTCCCTATCCATGCACACACACATCCCACTCGTGCAGGAGGACCTGGACATGCAGAACTGTGTCCCAATCCATGCACACACACATCCCACTCGTGCAGGAGCACCAGGACATGCAGCGCCGTGCCCCTGGCCATGCACACACATCCCACTCGTGCAGGAGCACCAGGACATGCAGAACTGTGTCCCTGGCCATGCACACACACATCCCACTCGTGCAGGAGCACCAGGACATGCAGAACTGTGTCCCTGGCCATGCACACACACATCCCACTCGTGCAGGAGCACCAGGACATGCAGAACTGTGTCCCTGGCCATGCACACACACATCCCACTCGTGCAGGAGGACCTGGACATGCAGCGCCGTGCCCCTGGCCATGCACACACATCCCACTCGTGCAGGAGCACCAGGACATGCAGGACCGTGTCCCCCGTGCAGGTCAGACAGCCACAGGCTCTCCCCATGCAGACACACAGCGACACAGGCACAAACCATGGGACATTCCCACTCCGGGGACACGTCCCACCAACGCTCCCATGCACGAGCAGGACACGTGCCCAGGTGTGCCCTGCACTCATGCTCGGACACCCAGCCCTGGCCGTGCCCCCGTGCCCGCCCTGCACGTGCCCACTCCCACACGTGCAGCCAGGACCCTGCTCCCACTCCCTTACATTTCACCGTGATCTGGGCAACGGCTTCGATGACTCCCAGGCTGGACATGGCCACGCAGGTGTAGTTGGCAGAGTCCTTGACGTCCGTGAGCTCCAGGACGTTCCTGCCCACGGGCATGTCATCCTCGGGTGTCAGGTCCTCCGCTCCCTGCATCCACTTCACGTAGGGCATGGGAGACCCCACGGCCACGCAGGTGATGTTGACGTTGCCCCCGGGCATGATTTCATGGCTGACAGGGAGGATGGAGAAGCGAGGGGCCACACGGCGAACTGTGGACGAGACGCACAGAGGTAACAAAAAAACAAAACGGAAAACCAAACCAAACCAAACAAACGAACAAAAAAACAAAGAGAAAAAGAAAACAAAAACAAAAAAAAAAAAGAAAGGAAAGAAAAAGAAAAAGAAAGGAGAAAAAGAAAAAAGAGTAAAAGATAATTTAAATATAGATGGGGTTTGTCATTGTTTATTTTCTTCCTTCATTAAAAACAAAACAAAAAACAAAGAAAGGAAAAAATCAAAAACCAAAAACCAAAAAACTTAAACTCCAAATAAATTTGTACTTCACAAACAATATATAGAATATAGACATAAAAGCGATATTTCATAGCAACAGGGTTCCATTGATCAAGATTAGACCCATCACAGCACAGATAAATACACAAAAATTTATTAGCAATTTCTCATCTTTACTGGCAAGAGCTGGCATGGCGAGCACCCAAACTTCTCCTCCGCGGCCGCTGGGGCCCCCAGCTCCCCGCTCCACACCCCGGGAACCTGCTCCTCCCTCTCCCAGTGGGGTCTGAGTCCCGGCTCCCCTTCTCCCGAAGGAACAGCCCGTCCACCACCAGGGCCCGGCGTGGTCCAGGTGCCCCCTCCGGAGAGGGGCCCTCTCCCACCCAGGGCTGCTGCTGAGGTGGGTGGGGGGCAGGAGAAGGTTGGGATGGGGACGGGAACTTCTCAGCATTTTGCCTTGTTGGACCCAGAGAATTCAACAAAGAGAGAAGTGCCACATCCCCCAATTCCAGACGCTCCACTTGAGAAGTAAAAGGCAAAAGGATAAACGAGGGAGGAGAGGGAGTCCCCGGAGCGGGACAGAATTTAGTTGGTGTCTGCGTGTGAGAAGCGTCCAGGGGAACACAGCCCCCCTGGAGCGAGAGAGAGTGTGGAAAAGATGAGAAACTCTAATGAAATTTTTGTGGTTTTCGGGTATAGAAACCCTAATGAAGCCTCTTTAAGATCTGACACGGTTCCATCGATAGATGCAGCTCTCAGAGTCACAAACATCATGCAAAATAGGTAAAAAAGAGAGAGAGAGAAAGAGAGAAAGAGAGAGGAGAATGCAGAGAAATATAATTTCTGGGCGGTAGCAAATGCCCACATGGATACTGGATAGAAAGTGAGCGACAGAGAAAGGAAGGAAGACCAGGAGAAGGAGAACAAGAGGGGAAGGGAGAAAGAAGAGAGAGAGAGAGGGAGGGGAGGGGGAAACCCACTTTAATGCTGCATACTTTTTCTAGCTGATGTGACTCAATGTGGTGGCTCACATTGTCACATCTCAGCCCTGGCGGAATAATAAATAGAATAGAATTAATAAGAAAAACAAGGTAATGAAACTTTTAACGTTGAGAAAACAGTGACATGTTCTGTGCATCTCCTTAGCAGAGAGGTGGATGCAGCTTCCAGACCTTACACAGGAAGAACATGGACGCAAAGGGGAGGCTGTGGTTTCCTTGGCTCCATTTTCTGAGCTACCTGGGCTGGCTGGAGGGATGGTGGGTGTCCTTCCTTAGGGGGGGAAAGCAGGGGAGCAGACAAAGGAGAACGTGTGTGGATCAGAGAGGCCCTAGGGAGGGGGCTCAGGGCAGCGTCTCATCCCACAGGACCCAGGGAAGATGCAGGAACAGCAGCAGCTGGAGGGGAGCAGGAATGCAGGATTCCTCCAGCCTCAGGGACAGCCATGCAGGAACTGCCCCAGGCAGGGTGGGGAGGGGGCAGGAGAGTCCGGAGTGCTGGGGGGCTGAGAACTTCCCCTTCCTGCTGTCTGCTCCCAGGTAAGCCCTGCACAGCCTCTCCAAAGCTCGGTGCCGGTGCCTCAGGCCAAAGCAAAGCAAAGGACAGCAGAGCTGAGCCTGCCATCGTCCCTCCCACTGCCTTCAGATGTCCCCTGGAACTGACGTCTTGGGGCTTGCTGGTGTTTGTCTTCCAGCTTTATGGACCTTTTCCAAGGGGAAGGGCACTGCCAGGAGAGGTGGAGGCTGTTTGTGGGGCTTTGGCAAACAAAAGCCAACTGCAGCCCCTGCATCAGCCTGCAAGGTGACAAGGGACACTGTCACAGCAAGGTCTGCTGTCCCCATCGGGCTGTCAGACCCTTTTCTGCAGGAACCAGCAGCCAGGAACCAGCACTGGGAGGCAAGGAGGAGGAGATTTCCAGATTGGTGGCATGAGGAGCTCCGAGGCGGCGAAGGGGAATTCCTGCATGCATGGATTGGCAGAGAGAACGGGGGGCATGCCCTCAGCTGGGAAAAGGATTGGGGTGCGGAGGGAGGGACTGCAAACTCACCTGCCACTGACACTAGAAGATGATTTTCTACCTGCAGAAAGGTGTAGGGGGGTACCACGGTGTTTGTTCCACCTCAGGCACCAGCACTGGCTCAAAGGATCAGGCAACCTGCTCCCTCCTCCCTCCTGCCACTACGGAGAACACTCAGCCCTAGCCACGAGGGTACATCCCTGTTTCCTACTTCATCCTGCTTCCCACTGCTTCCAGGGGTACCACGCTTCAGAAAATGGAGCCAGGTGGAAACCACACCTGTCACAGTCTGAGACAAGATGGAGAGAACTCGGAAAGAAACAAGTGGGGTCAACATGCAGACAGATCTGGGGTGGGGATGACTCTTCTGAGGGGGGCTGGTATGTAACCTTCTGGAGAGGGGAGGCAAGGTGGGAAAGGTGAGGAGGAATGGGGAGACACATCCGGACAAGATCCGGTCAGCAAACAGCATCAACAGCAACAAACAACGGCAGGTGGGATGCAAACACTGAGTTGTCATGGGAACAGAACAAGACAATTAATCCAAACCGAAGCTAATCGCAAAGAAATGAAACCCAACTGAAAGAGAAAGGGAAAAAAACCCAAAGAACAGAAAAGAAAAAGAAAGAACAAACCAGAATTTAATAACTGAAAAGCATCATCTGATGTAGGGCGGAGTGCTGAGAATCGGAGTCTGAAGGGAACCGACTGTTCCTGGCTCTGGTTTTGGGCAGGGAAGGAGAAATCCACTCACAAAACACAAGCTCAGGGGCAGCGCAGAGCACGTTCCCAAAACACTGCAGAGCAGCCCTGCCCTCCTCCTGACAGCTCCCAGGGGTGCAGGTCAGCCCCGGGGGGCTCGGGGACCCTTGCTTTGGGCTGCTTTAATGGCATTTGTCACTCTCCAAGGGAAGCACCCAGCACCTCTGGATGCCAGCCCTCGGCACCGCCCGTTCCACAAGAAGGGAGAATTTGGATTGGGGCCGATACGAGCCCAAAACAGGCAGCAGCACTTCCTTGGTGCATCCTGGTTTAAAAAAATCTACACTCTCCTGTGTGCACAGATATACCAACACCCACACACTGATCTAGGATGGGAAAAGAACTCCAATTAAACGTCGGACACCTCAGAGAGTCCCCTGGATACAGCCCAGCGATGGCTCAGGGCTCTGACAACCACAACAGTTACAGAGTTCATCTCTGGCTACCCAGAGCCATCAGGCTGCTGTTTATTTTAATTGCTACACCACTCGGACTTGGCTGGAGACAAGGAATTTGTCAAGCTGAGAATCTCTGGGTCAGCCTTTAGGTCAAGGCCCAGGAGGAAGAGAGCTGTGGTGGAAAGGAAGCTGGAGATGGAATCAAGACCAATTTCAGCTCTGGGTCCAGCTCCACAGCAGCTGAAGGAGGGGAATTTTACACAAAAAAATTGGGTGAAGAGATTCCTTCCATTTTGCTATCCAACACCTTCAAAGGATCGGGAAGAACAGAACTGCCCTTTCTGGAAAGGAACCATTGGGACGGGGCAGTCAGGGCTCTGCTTTACAGACACTTGTCTAATAATATTTTCCCAGTTTCTGGTACGAGAAGGACCTTCCCTGAGCTCCAGGGGCGTTTGGTTTCCAGGACAGCTTTGCCAGACCCCGCATGCGTACACGGATGTGCATGCTCCATGTGCAACAGCTCCCGACGGACACACACAAGCAGGCACACACAAACAGACATTGTCCATGGCCAAAAAACTCTCAGGAGCTTTTTTTTTCAAACAAGGATACAGCTTGTTACGGATAGAACCAGATTCCAGGACTGGAGCTGGACGTTTGGGATGCAAGTTACATTATTCCAATGCAGAGAAGCCATTTCAGAGGCACAGGAAAATTTCTTAAGTGCAGTTAGTTATGAGTCTGTTTAATTGTTGGATAAGCATTTCACACTCCAAATCTGCACCCCAAATTGTGCTCTTTTTTAGAAACAGAACAGATCCATAACTTTTCACACCCTTGGGAAGCCAATTGGTTTTGTTGCTGCTCATGGAGGCAGAGGTTGACCCAGTTTGTGTTCTGTGAGTGGCATTTTTGGTCCCAATCAGCATGGCTCAGGTTCCCCACCACCACCACTCGGGGTCCACAAGGTGAGAAGTGTTTTTGCAACATTTACAGACCTGATTGGAAGAGACACTGGGAGATCCGGGGTTGACTTCTGCAACACCCGAATCCATCCTTGAAATGTGTTTTCATGGTGCTGCTAATGAGAGAAACCTGAGGACCAACCAACCGGTTTGTGCTGAGGAAACCCACCAGCTGCTCTTTTAAAGCCCCTTCCAGATTCCCTCAGAGAGAGAAAAATGTTGGAGGAGGAGTGAGGTGGGGAAAGGAGAATGTCCTGGACAAGAACCTGTCACTTCAAACCCCGATTCACATTAAACCAACTCAAAGAGAAACGCATCTTGTACCTTAAAGAAGAAATCAATTGAAAAAGGAAACAAAAGAAAGTGAAGTGACTGGTTGAAAGCACCAAACAAAACCAAATGGTATTAAACATTTTGACACTCAGCAAGCTGCTGCTCCAAATGAGGTGAGAAGGCGGACATTATTGGCCATTTTGGGGAGACAGGAGTCATTCCGTCTTGCTCCAAAATGAGGAGGGGTAGGGGAAAGGGTGCCAAAATAATGTGCAGCCTCTACATTATTAGTGAAGCTTAGATTACACCTGTCCTCCCCTCCCAAATGTGGTCTGTCCCTGCCCCTGCGTGTCCGTGCAGCCGCCTCTGCCTCCTCCCTCTCCCGTTCCAATTCCAGGCTCGTTCCCCTGGGGCGAGACCTTGTTGGGGTTTGGATTTCCGACCTCCGCCCCTCCACAGGACGAGAAACTTCCCTCCTCCTGCCACCTCCTTCCTCATTTCCTTCATGGTAAATAAAAATAAGTAAGTAAATAGGTAGATAAATAAAGAATGAGACCAAGGCTTGGATTTGGTCTGGAGGAAATCCATTACCTTCCCAATAATTGTTACTTTTCACTCAAAAAACCACATTAGCTGAGCGACAGGCTGGCTGAACATCTCTGGTCTTTTGTGATTCTTTTTTTTTGGTTTTTTTCTGTTGTTTTTAACAGGATTGAACAGAAAATCATCAGAATCCAATCATTTTTCAAACATCTCTGTAATTTTAAACACAGACTTGACTGTTTTAGTTTTTGTTATTTTAATTTGACAAGGTGTAATCTAATTTTTCCCCTAAAACAAAGAGAACAGCGATGCAAAAGGTGTAAGAGACACAGGCAGGCAGAGATTTTGAGATCAGTACAGCACAGTGTTCCTGCAAAGTGCCCTCTATAGAGAGATAGTCATGTATATACATAGATATATACACAGTTTGGATTTTTTTTGGTTGGTTTTTTTTTGGGGGGTGGCTTTTTGTATCCATTTCCATTTCCTGATACCCTTGAGAAATCCTTCTGCAGAAACACAGTGAAGTTTTTGTTTGTTTTGTTTGGTTTGGAACTAGAATTTCAGAGCTGAGGACACCCCAAACATGGACAGGGCGCACCCCCACCCACAGAAGTGCTAAAATAACCCTTAAAAATCATCCCAGAACTCTCCATCCCTCAATTTTAGCACCTGGAAGCTGGGCACTGCAGAGGCAGCTGTACAACCCAGTGGTGGTTCTGCCTCCCTCCTTCTCCATTAAAGAATTTATCAATCTAGTCTAAAAAGGTATTAAAATTCCTACAGTTAAAATACCAATGACTGTTTTGACCTTGTGGCTATTTGTTAAATCTCTAGTGCAAGTGGAATTATTTCCTTCAACCTCTAAATGGGATTGAAAGGGAAAAGCTCAGCAATGGTTCCACCTGGAACCAACCAGCAGCTCTGGTCTGATGGTCAAATTACTCATGAGCCAAACTTAACCCAGGCTACAGGCTAAATTATTGCTTAAATTAGTCACATTTTAATCTGTTTTGAAGCTTTATTTCCTGAGGTGCTCAGCACACTATTCCTGCCCTTTCTGAGGGTTTTATTTTAATTGATTTCCACTAGTTCAGCTCTTACTTGCTTTGCCCTGGCCTGGTTTCATCTTTGGTCTCTCAATGAGCTGAGGTTTTGCAGAGAGCCTTGGGAGCTACTGGGAATGTTCTCAGCAGGACCTGGGCTGCAGAACCTGGCTCGGGGTGATGAAGCTCGTGCTGACGGTGACAAGCAGCAAGGGCAGGGCCTGAGAGGGCACTGGGCTGCTTTAAATGCCTGCTGAGCCATTTACAGCTCCCTGGGCTGGAAAAGAGCAGAGCCACAAGAAGCTCGAGCAGAGAGCAGGAAGGATTATCCCTGCAGCATCCCAACCACTGCCTTTGGTACCTCCTGCCAGGGCCCCACCGCGTGAAAAAGGGGAAAATTCTTAATTCTGCTAAATTCAACCACAACAACGTGTCCTGTACCAGCAGCAGCAGCTCTGCACACTCGGGGGATCTGAAGCACAGCCCACACTGCTCATCCCTGATTCCCTTTGTGACATGGAGCAGCACAGGGACACGAGCTCCTGACACACAGGGCTCCATCCCAGCCAGCAGCTGGATTCTGGGATCAAACCAGAGCAATCGAGGTGGCCGCCTGCAGCTTCCCAAATTAAGAGGAGAGCTGCAAAGTGCTCTGTTTCCAGGGGGCAAACCAGCTCTGGCCACAGGTCCTGGGTGAGGGGACTTGTGCCCTCGCTGGGGTCAGGGCTGAGCCCCCCACACGGCCCCTGATTACAGACAAAAGCACCACCGAGTGCTCCGGGCTGGAAGGGACCTTAAAGATCACCCAGTGCCACCCCTGCCATGGGCAGGGACACCTTCCACTATCCCAGATTGTTCCAAGCCCCATCCAGCCTAGCCCTGGCCACGTCCAGGGATGGGGCAGCCTCTCAAACGCCACCACGGGCAGACAGCTCTTAATTCACCGGATTTTGAATCCATCCTTTCCTGCAATCACTATGGGCCACAAGTCTGATGGCATCTGTGTCCCTAGGGATACAGAGAAGCATCCAAGGAGACTTCTGAAAGCCAGGTGAGCCATATGGCTCCCACCAAAACCAGAATGTCCACTGAGGTGCTGACTTGCCCCTAGGACTGTCTTTTCACTGACCACAGGTGACCCTGGAGAGCTGGCTCAGCCTGAACTTCCACACACCAGGGCTGGTGGCAGAGGTCACCTCACCTGCTTCTGACCTGCTCTTGTGGTCTCCAGAAAGACACTTCTGCTCCTGACCTAGGGCATCCCCATGGCATGATCTGACCTGTGATAACACACGAGGCAAACCCTTAACCAGTCATTTCAAGACCATGCCCGTGGTTTGGGCTGGAAGGACCTTAAAGCCCACCCTGTTCTTACCCCCTGCCATGGGCAGGGCCATCTTCCACTAGACCAGGTTGCTCAGAGAACGTAACTTTAGCAAACCACACAGCCTCTTCTAGCCAGGTATCAAATCTCTATTTCCTCACCCAGTGTCACTCCAGCCTATCATGATTACATCCCATTTAGCTTTAGTTTATTGCTGTTGATATCATTATTATTATTATTTTTATTGGCTCTTAAGGAAGAATTTAATCTTCAAGCCTTCTCAGATCACAAGAGATTCTTAGCAGCAGCAGTGCTGTTTGGCCATGTTGGAAATACTTTATAAAAGAGAAAATAAACAAATAAAAAATAATGGTGTATAAATCCCTTTTTAATTTCACCTAAATCCTGAAATTCAAACTCCTAGTCATGAAGGAAAATCCTGTAATTAGGAGTGATTATCACCTTTCAGTCCTAGGCAGGAGGGAGGTGGGATGGGAAAACCTCGTTTCAAATGCTATTCCTTTTCTCTTGGTGGTTTTATTTTTTCTTTTCTTTTTTTTTTTTTTAATAGAACAAGCTTTTTTTCTTTTTCTTTTTTTAAAAAGAGCCTTGGGACTGGGGGATGTTTTTTGGCTATTGTTAGCATCCAAGTCAGAAGAGCCACAGCTGGTCTCCTCCCAGAGAATTATCAAGAGCGCAGCATTTGGGAGTGGTACCCTGGTACCTATGGGGAGGGGAGAGACTCGGAAGGGGAGGGGAGAATACCAGCACTGAGGGTCCGAGCACTGAAATCTCAGCATTTTAAGAAAAAAGAGAAGGACAGACAGAGAGAAAGAGAGAGAGAGAGAGAGAAAGAGAGAGACAGATACTGTGTCAATACTGCACTGGATTTCTCAAAAATCACACAGCTTTAATACCTGTGCCCTAGGAAAGCCACTCCTTTGGTAGCTGATTGAGGTGAGGACTGAGGGCAGAGGGAAAGGCATATCCAGGGAAAGGGCTGGCATTCGGTTCTGCACGGGGAAAGCACCAAGCACCACCGGTACCACTGACACACTGCAAACCCCCTGTTCTCACTCCCATGTGCCTCACCCGCTCGGGATGCACACATGGGAGGCAACAGGAGCTTCTTGGGGATAAACAGGGAGATGAGAAGAGGGAAAAGAGGCATTTTCAGCTCCAATGTCACTGGCCAGATTGCTGTTGCTGTTTGCAATAGCTGCAGCTGCCAGATGTGCCCCAGCACGATTCCAGTGCCTGCACAGCTGCAGTTCTCTTCCCACGCTCCTTCAGGAAGGAGGGCTCTACCTTGGCTGTGCCTGGCTGGGTTTCAAGGCGCCTGCACCAGGCAGTGATGGATAAATCACAGGGAAGGGAGCGGGAGAACACGGAGAGGCAGAGCCAGGAGGCAGCTGCCTGGCTGCCCTTCCCTCCCAGCACTCCCAGGACGAGCTGTCACCTCCTCCAAGGGATTCTGCCAGGCTCTGCCTGGAGCTGGGGCACCGCCTGGCCACGGGCTCTCCGTGCACTCACGGGTGCTCCAGGAGAGAACAGCGTGGGATTTGGGAACAGCAGGAACCTCTCTGTCAGTGCCATGCTGGGCTGACAGCCCCCTGCTCCTGGTGTTACTGGAGGGAACTGGGCAGTGACCAGTGAGCGAGCTCCCA
Organism: Falcunculus frontatus; assembly: GCA_013398115.1. NCBI lineage: Eukaryota > Metazoa > Chordata > Aves > Passeriformes > Falcunculus > Falcunculus frontatus. The sequence continues at coordinate 138,946 of VZRV01008789.1, forward strand.
CCTCTGGGGAAGCCCTTTGGAGCAGGGTCAGGGCTGTTCTTTGTGTGCAGGAGGTGGAACAAGAGCCACACCTCAAGAAATAAATAAGCAATAACGTGACCCAGGGTCTGCTCGAACTCTTGGAATGACCCCCTGGGTTCTCACCATCTTTTCCACTTCCCAGATCCCTCCCTCCCCCAAAACAAAGGCTTGTCCCAAATAGCAGGGCTTCCATGGACAGGCGTTAGAGCTGTGTGACTCCTTTCCTCCTGGAGGGATTGAGGAGTTCAGTTACCACCGGGTGGGCAGGAACACTGGCTTCTCACAATGCGTTTGGAATAAACTACAGCACAGCATAACCAATCAAAACAGAAACAGGAAATCAAGAGAAAGCAAAAAACCCAACAGAACCAAAAAAATTTGGAAAGTAAGAGTAAATTCACTTCAAAGAAACCAGAATTGTATAACGAAAAGAAACTATACATATTTATATATCGAAAAAATAATTCATAATTAATTTAAAAAGTGGCATGCAAAGAAGATTGTTACATTCTCCTATCATGCATCAGGCCCAATGTCCAAACGGCAAGGTAACCATGACGACAAAAAAGTGCAAGAACTCAGCAACATTACCAAAGGATGCATAGAGAGGCCCACAATGCAACTCAACTCATCTCCGCGAGACCCGGGAACGCGCGGGTCTCGCTCATCTTAAAGATTTCTTGCTTTTTCTCTTTTCATTTTTAAAATTTTTTTTCATTTTTTTTTTTCTCTTACGAATGTAAAAATGTGGGTAAAGAAAGTAAAAAAGAAAAAAACCACACCAACCTTCTCGTAGCTCTGAGGGATGTTAAGGGGGTTTGATGCGGAACACAATGACATGAGGAGAAGAGAAAAATAGGGGAAACACAGAGAGAGTAAAAAAAGGCCTTCTCAAGGCTGTCAGCTGCAAATTGATTGATTTTTTTTTTCTCTTAACCAAAATAAAAAGAAAGGAAAAAAAATGAAGATAGTAACGACCCTCTTTCCTGCCTTCCTAACGCTCCCCCTCCCATCCCTTTAAGCCCAACCAAGCTCCGCAGGGAGGCCGGGCTGGGAGCAATCCTAGCTCAGAATCAGCCCCACAGGGGTGCTGACCCCAGGCAGGATTCTCCCTCCCTTCAGTCCTTCTGCTCCTCGGAGAAGGGGAGCGGAGCCGCCCGGGCAGAGCAGCCCCGGCACGGAGCAGCCCCGGCCGGGTCCCTGCTCCCCGCGCTCCCCCCAGCCCCACACCCAGCCCTGCTCACTCTGACTCCACCATGGGACCGAACAAGGAAAAAAGAAATAATTAGAAGAAGGAAAAGAAAAGCAAAACCAAACCAAACCATTTCCTTGCAATGTTCAAACTTACAACTCCTATCCCAGGTGGTCTATAGAGACAAGCATGTTATGGGAGAAACAAGTCAATTGGAAACACAAGAGTGTTCGAGACTCTCTTAAAACAAAAAACGGGAAGAAAAATGTGCATGAACTCTCCCTCCCACCAAAGCAAATCCATTTCAGAAATTTGTTACCTTTCCACGATATTAACACACAAGAAACAAGGAATTAAACAGCATGAAAAACACCCAAACCACAGGCCGAGCTGGCACACGCTGTGTTCTGCACTCCCTCGGCAGCTTAGTGCTGGTTTGCAGGCTGGCCCAGGTACACACGGCCTAACTGGGGTAGGAACAGGGCTATCACCTGGAGCCCTCTCATCCAGGTGCGGAGACAACACCGTGTTACAACCTTTGTCTCCTGGGGAGTTTCCGAGTGGCCAGAAAAGTAGAGGAAATTTATAAACAAAACAATAATGAAAAATCCCCACATTTTTCCTGTTTCTTTTCTTTTTTAGTTTTTTTATTTTTTAAAAAAAAGAACCCAAACCATTCCAGCTAAGCTGTCTGCAATGGATTCAGCCCTGAATTAGTATCAGATCCAGATTTACGTTCCCAAAAGCGGAATTTCGGGGCCCAGGCAACAGGGCAAATTTCAAACACAATTTTCCAGCTGGCCACAAAAGGCTATTTAAAAATTTAGCTTGGAAACATTAAATTATTAAAAACCTTCTCTCCATGTGCATGTGATTTAGTGAGCGTGAGACACGAGAGAGAGAGAAAGAGAGAGAGAAAGGAGTGCACACAGGAGCATGGCTCTGCATTGGACTGCAGATTAACGTGAGTGTAGGTGGGAGGCGCTTCCTCTGTCGATGGGATGGAAATGGGAACAGTTTGCTGGGATGTAACTTTTCTATTTTCCTCCCAATGGTATTTTTCTTTTTTTTTTTTTTCTTTAAAAAAAAGGCGAGAAGGACCAGCCCTGCTCTCTCATTACCAAAAGGGTTTTTGCTGTGGAAAGATGTTAAACCAAAGCTACACACAAAATATCACAGGTCAGAGAGATTAAAACAAGAGAAAGCGGAGAGGCTGTTGGCCCACGGGGTGGGAGAACATCGAGGGGGCACGGAGCAGAGGCCAATCCCTCTGTCATCTGTTCCCTGCTACGGGGTGAAGGGGCTGTCACTGGGGCAGGGATGGCTGCCTGTGTCCCCAGCTCTGTGCCCAGCATTTGTGCCCAAGGAACCAGTGACAAATCACTGCTGGCAGAGGGAAAAGCAGCTGGGACAATGCACCCAGTGCTGCAGTCTGGTGGGACCCAGGGAGACAGAGCTCCGTGGAGGGGGCTGAGAGGGTCCTCCCCTCCTCTCACACCCCCACCAGCAGAACTGAGAGCAGGGGTCCCTCGGGAGAAATGGGAATTCCGGCCTCTCTGCAGCCCAGGGGATTCATTCCCCTGTGGGCCGTGTGGGCTGACCCTGGCGGGTTTTGGGGTGCTCTCTCTCGGGCGGGCCGTGGCTGAGCCAGCCTTGCCCTGCCGCCCCACAGGGGTGCAGGGGTCCCTGACAAGGGGGGTTTGGGGGCTCGGGGTGCCCCCACGAGCTCCGCCCGGGCCCAGCAGCGCTCCCCCTGCTCGGGCCGGGAGGGGGGCAGCTGGGAGGGAGCCCCGAGGGTGTGTGCCAGTGAGCCGCTGTGCTCCCTACCTCTCACGTAAAGGTTAGCGGGGGACGAGTAGCGCACCCCGGCGCTGTTGCTGGCCACGCACTCGTACTTGCCCTGGTCCGTCTCCTCGCTGCTCTCGATCTGCAGCCCACCTGTGAGGGGAGAAGAGAAGGCAGCACACACACATCATCACCGCTCTGCTGGCTTTGGAGACAGTCCACAGCCTCAGTGTTTTGCTGTTTCCTCCCCCCGGGCTCACGCACGCTGGGACGGGAACGCGGAGCCCCTGCGGACACCGGGGCTGGGGCTGCACATGGACCCAACATGATGAGAAAATTTAATCTCCCCTCTGTAGTGAGTGTTGCTCTTTGTCCTGAACTCATCAGCAAAAGCACCAAGTTTTGTGGCTTCTGCAATGCAGGCGTTCTGCACCAGAACTCCCGAAATCAGCCTCAATAATCCATATTACTGTGATCCCCAGAAATCCATCAGCAGGCAGTTGACTTTCCCTTGCTCAATGTGAAGCAGTGACCGTAAAAGTGAAAGGCTTTGTCACCCACTGCCTGGGGAATTTCTATCACTGCTGCCTTTGTTTTGTGCCCAATACCTGCTCCTCAGGAAGCCTACGGGAGATAAGAGCCCCTGTGAAAAGCACCTTACTGATAGTAAATATTCCCCAGGGAAAACCCTGTAGCTACTGCATTGGAACTTCAAAATTGCCTGCATGGTTTACATCATCTGGGCCAAAAGGATTAAGTTTTTTCTTAAACTTGTGTATTATTGCAGGCTACAAGAATATACCCAGAGCCCAAACTAAAGATTCCTGTCAGCAAATATGCAGAGAGATGCAGCATGGAACTACATGGAAGAAAATTGCCTCATTTACCTCAGAAGGCTTCATCCCTGCAAAACTCCAGTTAAAATACATACTACATAAATAATTCAACAGGCTCTCGAATGTTTTATGTATTAGGAGTACATGATTATACTACAGATATGGACAGAGCTCACATGTGGTAAGACTCTTAACTCCCATCTCTGGAAAAAAAACCCCACCTAAATATGAAAACCAAACAATTCTAGCTCAGTGTAATAGTATTGATAAAATCTTAAGTGAGAGGAGTGCACATGAGATCATTGTTGGTTGCAGATGCAGCCTTTTCAGGAAGGAAAAACCAGCGTGTTCACAGAGGAGGACACAGAGCTCACGTTCCTCTGCGTGTGCGTGGGTGGGAATGGTGCTGGTGAGGGGACGTGGGGCTGGGAGGGGATTTGGGACAGGGATGGGGTGTGAGTGCAATTCCCCACAGCATCCCCTGTGCCTGGGAGCTCCCAAAGGCAGAACAGAGAGAATTAAATCCCAAAACCCTCCACCCAAGCCAGTAACCCAAACAAAATCCATTCCAAAAAAACCTGCGGGTATTTCAGCACAACAGGAGTTAAAACCCAAACTGGCTGGAGCTTCCCACTGAGCACCCAGCTGAGCATATTTCATATGGAATTACAGCTCTGCTGCTGGAGAGCTCCATTTCGGTAGAAAGCTGGCTGGTGAGTTTTCCCAGAAATTTCTGTTAATTTGGACAAATCTGTGGGTTGTTTCCATTGGTTCCAGACACATTTCTGTGCAGCTCATGAGCATCACTGGCCTGAGAGCACCCAGGGCAGATGAGGCCCCACTCCAGAGCAGGAAGGGAACCACGCACTGCAGTGGGCAGCTTTCCCAGGGGAACGGGGACTCACCCTCCCTCCCTGCCCCCTGCAGCTCTGCTGGTCAAGGCAATGGCAGAAATGAGGCTGCAAAGAGAGGATGAGGAGTGTTCAGCACTTGTCAGGAGCCAACAGAGACGATGTGTGAAAACGTAAATCTCACCTACAGCACCTCCTGTTGCTTTCACCAGCAGAGAATTACGGAATTTTAAATGTGCCAGTGGAGATAAAACCACAGCAGGGTCTTCCAAGGATGCACACCCATTTCCTCCTGCCTTTCAGGCAGCTTGAGGTCAGTTTTTGACTCCATTAAAGAGAGTGCAGAAGCTACTTACCATGGATCTTTCCCAGAGAAACCTAAGGGTACGAGAGTGGGGAGGAAGTGGAAAGGGGCTCTGGAGCCAAACAAATGAGTACACTGAGATGGTGAGTGCTGCAGACCTCCCTGAGCAAAGGACTGGAAAACTCTCATCACCATCAGCAGCTCGGGAGCACTTTGCACCAATCAAGAGAAGGTCCTAAGGATTTACCAAGCTTTGATAGCGTTTAATGCTTGAGATAAACTTCAGTCCTTCATAGTCCTGGAGAGATTAGCTCTTAAAACTCTGCCATAAATCTGAGGCAGCGCAGCCGGAGACGTTATTAGAGTAACAGTATCAGTATTACCAAGTGCACCCAGCAAACAAAAAAGGACATTATAACCATAGATAAAATAAAGACAGGTACAAAAAAGAAATATCCAGAGGTGAAGCAGGACAAGAAAACATAACAACAACACGAATCTGTATTGAGCACAGGGCAATGAAACGGGATCTGTGTGGAGAGAAGTGTTTGGAGAGTGGGTGAGTGAGTGAGCTGGGGGTGTCTTACCTCGGATCGGTGTACCTTCTGCAAAGAAAACAAAGAAAATGAGTGAAATGACTGCAAAACCCCAAACACCTGCACTGCCCGTGGGAAAAGGACCTGAGTCAAGGAAGACAGTTCCCAGTAGGAAACTTCTTGGTCTATCTCAAATTCCAGGGACACAGCAGAGGGCTCGGGGTACTTAAGGTGGGGTGCCCTTTCCAGAGAGCCAACCCAGCTGGCTGTTTGCAGAGCCTCCGTGGCTCTCGGCTTCACAAGGCTTAAGAACGGCTCCATTTTGTTGTAGGAATGTAAAGAAACCCCTGAGGCTCCCAGCCAACATTGCTGTTTGCTGCTCACTGAACACACGGTGACCCTGCATTTGCCTTCAGCACTCCTGGGGACAGGGCTGTGTTAGCCCGGGCAGGGACAGGGACACGCGGGCACCTTGCATCACATTAAGCTGCAGGTTTGACCCCACCTCGGCCAGCAAATCCCCAGCTCCAAACTTCAGCTGTTGGCACAGATGTGTGAGGAATTCAGTGCTCAGGACCTCTGTCCATCCCTCAGGGCTCTGCACAGGGACTGAGGGCAGATCTGAAGAGGTGACAGGGCTACCTGGCACCTCCTGCAGTGGCTCTGGAGCCGCCCCAATGCCAGTGACGAGGGGCTGTATGGAGAGAACAGCCCTGCTACACTTGCCCGTGTCTGCCTCTCCCTTGGATTATTTAATTCCAAGCCCCTCCTGTTGTGTCTCAGTGCCCAGCCTCGGGCAGGGATCCCAGGTGGGAGGGAGTGACAGTCAGGGGTAAAACCCCTGTCCCCATCTGACCTCCTGAGGCTGCAACCAAACCATCTTCCTTTGAAAGCACGGCAGGTCCTTTTGCTCACAGTGGCATTCAAAACTTATCCAAGAAGGGGGTTTAGTTGGTGGGTTTTTACCCCAATCCTGAGAACAGGGCAGGTCCCGCAGTGCCAAGAATTGCCTCTCCCTAGGGAGAGATGCACGAGCTCCTCTGCAATGGTGACACTGCTGCCACTCTGCAGCACTCCCAGCCAGGGCTGTGAGCACAATAAATGACAAATACCAGCCTCTCACCCTCTCCTCTCCCCCGGTGAGTTATGATCCTGCTTTACACACGGGGAAACTGAGGTAGAGGTGAAGCAATTTGCCCAAGGTCACGGAGGGAAGTCTGTGGCAGAGGCAAGAACAGGAGTCAAAGCCTCCTCCACGCCAATCTTCTGCCTTAATCACCAAAACCCCCTTCCCTCCTTATCCTTCAGCCCTGCTCAGCCATCTGCTGCGGTTCAATCCCCCATTCTCAGGATAGAAGGTAAAATATAGAGATACTAATTAGAGTTCACCTTTATTTTTCAAAGGAGCTAAGGGAAGAGAGGCGTTATAGTGTTAGGGATTAGACTCTAGTTAGACTCGGCTTCTAGTTATGAGGTTAGGTTATTAGCTAGAGAAAAGTTAGCATCTAGTTAGGGTTAGGAACTAGCTAAGGTTAATGAAGCAGGTTGTTAGCTCTCAGGACAAAGGCTGGAGAGACAGCGCTTGGAAGAGGTGGGGGAGCATGGACTTGGGCAGATCCCCACCCAGGAGGTGGCAGGAAGGTTTAAAAAGCAAGAGAGAGAGAGAGAGAAAGCAGCAAACAGTTATAGATCAATTCAGTGGAAATAAAAACAGCCTCTGATACATCCTTCTGTCTCAAAATTGGAGTGAAAATCTGCCATCTGTGGCACCAATATGGAACAAGGCTAATGGGAAGGGTAGAGGAGGGGAAGAGATCCCAACATCATCCATGGCTCAAAAGCTTCTTTGGCCTCGGCTAAGCCTGGCAGTTTCCTATAAAAGTTCACTCTAATTGACAGCAGAAACATGCTGGAAGTAGAGCTGTGCAAGCCCAGACACAACAGCAGCGTTACCTTCTTGTGTCACTGCGGGTTTGTCACTCCCTGCTCCCTCTGAGCACCAGCACTGCCCCTGGAAAGGGGCTGTCAGCAGCCCAGGAAGGCAGCCTGGCCTGGGGACAGAGCTCTGGGAGAGCAGGCAGTGCCACCCTGGGCTTCCCAGGCCTGACTCTGGCACACAGGGGAGGGGCAGGACAGCTTTGGGAAGATGCCCCACACCAGAATTTGAGTCACAATGAGCTCGAGCAGCACTTGGGGTGTGGGCACAGACACAGATGGGAGATTTTCACTGTCGGAGTTTCACATCTAACCAGCTCCACGTTCAACACAGGGGCAGCAGGAGGGTGCCAGAAGAGGATATCCACTCGATTAATTATTCTGAGGAACTCTGACAGGTGCTGGAGGGTTTGATATGGGGTTGTGGGGGTACAGGGGAGGCACCTGCAGTCAATACCCTGGTGTCCTAAACAGGGCATGAGCCCATGCACGAGGCTGCCAGGGTCCAGGGCACAGTGAGGGCAGCAGCCTTGCAGGAGAACTACAGGGGGAAGAGCTCACACTCGAGCTGACTGTTGGAGTGAAAAGCTGGTTTTGAGATGCTACGTGCAGACTTTTCACACTGCCTTGCACAGCCTCCCTGGATCTGCAGATCTGCCTATTTAGGGCAAATTTTGAGGCTGCATGAGCCCAGATGGCCAGCCCGGGGTTTAGCAGCAGAGGCAAAAGGCAGCTTAAAGGCCTTGCCTCTGGATTATAAAGGCCCAAGATGGTGCCAGGCAGAATTCCCTGTGCAGGTGTCCCCCTCTGTCACCGAGGACGGGGTCTGCTCTCCCACCACCCCTTCCCTGGTTTCCCACATGCCGAGCTGCCTCCGGATTCTCTGAGCCTGGAAAAGAGGAGAGGAGGACAGTCACCATTGCCATGGCAATGACAGCAAACACGTCCCCACCTTGTGTCAGGCCCCGTGTGGGAACGTGCGTGTGCCGAGCTCCTCTCCCGAGGGCTGGACGCAGCTTTCAGCTCCAAACAAGCCGGCAGCCATCGGGGTCTCCTGCAATTGCACAGCACCAGATCCTGGCTGGCAGCTGCAATTCCAACACCCCCAGCAACAAAAACAGGCACAGGCAGGGGCTGTGACGGGAGCTCTGCAGGCAGCTCCTGCCTGCCCGGGGCTGCAGGGGGCTGCAGGGGGCTCTTCTCTTCCTCAGCCCTTCCCCACAGCCACCGGACTGTGATTTACAGCTTCAATTTGGAAATGCTGCACCCCCAATTCTCCCTCCTCAAAATGCCAATAACCCCGTTAGATGTGAAACTCCAAGACCTCCTGCAGGTGTGAACACAATTATCTCAGTTCCAGGGTACAAGCTATTGTGTAATTGGGGAATTCCAGGACAACTGTTGCTAAGATACCAAAAAAAAAAAATCTATCCAATGTCAGGAAGTTCATATTTAGCTGTTATCTCTTTATACAGATAAATTAATTAAAATTATTATTATTTTCTTTTTTTTTTGTAGCCTGCAATACCCCTGCAGAAATTATTTTAGAGGGCAGAACATCCCTACTGAAAGAGTTAGTAGAAGAAATGCAGAGCATGCCTCTCAAGAAGCTGTTATAAAGGAATTAGTTTAAAGGGCAAGGGTTACAAATCTGTACATTAGCAGGTTTGGGGTTTTTTGGTTTGATTTTAAATTTTTTTTTTAATTGAACAAACTTACCAAAGGTCTCTGAATGTTAAATAAAAAGTGAAAAAAAAAAAGAAAAGAAAAGCTTGTTATAGTCAGTTATTTAGAAAACAGAAGACACACACAAGACACAAAAGGTTTTAGTGTTTGAGTGCTGAGGAAGGTGGCTGAAGGCTGCCTCCCATGTCCCCCCTAGATGGCAGCTGAGCAGAGGACATAGGCTTTGCCTTCTGCTTTAAACGTCCCAAGATAAGCAGAAATATCCATTTTCCAAGGCCTCTCAAACTCTTGTCCAACCTGGATCTCCAAGGCCGAGATGTTCAAGACGTCCAAGGGAAGCAGGAGCCCACACAGAGCTCCTTCCCATTCTCCTCTGACTGACGGCTGAGCTCTGCACTCAGCCCAAACCCCCAAGCATTAAAAGATTCCCAGATGCTTGGAAATGTTATCTGGAGATGGAAAGGGGAAGCAGAAACACCAGACAGAGAAAACCCACTGCGGTTAATGATGCCTTGGTTCGAGTGAAGACCCACATTCCAGATGGGCTCCTGGGACGATGGAGCAGAATGACCCTGGTCTCGGGGGCCTGTTTGCATTGCCAGCCAAACACTCAGACCCTGCAGACCATCAGCAGTGTCCTGGAGCCCCCCAGTGCCCTGATGTGTGCCAGAGCCACCTTTCTGGTGGCAAAGTTTGCTCTCTGGAAAGATGAATGTATTAAATTCAGATCTGACTTCAGCAGCTCGAACGGGCCTCGCCTCACAATCCCACGCTGGAATCTGCCTCGGCCTTAACTCCCTTCCACAGACACAAGAGCTGACACAGTACGGGTGACCCTAATGTTAATATTTCGCACTTGCACAGGCCTTTCTGTGCAGAACATGCAAGCTTTGGAAGGCCATGAAAGCAGATGAAATTGGAGAACTGAGAAGTCCTGACTGCCCAAGGATCTGCACTCCCCGACATCCAGGCAACAGGTTTGTGCCCTGAAGACAACAGGGATGCTTCAGGGCTTCACCAGTTTACTAATTTAAAGCAGCTGTAAATGAGATTAAATCTCAGCAGGTATCTTCTCTTTATCAGAAGGGTCAAGGGTTCACTCTGAGGTTAATCAATTCACTGGAATAAAAAGGCAGCGCTCAGGTGGCTTCAAGGAAAACACCAGATCAAACCGAGCTAAAGTGTAAAGGCATTCTAGCAAGATGATGAATGTATTAAAAATAATCTGCTTGTGCATTACTCACACTTCAGATCATGGTCACAGAGCATGATATAATTCTAGTTTACCTCTCATTATTTATGCTGAGTGATTTTTTTTATTTGCATTTGCCTCAGCTGTTATGATAAAACAGGGAGGTCAATCTCATCTGCGTTCGTGGGATTCAACAAGCCATTCTAATTCAACAAAGCAGTTTAAGGATCTGCTTGTAACTCTGCTTCACTGAACAAGGAGGCATTTATGCAGGTGTGTAAAAGCTACATTAAACTGGAGCTATGCTGAAGCTTTTCCACTGGTGGCCCGTAGAACCAAAATCTTTATGTAGAATCTTTGCCAAACCGAGCAAGAGAAAAACCCAGGTGTTTCCATGCCTTGCTGTCCAGATCCAGCAGGACAGAGTCAGAACTGATTTCTCCAGGGCCAGCAGAGATCTGGGCAGGAGCAGTTGGTTATCACTTGACTGGAGAACTTGTGAAAGGTCTAATATGAACAAAGCAACTCCAGTTGCCTCACCAAAGCCTCTGCTTTCCCTTTGCCTACAACAGTGCCTTTCTTTTGCCAAAAAATACTTAAAAATGAACCGTGGACACCTTTTCTCTAGGCTGGGTCAAAGCAGTCAGCCCCAGCAGTCTGTGAAAAGGATTATTTCTTGGGCTAGTTTTTGTCAAAAGGTAGAACTTGCAAAACTTGTTTCATTTTTGCAGCTTTCAATGGAAGTGTTTTATCAGTAGTACTCCAAAATAAATCCACCTATGCCCTCCTTGAACACACTCTCACACAGAGAACTGGCAGATTTAACAAGTACAGAAACAGCTCCTGAAACGTGAATATTAAGAGATGTCACGTTGCCACACACACAAAACAGCAAACAGAAAACAAACAAGAGAGACAGATGGACAAGCAGATGGGGAAAGATGGAAAACTGACAAGAGCCACGGAGCTGGGGTACATCTGTCGGGGGAGATGGACTCCACGGGCAGAGCACCGAGGGGTCACTCCAGAACACTCCCAAGTGCTCTCCAGCGCTGGCTGCAGGGACGTGGTGCTGGGGACATCCTGCACGAGCTGTTCTTCAACACCAGCTTTGAGAGGCTCCGTTTACACCACCACGTTTGACAGCAAGGGGCTGCCTGAGCTGTGGACCCTACACCAGGTGTGTGTGGCCTAAAGAGCTGGATCTGCCAGAGTGGTTCTTTCTTCCTTCTCCAGCTGTTGCTCCGAGGGGCAAATCCTCAGCCTCCAGCCAGGCCCCAGTTTCCCCTGAGCTCAAGAGCACCAGGATCCAGGGAACTCATCGTCTGGATGGGCACCAGCTTCCCTGCTGTCATTCCCTTCATGCCAACTGGGCAGCAGAGAAGGCCAGGAGGGCTCCAAGTGGAATATACTCCAACCACTCTTGGTGTAAAAATGAAAAAAAACCAAATGCCCCAATCCACAGCAGCAGGGCCTGCATCTATCAGCCCTCTCCTCTGCTTCAGGACCCTCTGAGCAGCCTCCTCACGCCTCTATTTGCTCTCAGCTCCTCCAGTCTCACCCCCAGGCCTTACCTGATCTCAGCTGTTTTATTCTCCCGTTGCTGGCACTGGGGTCGACGGGCAGGAAATCCTTGAACCAGGTGATCTCGGGGTCGGGGTTCCCGCTGGCCGCACAGAGCATCGTGGCCGTCCGCGTCCGCTCCACCACCTTCAGCTGGGGCCCCATGTCAATGTTGGGGAAGCCGGGAGGTAACTGGTCCTCTGGGGGTGGAGAATGAGGGGAAGGGGTTAAACAGGTGCCAGGCTTCAGAGGAACAGCCCAGGGAAGGCACTGGGCAGACACTGCCCTGTGCAATGCGAGTTCAAACACCGTGAATGGCCCAGCATGGGAACACGTGACACAGTAACACTCACCAGCCTGTCCATTTTGTGTGACTATTTCAATGTCCCACAAGATTCTACATTTAAATGCAACCTTTTCAAACCCTTTGGGGAACAGCAGAAGAGAATTAGAGAATCACTGAGGTTGGAAAAGACCTCTCAGGTCCACCTGCCCACTAAACCACGTTCTCAATCCTTTTTTGAACACATCCAGGGGTGGTGACTCCACCCCTGCCCCAGGCAGTCTGTTCTGTGTTTATTCACTCTTCCTGAGAAGAAATTTTTCCTGATATCTAACATGACCAGTGTGGAGCAACTCGGGGCCATTTCCCCTTGTCCTGTCGCTTGTTACCTGGGAGAAGAGACCAACCCACAGCTGGCTGCACCCTCCTGTCAGGGAGCTGTAGAGAGTGAGAAGGTCCCTCCTGAGGCTCCTTTCCTCCAGGCTGAGCTCCCTCCCAGCTCCCTCTCCTGCTCCTCACAGGATTTGTGTTCACTGTGTCAGAGTGTCCCCAGGTGCTGCAGGGAAGCTCTGCCAGGGCAGGGATGGCACTGACAGGTTTGGGGAGCAGAAGCTGTGCAAGGATCCCTGCACTACAGAGAACACTCTGAGCTGCCACAGGTAAAAGGAAGGGTTCACCTTCCCCCTCCAAACCTCGCAGCACAAAACAAACTGCACAGGAGAAATAATGAAAGAACCCACGTCGAAAGGGCTGTCAAAAACACAGTGGGACTGGGAGAGAGAGGAGAGGAAAATCTCATCCAGCTGCAGTGGCCAGAGGGGACACACACAACAACAATACGCCAAGTGCTGTCAGCCAGGGTGTGATTTTCAGATTTATTAATTCCGAGTGCTGCTGCCCTCTAAGAACAGTGGCACCAGCGCCCAGAAGAGAGGCTCAACTGAGCTCCTAAACTGGAGCTGTTCACACACATCTTTAACTAGGGACTGACCCAGCCCTCTGAGCTCCCTGGGCTGTGCTGGGGCACTGCAGGACCCCCCAAACCGTGTGCTCCTGCAGCCCCCCAAGCCCCAGGAGCGATGTCAGGCCAGCACAGGGGCTCTGGGCATTGCTGTGCCTGTGCACAGCTTTCAGCCAGGCTTTAATGGTCCTCCCTCCCCTCCTCTCTCAGCAGCCGTGGGAGCGCTGAGCAGCGGAGCCGCATTGGCTGCAGATGACATCACTATTGATCCCCACTCTCATCCTGCTCCACCTGCCTCCAGCCCCTGCCTTCCGTGAGCCAATTAATCCACAGAGGGAATAACTCCGTGCCTGGTGGGGTGTGTGTGTGCACACGTGTGTGTGTGTGCTGGGGGAGGCCGGGTACAACCATTATTACTGAGTGTTTCTAATTAAACAAAAATGTTAATCTTGCAGCACAATGTGCAGAATTCCTCTGAGTTTAATTAAAACAACTGCGACGAGAGGCGTGATCAGATTTGAGGATCAGATCAGCAGAGGAAGCATCTCTGAACATCACAGACTGCTCCGAGTCAAGTGCTCAGATTTCCTTCCTGCCAGGGAAGCAGAACTGCCTCCATCCCCGAACAACTGGGTTCCCTGTAACTGTGCAATTCAAGCCTCATTGCAATCCCCACAGGACACGCACACGTGCCCTGCCACCCTCCCCATCCGTCCCCAAACAGCCCCAGACCTGTTCCCGAATAAATAAGGAATGGTTCGGGTTGTGCATTCTCCTTCTGAAAGCAGCTCAGGCAACTGCAGGAACAAAAGAACCAGACACAAGCTGGAGATGCTTCAAGGGCACATCTGGGCAGCTGCTGCTGCTGGAATCGTGCTGGCTCACTCAGGCAAAGCTTTTCCTGAGGTGCAGCTGCCCTATGGAGGGAGCTTCCCAACACCTTGCTCATCCCTGACTTAGACCCAGCTCTTCACAGCCCCCCAAGCTGCTGAACCACCTCAAGGCCTCACTGAGCAAAGGAGGGTGAGAAAGAACAGAGGAGGAGGGATGGAGAGGGGCAGGGGACGAGAGAGGAGCACTTCAGCCCTCATTTATAACAAACCCCACCTGGGGACATGCTGTGAGCCTGGGGACGTGCCTGGACCCAGCTCAGGCTGCCACACACCACGAGGGTCCCCAGCCCCAGCGAGGGGACAGGGCTGCTCTGTCCCCCTGTCACTCTGGAAGGTGGCAGCTCTGAGTTTAGCTAATTAGCTGTGCTGGAAATGAGGATGATTAAGGAAGATAAAGCGGGTGTTGCTGCTGCTCTTTTTCCCGCAGGGTGTGCACAGTTGTTTAATAATTTAGAGGAGGAGGAGGGTGTGAGCGTGAGCAGACGTGCCATGGAGTCGGTGCAGAAAGCCACGAGGATGCTCTGAAGGGAAGAGGAGGAAGGATTTTTCACTCTCCTCTGGAGATATGGATGGTGGCTGGCCTCTACAGTCAACTGTCCTCATTCAGGGTAGAAGAAGCAGGAACACAGAGATGGAGCAGCTCGAGCGACACAAGTTTTGATCAGGATCAAAATCAAAATCCAGCACTCTTGAACCCATCCCTGTTCCTTTCATTATGCTGATGAACACTTCGAGCTGCCCTCTCCCCAGGTATCCTGGCACTATGTGCCTTGTGAAATTACATCAGTGAGTTATTCCCACCCATGTCTGTACCTGTGTCTCAGTTCTCTGTTATTGCCCAGCCAAAGACAATTTTAATGCAGGGAGGAGTCTCAGTAATGTCTCTGTCTGCTGGTTCCATTTGGAGCTGAAAGTTTCACTATGAAAACAGCAATAGCCTAACAATGTTATTAAAATCTGTGGGCTCACAGGAAATAATGCACCCTTAGATATGTATGCTGGACCCCAAAACAGTGCAGGTAATGCCTGTGTTCCCTCCACTAACGTGTCCCTACGTACCCTCCCTCTACAGGCATCTGAGTCAAAATTACTTTGATGTTATTCAGAAGCTACAGAATTAATCTGCTGTCAATGTCACCCAATTTTCAGGTCACTACAAGAAAAGCAAAACAAGTCAAGTTTGAAGAAAGACTGCCAGGAATTTTCCAAATGGCAAGGTAACATTTCGGAGGGGCAGCTTCCCCTTCCCACGTGCTCCTGTGGGACTCTCTGCTGAGCATCCAGAGCTGCTTCTTGTTTACCTTTTGTGATTTAAAGCCAACAATTACAAAAACCCCAACAAAACAGCAGGGATCTTGCTAGAACTTTACACATGCCCACGCCAGATGTGCTCTTGGAGTAGGAAATGTGTGAGGGAAATTTCAGGCTGGGATTGTTGAAGAAATGTCTGAATACTTCATGAAAGGAAACCAAGAGGGAATCACTAGAAGCTGCGAAAGTCTGTCCACAGCAGCCCCAGTCACACTCCAGGAGGGAGTGCCACAGACCTGGCTTGTCCCACAGCCCCTTCTCCCTGCTCCGGAGGGCAGCAGCCCCCAGGAACAGACAGCACTGCCCAGGGTGCAGCGAGGGCTGGATCAGGGCACAGGGAGTTCTGTTCCCTCACACTGAACTGGACTGATCACTGGTTTTTATGCTGCATTTATGAACGACTCAGAAGAGTCACCTGCACAGAACTCCCTCCATCAGCTGCCACAGAGCAAAGAACTGAGCCAGTCTGGTCCTTGTTTGAAACCCAGCCCCTGCCTCCAGCAGCCGAGCAAGGGGCCCTGTCCCGGGAGCCCACCCAGCTCTGGCAGCACAGGACAAGCCTTCACAGCACCAGAACCTCTCTCAGGCCACTAAACAAGTGGAGGGAAAGGATAATCTGCATACAGGAAGTAATAATAATCATAATATGGACAGAGATGATAGAGATATAAATGCAGGCACAGACAGACACAGAGAGAATCCCAGAATGGTTTGGGACAGAAGGCACCCTAAAGCTCATCTCATTCCACCCCTGCCACGGACAGGGACACCTTCCACTGTCCCAGGGTGCTCCAAGCCCCGTCCATTCTGGCCTTGGACACTTCCAGGGATGGGGAGTCCACAACCTCTCTGTCTATATCTATCCCCAGAGATACAGATATAGCCATAAATATCTTTCTTGGGAGTGGGGAGCTTAGAGCATTGACACCAACTGGGAGCTGGGGTGCCTCTGCCAACCACCGTCCTTCCTGCCTAAGTTACGATGAAAAATAACAGCAGCTGGAGTCAGAAACAACTGGAAAATGCTTCCCAAATCCGCTTTCTTTCTTTTTCTTTGAGCTCTGCAGGAGTCAGGCTTGCAGGCACTCTGTCTAGCCAGCTGTGGAAAGAACAGCCAGTCTCCACAGCCCTACAAACTGGGATCCCTGGAGAAGCAGAGCAGGAAGGACAAACAAGCCAGCAGAGCTGGTGTGAAGGGACTGTGTGAGTTGAACAGTGTCCATCACAGCTCTGCTTCTCAGAAGCTCCCAAAGGTTTCCTCTCCTGCAGTTTCCTGTTTTTAAGTGAAGGCATGTGGGTTTCTACCAGGGTCTGATCCAGCAGTAACCATGTGCATAAGCAAGAGGGGTTTATGCTCAATCCCTTCAGCAGCTGCATCTAGCAGGGAAGAATGTATTGTTTTCTCTTCTGAAAAGAGGAAATATTTTCTATGTTTTTTGCTGTTAGGAGACCGCAGTGGTGTTGAGGAAATGCTGCAATGCTGGTGCATGAAGCACACCCAGGCATGTGTGGGACCACAGCAGCACAGGCTGCACAGCCACCCCAGAGCCCCCCGTGCAGCTTGCAGCAGCTGGGCCCAGGTTTCCACTCTCCAGAGCGTGCCAAGGTAACAGGTTCTGCACATGACAGCTCCCATCCGTCTCCAGGCTGCGGAGCAGCCGTGGAGCAGCCCCCTCTCTCTGCTCAGCATCAGCTCTGCAAGTGAGAGCAGAGACACAGAGGAGGAAGAGGCTGAGCAGGGAGAGAAAAGACAAACAGGAGAGTGGGTGAGTGCAGAAGAGGGGAGGAACAGGAGAGGAGTAGATGCCAACATGCTCACTTTGTCATTGTGCAGATCAGCGCATTTGGCTCGGTGCTTTTAACTTTCCCAGCACTTAAGAACACAGATAAAGAGGAGACAAACTCTGCTGTGTGAGAGCTAAGGAATGGTGAAGGATGGAATAACTCCAGCTGAGCAGGGAAGGGGAGGATACGCTACAAAATCGGCTTCTGTGATGCTCTTCAACATCACCCCGGCCCACCCTGCCGGTCATTCCTGCTCCCTCAGGTTCCATGAACGGGTACCCCCCGTGCTCCAGGAGACTCCAAACCAGGTCCCATCAGGCAAACAGAGCAGGGGAGCTGTGAGAGCATAGCCACAGTCAGAATGTTCTGGTGGGATCAGCAAAGGGTGGGATTAGTCAGGCAGTGGGAAGATGCAGCCCCTGTGCTGTCAGCTGTCTCTGGCTGACGTGGATGATGCTGATCCCAGAAGGAAGAGCTGCACAAAGACACGTACAAAGAGCCCTGGTCCCTCAGGATGGTCCCTGAGCTCAGTTCATTCCTATTTCAGCCTCTACAACTCCCTGACAGGAGGCTGTGGCCAGCTCAGGCTCTGCTCCCAGGCAACCAGAGACAGGAGCAGGAAATGGCCTCAGGCTGTGCCAGGGGAGGCTCAGGTTGGACATAAGGGGGAATTTCTTCACAGAATGGGTGGGCAACCCTGAAAGTGTCCAAGGAACAACTGGATGTGGCACTCAGTGCTCGGGGCTGGGGACAAGGTGGGGATGGGTCAAAGGCTGGACTCAGTGACCTTGGAGGTCTTTCCAGCCTTGATGATTCAGAGATACAATGGTCCCACACACTGCAGCTCACTTTTGGGGGACAGTGCACCAAAATCACTGAAAGCAGCTGGAGGACAACCTTCCCTTGCCACTGCCTGTAGCTAAATTGAAGGGGTACAAACTTCGAACATGACTGCAGGGGCCCTTCTCCCAAACTGTCACAGCTCCAGAGGAACACATGGGAATAAGTGTGAAGAACAAGGCTCCCACCCTCTGGGATAACCACAGTCAGACACACTCCTGTCACACTGCGCCGTTCCAAGCTCCTGACAGCTCCATCCCACCACGTTTCTCCAACAGAAGGTTAAATGCCATGCCAGGCACAGGAGCTGCACAGACATCTAAGTCACCTACACAAATCTGTCAGGCATGACTGGACCACGGGCCCCCATGCTCCCAGGCAGCCAAAATCCTGACAGCACAGAGCCCACAGCAGGGATATTCCCAGCTAAAAAGAGAGGCTGGGGGCTTTGCCTTGTGCCCTTCATGTCTGGTGTTAATTCCCTGCTGCACTTTGGGAAGTCACACACCAGTTTTGCTCTGCACCATGAAGGACGTGCTTGCTGCCTGCTCAAACGAAAGGATTTAAGCTGCTCCTGGAGGGAATGCTGGAATTGCTGAAGGAAAAGCAACTGGCCCATAGGCAGAGCTGCCCCTTGGCCACGTGGGGCTCCTGCCTGGAGCTCCTAAAATTGTTGTTAGCCATGTTCACTGCAGAGAGAAGGGCTCTTATTGCCAGTGCTACTCAAACACCCATGGCTTCATCCATAGCCAAGCTGAATTCCCCTCGGGAGCTCCCAGGCAGTTATCCACCACCCCATTCCTGCCAGGATCACCTGCACTGCCCTGTGGTTTGAACAGAGAACATCACTGATGAGTGTTCCAAACCCTAAAATGGGTCAGTTGTAGCACCCAGCCTCACTTCACACAGCCACTTCAGGGATCTCCAGGGTAATAACAGCAAACATCCAGAGGCATCCAGAGCAACAGCATATTGTTCCCTCCCCCACACCCAGTTCAGGGAGCATATTTCAAACAGATGACATGAGGGAGGCATCCACATAAACATCCTCTGTAACAGGGACAAGTGGAAAAAAGAGCCAGAACAAAATGGAGAAGGGAATTGTTTTCTTGGAGAGTGCACAGAGCAAAGGACCTCTGGGAAGAGGGGAGAAGCCCAGAAAGGCACAAGAGGTATCCTACACAAGGAGAAGTGTTTGCATTGCTACCAACTGTGTGAAAGCCCACACAGACCCATAATCATCTTAACCCCAGCCCATTAAGTGATCCCTCAGTGAAGGTTTTCCTGGAGCCACATTTCTGTGTGCATAATGGGGAGCTCCTGGTGCTGCTCCTAAACCCAGGGAAGGAATTTTTGGAGGGGAGGAAGATCGTAAGAGTCATAGGATAATTCAGGTTGGAAGGAACCCCAGCACATCATCAGTCAAGCCTCCTGAAGTGGTGCAGTTTCAGCTCTGTTTCTCACACAGCAGTTTTATGTCTCTCTGGGGTAGGAGCAGCAAACAGATCTGTCAGGTCAGAACAAACCAAACCAAACCAAACCCAGGAGGACTTTGTGCCTCAGCCATGAATTTTTAACAGCCTTCCCATCCAGCTGAAGGGCCTCTTCCCCTGTGACACTGGCCAGTGCTTTACCTCGGAGGACGGTGAGCTTGGCGTGGACAGTGACCTCCCCATGAGGGTTCTGAGCAACGCATTCGTAAATGTTCTCGTCCCGGGGAGTCCGGAGGGGCTGGATCCTCAAAACAGCACCTGCACTTTCGTCAAATTCAATGGTCTGGGGGATAGAGGCAAAGAGACACACACACAGTAAGTGTCCTTGGGCTCCAAGATGAAGGTTCATTGCTGCCTCTGCAGAGACCCCAGACACAAGCACACACCCGCTGCAAACCCCCAGCAGCTGCCCCTCAGCCCCCACACGTCACCAGCATGGTCAGCCTGGCTCTCCACTGACCTCAAGGTGACAGAGCTGTCACAGCCAAACCCTGCCAGCGACCACTGACCCACCAAACCCACAATGTGCATCCCAAAGGCTCTGAAAGAACGAGTCACAGTGACAGGGTGTGGGGTGGGTGTTCAGAGCACAACTGGGACGAAGGAGGACGAAACAGACCAAAGAAAAACAAAATAAAAACGAACCCCCGCCTTGTTCGTCCATCTGCAGGGGCAGCTGACACCACAAAGCTCCTCTCAGCACACAGCTGCCTGGCAGGGCTGAGTCCCACAGCAAATTCCACAGGGTGACCTCCCAGTCCTTGTTCCTCCGCTCTCATTTCTATCTAAACAATGCCAATTGCTTGGGTCTGGTTGCCAACAACTGCAATGTTTACTCCAGACTGTCTCAGGATTAAAATGCTGAGCCATGGATGGGTATGAAAGCTACATTTACAGAGCTGAAGTACCACCAGCTTAGTTGGGGTTTCTCAGGAAAGTAGGAAGTTATATTATATCCCAGGAAGGGAAAAAAACCAGCAAAACAAAATGAAAACCTTCAATAACATAATTGAGCCAAGTTCCCTCTTGCTTTGGAACAAACTCAGCTGTTGACATGGCCAAGAGCTTGCATTTCACTCCTCCTGCTGTTAAAACTCCTCCCCTTCCAAATTTCCCTTCATTATCAGGTCTGAGAGTGGCCAAGGAGGAGCAGGGGCTGCTTTGTGTCAGTCTCTCTCTTCACACAGACACCAGATTTCAAGGACATCTCTTACCTCAAACCTCTGAGAGTTCACTTTCTTCCCTTTCTTGTTCCAGGTGACCCTCGGCTTCGGGTCTCCAGTGGCTTGGCACACGAAGGAGGCCACCCCTCCTGACACACCGATTTGGTCCACAGGCTTTTTAATGAACACAGGGGGACCTTCAGGACGCAAAAGAGACATCATCACTGGCAGTGACAAAGACAAACTCCAATAAACATGGTTTGTAATTAGTAGTAGCGTTGTTACTGCTATTCTTAATGATCCCAGTCGAAATTAAACCTCTTGGCCTTTTTCAGAACAGCCTTTACCTCCACTTTACATAAGAACTAGCTCCAGCAGAAAATGATTAAGGGCCTGATCCTACAAAGAGACTTCAATGTTGCAAAGCCTCTTTTACTCCTGAAAAGTGGACTTTTAAATTGTTTTGTACAGGGGAAATTGCCCTTGCAAAACCCATCTAATGAGCATCACCAAAAGCTGGTAGAGCTGAAAACAACACTTAGAAACAGTGAATTGCACTTCCCAGCTCCTTGGAGATGACCAAAACACCAAGGAATGGGGGAGATTTGTAGGAATATAACCAAGGAAGGGGAGAAGGTGGGAGAAGGACCATGGAATAGATGGAGCAGGACTTGGTGCACAGAGATCTTGAGGACAACGGTGTGAAAGAGGCTGATGCCAGTGGCTTTAGGATGTGAAATCCCCTTGGCTCGTGGCACCTCTGCTTTCACCTGCAAGTCCTTCCCCTGGCCCTCACAGGTAAATTTGCCCAGATCCCTCGGAACAGGCCATCTGATGGGACACAGCCCCCAAGCCAGAGCTGTGATCAGCTCAGAACAGCCAAACCCAGGAGCAGAGCCCAGGCTCAACATCCCACTGCCTTCAGAGCACCTCTGCAAGGATGGCAGGAGGCTGGGAAGGGCTTTCTGACCAAGGAAGGTGCCAAGGGGCTGCTCATGAGAGGAAGCCGAGGCCAGGAGCGTTTGTGCAGAGCCCACATTGCCCCCACCCGCTGGGAATCCTCCTTCCGTGCTCTAACCTGTTTTCCTTGCACAGTTTCCTCTCATCTAGTTAGTTTAAAATTTATTGAAATATTTAAATCACAAGGCCACAGCTGTGTTCAAATAAAATCACTCAGATCATAAAGTTGCCGTCTGTTTTCTCGAGAAAAGCAGAGCACGTGACTCTGAAATGTGTGTATTTATCTGTTCATACTCAAGAGTCTATAAAATAAGATGCAAACAGCCTCCCACAGGGCTCGACAGGAGGGCAAATGGCAGCTGGGGAGAAGTCTCCAGGGTCTTTTAGGGGTCGAAAGACAAAAGGAAGCCTTCTCCCCTTCCCTGCCTGGCATGGCCAGCAGTATATAAATAAAAGGCACTGAGCAAGCTCATGTGATGCAATCAAGCATTTGTTTCCATGCTGGAGGTAAATACAATTTGCTGGAGCTGTTTACGTCCCCCCGAATGCTGTGTGTACAAAGCACCGCATTTATAAATATCCAAATCTATATTTAGAGGTCAGAGTCTTCTTTGCAATGTTACAGCTAAAGGTTATCAAGCAAGTCCCACTGGAGGAACTGGCACTGGGGGATCTGTCTTCCATCTGAGAAAGGTAAAACCCAAACTTTGCTCCAGGCTAAAATATAAATGCTCACTCTGCCCCTGACTTCCTTCCTCCCTTCACCTCCGCTCGATATCTGAAGAGTTTGCAGAAGTCAATCCTGAAGGTACAGCTAAAAACATCCAGGGCTTTTAAGAACACTTTATTGATGCAAGTTCATTTCCTAAAATAAAAGCCCCTAATAAACCTTAACGTCACGTATACATTTAAATGGGTGCAGGCTGTATGATGAGAGCTCAGCCGAGGAGAAAAACAAGGTTCTATTTCCGTCCTGAAGAAAGGGATGGTGCTCCAAAAACCAGCGGATTTGGAGTCATTGCTCAGCATCCCTCTTTGGGGCCCTGTGTTGCCTCAGCGTGGGGTGGTGGGGAAGCTGAGCTCTCTGTGCACGGGGCTTTTCCTGAGCTCCCTGCAATTCCCAGCTGCCTCCGAGGGACTCGCACAAGGAGCCAAACAAATCCCTGCCACCCAACCTATTAGCTTTTACTACTCACTTGGAAAACGGGTGAAAATCAGAGCTAAATCGCTGATTTGAAAATTGCCCGACCCTCTGAGCTGCAGATTCGATTCCTCCCCCCTCGTGCTCTCCACCTCTGCACCCCCAGGCACCGCAGCACTCGTCACCAGCCCACGCCGAGCACTGAGCAGCCCTCTGCCCTCCTCTGGGGAGGAGAGAGCCAGTGCCACCCCAGGCGTGGTGCTGGTGAGCCAAGGTGCTGGTGAGCCAAGGTGCTGGTGAGCCAAGGCTGGAGCCAAGCCCTCGGTGCTGTGTGGGACTGCCACAGTTCTGCTGTGCCAGGTCCAGCTCGAAGGGAAACGCACGCTCAGAGCTCAGCCTCCAGCTCTGCAAAGGGCTCTGGAAGCCTCCAGAGGCAGGGACAAGGTGCCTTGTGAAGTACTATTGGCCCACGCAGAGGGCCTGAGGTGTTTCCCCTCGTTTGCCAAGACTGCAGGACCATGGCTTTAAATAAATAAATAAATACAACTCAAAGAAACACATTTTCCAGACAACATACTGACAATTCAGGGGATTTTATACCACTTCACCAACCTTCTCTCACAGATAGCTGAGAATAAGTCAGGTTTGGAAAGGCTGAGTTCCATCAGTCCAGCGGTCACAGAGACAATTTTTCCCCCTTTCTCCGCTTGCAAAGTAGAAAAACCTATTTTCTGTGCAGTATCAAAATAGAAATGGAAAAATCTGGAGCTTAAAAGAATTTTCCTACTACAAGAGGCTTCCTGCGGGGTCTGGGTCTCCAGAGGGAAGGTTGAAAAGACCGGATGGCTGCTGTGTACCTGTGATCCTGCTCCACAGCTTAATGGAAAGCCATCAAGTCAAACCGAAGCTTTCACTCCTGCCCACCGCCCCCGCACTTCCCAAAAGCAACAAGCGCCAGGCTGGAGAGCTGCCATGGACTGCAGGGAAGAGAGAGAGAGATTCCCCGTGCATCCCGTGCTCTGCAGCTCCACCAGCACGCTCCTGTCCGGCCTCCGGCCTCGCCCGGCCACCCCTGACCGCTCCTGCCCCGTGCTCCCCCTCCCGTCCCCACACACGGATCAGCTCCCGTGGGATTCCCTTCCCAAGCCACAGGCCTGGGAACCACGGGCAGCCCCTGCTCCGAAGGGACACGATGCACACGAGCTGCTGGGATTTTGGGATTCTAACGCAGGCTTTGGGGAGAGGCTGCTGGGTGAGAAGGGTGGGGGTCTCCTCCTCATCCCCAGCCCGCAGGTAAGGGCTGCACACCCAGGCAGCTCCTCACCAAAGATGAAGATGCTGCTGCCTCCTCTCCCCTCTCCTCCTTCTCTCCTCCACGTGACACCAAAGCAGGAAAAGTTCTTCAAACACAGCCACGTAAAAACCACCCCAACATCTCCCTGCTAACGACACACAGATGACACAACAGGCTGAGAGGCTGTGCAGCAGGAAAGCTGGAGAGATGTAGGAGTGGGGAAAAGGAGGGGACATCTCAGCCTTTAAGCCCAAATGTCCCTTGGGAAGGGCTGCCATGGTGAATAGGCACTGACGGACGCGCAGCGAGGGAGACAGCCCGGCCACCATATGCCTGTCTGAAACATCAAAAGCCAAAGACAGAGAGAGGGATGGAGAACCCAGAGGTGGTTTGAGGGGTGGGAGAGAAGCAGGAGAACAAATGAGCTTCACATATCTGAGCTGACAGCTGACAGGAGCAGGGGGAGAAGAAGAAAAAGCCAGTTATGGACGTGCATCCCCTCCCTGTCTGCCCTCCCCAAGCCCGGACGGAGCCGGCCGCTCTCCTGCGGCACCGCGGGTGGGTCACGGAGGGAACGGGCACAACTGAGCCTCCCTGACACAGCACGGGGCAGGAGCAGCTTTCTCCTCAGCACCCCAAAACTGCTGCTCCCTCCTGGGCTCCACCTGCCAGCTTTGGGGCAGTCCAAGGCAGAAAGCTGCTCCCACACGGATGGGGACATGTCCCCTTCCACTCAGTGTCCACAGTCTGGCCCCACAGGTGTCAAGGAGTATGGTCCCTGACCAAACACTGTGTGTTTGCCCTGGTGTGTGTGACACTGTCCCTCTGTCCCCGGGCTCTCCCCGAGGGGCTGCAGCGGTGCCTCTGCATCCTCCTGACCCCACTCCAGCTCTCTCCCCTCATCTCCAGCCCCACAGCAGGGACCTGGTGCTGACTGCAGATGGCAAAACTCACCTCTGTGCTTCACACCCCGTCACCTTCTGCCCCCTGCTCCCGCCACCCCCAGGAAAGCACCTCAACAATGGGCAGCAAAGAAAGACAAACCCACTTGTTCTTCCATCTGGCCTCAGTGCAGAGCAGCAGGAGCCTGCCTGAAAGGGCCCCTCGCCCACAGCGGCAGCAATCCACGGAGACAAAAGAAAGGCAGCCACAAAACACGTATTTTAGAAGGTTTTTTCCCATTTTCGGAGCCCCCGGTGCCCGCTGGCAGCTCTGTGGAAGCCCACGCGCCCGTCCCGCCGACCCACACAAAGCTCCAGCTCCTCCCTCGCCGGTGACTAACCCTCATTATCCCAGCCCGGGGAAGGAGCAGGCTCTCCAGTGTCCCCCAGAGTGCCACAGACACTGAAGCTGCAGCAAGGGCACAGCAGGAAGGCCATTTTCCTGCCGCTCGGCCGCTTTAGGAGCTCCCTACACGCGAGCACAGCCGTCCTCGTGCTCATCGCTCCCGTTCGACCTTCAACAAACGGCCCCGTGGTGCCGAGCCTGGCATTCCCCCACGGAGCTGCCCACTGGGAGCGTGTCCGTGCTACAGGAGAGGCACTGACAACCTTTATCCTCGCTCAAAAACGTCCAGCAGAAGGAAATTCACCTTTCTGTGCAGACACACACACACACACACGTGCACCTCCACCTTTGAGAACAAAGCTAAAAGATGAGACCATGAAGCCACTCATGGGCAATGTTATTTTGCTTTCAGTTGCACACCCCAGTGTGCTCTTCCAGGCTCCAGATCATTCCCATAATTGGGATTCAGCTCTCTGGCTCTGGTGCAAACTCGGCTGACCTTGGGCGCTCGCCCTTCCCGCACCTCCGGCTGCCACACGTAGAGGGGAGGTGACAACCCTCATCTCTCACACCTGCCTGCCTGTCTTGGTCTAGACACCACATGCAGCTTGGAGCAGGGCACGGTCTGGGAACAGAACTGCTCGACACTCAGCACCCCGGGTGGCACCGAACACAGCTGCAGCCTCAGAAGGCTGAGATGCGAACAAAATAACCACAAAAACATCACAGGAGAGAACTCAGAGACCTTCCCCAACAGGTGCTTCTTGAGGGAGGAAGATGAAAATTGAAAGCTAGACAAAAGCTTAGGGAATTTCCCAATAACCGAGTCATGTCAGCTGGAATGAGACGTTTCTCCCCGTTACTTCTCACCTCCTGCTAATTTCCAGAGCAACCTGGAAGGAATCCGATGGCCTTCCCACTGCCATGCGCAGGATTTAACGCCCTCTTCTCCTCCTCTTCCTCCTCCCTCTTCCCTTTGGTCTCTGGGCTGGAGCTTTCTGCTGCTCTAGTGAAACTCCATTCCCTTTTCCACAGCTGCTGACGGGCTCCCAGTCAGAGAAGGAGCCCAGGGTACTCCCCAGCCACAGCCCGGGGCAGTCGTGCTTTCAACTCCAGTCCAGGAACGCGGGACTGGGGTGAGCCATGCTCCCAGGGTTTGTCTGCTGCTTTAGGAAGCAGTTTTCCATGCAGGTGCTGCTGTGGTCTGCCTGTACGTGGAGATCCGTGCCCTGTGTCGGAGGATGGGAGAGCGGAGCAGCGAGGGACAGGGACAGCCAGAGGAGCAGCTCTGTCACCCCAGGGAACGGGCAGATCAAATGGGGAGCAGAAGGTAGAAAGGATGGGAGAATCAGTGGGAGAGAAGAGATCAGCAGGGAAGATGGCACAGGGTGGGATTCTTGGGGCTGACGTGTGCTGGGCCAGGAGTTGGACTTTGATGATCCTTGTGGGCCCCTTCCAAGTCAGGATATTCCATGATTCTGTGCAAGAGAACTGAAGCAAGATGGAGAGGAGGGAGGTGTTCAGAGCCAGAGCAAGGAAGTGAAGATTAGATGGAGGAGACAAACCACAGAGCAGATGAAAACAGGAGAGAGCAGCCAAATTTGAGACAGATGGAGAGTGGGGAGCAAGGATGCGCTGCTTGGAATGGGTCCGTGTTCCAGAGCAGCGGCACTGGGGAGCGGGGGAGCTGGAGACAGGGGTAGAGCAAGGAAGACAGCTCCAGAATTTACATTTTCCTTCAGGACAAGGGAGGAAGCTGCAAACTGGGAGAAGGACTAGGGAGGAGTCTCTGTGCAGACACTCCACAAGATTGAGGACGCCCCTTGGAGAGGTCCTGCAGAGACCCTGGAGCCCGTGAAATCCAGGGTTTTACTGACAGATTTTGCACTTTCTTTCTGAGGGCCGTTTCTCAGTGCCTCGCAAATAAAATTAAAATGAGGGTTTTCTGACAGAACAAACAAACAGAGAGTGAATTATATTCCATTTCCCCATCAATAACTTCTTCCCAACCCAGTCGTCTTATCATCATAAAAAGTCCATTAAGCAGTAATTGGGGAGGCAGGAGAGGCAGGGCTGGTCCGGGGAACAGGAGCACGCTCGCTCCCCAACTGGCCTTTTCTGGGAAGGCAGACAGGATAATTATAGGCTTCAGACAGAGACTTCCTCTTACTGTCAGCAGCTCTTGGCTCCCTTCAGGGAGATGGGACTGGCAAGGTTGGGCAAAGGAGGGTAAAAAAAGATCGAGGATGTTTTTTTAGAAGTGAAATACTTCCACCTGGCTATTCCCCTGCTGCTGAGCCACCAGAGCCCTGACCTGACTCAGAAAAGCTGGGCTACCACAGGATGCAGCCTGTCCCCTGTGGACACGGGAATGTCACTCAGAGGATTACCCCCTCTCCTTTCCTGCAAGGCCCCCGAGGAGGAAGGACAGCAGTGAAGGGTGGCACCAGCACGGGAGTTCACACACAGAAAATGAGTGAGGAAGATGAAGAACTCATTAAATCACCTCCACTACACTGGATGTCCAACAACCCCAACCCCTGTGGCAGCTCCCCCTCTCCCCTCGGTGGGATGAGGCAGCAGACCCTTCCTGGCCAGCACATGCCAAGCTGTTCTCACCACGAGGACGGTAATTTGGGGTTCTGGCACATCCATACATCCTTCAAGCTCCTATCTGCAGTGCACTGGGATCCAGACCCCGTGGAAGGGAGGTACGAGCCCGCAGCACTGAGGCAGGAGGAGACCGAGGCTACCAAAAATCTGTTCCTAGTTCTGACATCCAAGGTGAGAAAAACCTCGTTATCCTGCCTGCTGGAGGGGAAGCATAATCCTTCCTTCTGGTCTGTTTAAACTGCTGGTTTTCAGGGATGGGGCCGTTCCTTATCACATGGGAGCAGCAGCTGGGATGAAGTCATCCCGTTTCGACAGGACTCCTCCAGGCTACCTCACACATCCCTGCTCATGGAAAGGATCCACCTCTCTCCACAGCAAAGAGGATGAGTCCCAGCTCCAGGGACTGGCACCTTGACACAGCCCAGGAAAGCATTCCTCCAGCTGTGATTTATGCGAGGGGACAGGGCACGTGTGGTGACACACTCACACGGGATGTGAACTGCTCAGTGGGATGGGACAGGGAGGTGTGGGGCCCCTGCACAAAGATCCTCCCCCCACACCTCAGCTTCCCCCTCCCTTCCCTCACCCGTCCCGATGGTGAGCACTGCTCGTGCCCCAGCTGCTGCTCTCTGCTTCCACCCCTCCTGGCACCGACCAGCCCGAGGGCCAAGGAGCAACTTGGTGGGAATGCAGGTGGACCTCTGGCCAGGATTCTCCTCATCCTTCTGGCACTCCAAGGAGAAAGCTGCTGCTTGTGAGCAGCAGGAGCTGAAGGAGATGAGCACTGCTGTAACAGAGGATGGCAGCCCAGGAAGCTCCAGCAAGCACAGGAGCACAGCAACGTGGGCAGGACCCTGGGGGCACACGAGTGCTTTCCATCAGCTCTAACAGCAGCTCACTCCACATCTGTCCACAAGTCCCATAACAAGGCATAACAACCCAGAGCAGAGCCACAGACCCAAGGAGCTGTCCTGGCAACTTAATGAGCGCCCCTTGTCCATCAATGACAGCAATCCCAGGTCGTTTGCAAGCAGAAGCTTGAGGCAGGGAGCTCTTCCTGCCCTTGCCATATCGCTAAGACAGCTCCTACTCCAGCCATGTCATCGATATTGGCATCCTGGAGCAGCCTGATTCACCACCTACCTAGAAAAGATCCAGCTAAAAAGGATTTGGCTCTTTGCTCAACTTCCACTGCTCTGCTTGAGTCACTAAAGAACCAGAGTCCACAGGGGATACCAGAACATGAAAAAACATTTCCTACGGGACAAGCCTGCAAGAAGCAAAAGCTTAACGAGCCCAGATCCAGCTCCCAGGGGGCAATGCCATCTCAATCCAGCCCAGCCGTGGTCCTGTGCCACCGCAAAGTGACAGCAGAGTCAGCAGCAAGGGAGAGAACAAACTGCTACAAGCTCCTGCAGCTCCTGGTCCTCCTGAGGAAGCGCAGAGCCCAGGGATGTGACCAGGGAGATCAGCTGCCCTCCCTGGGCCAGTGACCCCACGCAGGGCTTGGCACGCTGCAGACACACAGCCCAGCCCTGCCCTGCATCACCAGCTCGGGAGGGGCTGCAGTGCTGCAAGCACGGGACCCCGAGGTGGGTGACCCCTGCCAAGACCTGCCAGCTCACACGTGTGTGTAGGGATCTCCTGGGGATGAAAGGCACACCAGGCAAACAAAATATGTCTGATAAAGCTCTGCTCTCTCACTCTGTAAATAAAAGCTGTATTACTTCCACTTACTGCTTCTTTCCTTCAGGCGAGAGAAGGAGGCTCCTGGCCTCCAGGAACAGGGTAAGGTGCAATTCCTAGAGCACAGAATTTGGGGTGTTTTCAGAAGATCGTCACACCATTCCTATCCAACCTCTGGTAAGAGACTTCAGCCCACATTTTCCATGGAACAAAAGGAGATTCTGGATATACAAGCTTAAAACACCTAAACAGTATATGAATCTATTATGAGTATATTATGAACCTGCACTGCTTATTGAAACTGGGATGTCGAGGGAGCTCGAGACAGGAGATCCTGAAAACAAGAAACCCAATAAAGCCATGACTAATGGATGAGCACAACCTCTAACAGCGATGAACTTCGACTCCTACCACACTGGTCATTACAATTTCTGTCTCTGAACCACACTACTCATCATTCAGATTCGTAGTGGGAACATCAACACAAAAGAAACAAAAAAAAAGGAGAATTCAACAACAGTGCTGAGAACTGACAGCAGTGGGAATGGGATGAATTCAGCTTTGGGACAGCTAGAGACTCAGTGAGCCAGAAAAACAGTGCAAGATGAGAATGAGAAATGGAAACATGGAAAAGCATCAGTGACTCCTTCTATCAAAGACAGTAATTGAGGAAGGTGAGCTTATTTGGAGCAGGACAGGTTCCTGTTCGTGTCTGACACCTGTCAAGGGATGGCTTCTTAGCAGGAGGCTGTCCTGCAGCCCTTCCAGGCACCAGGAAGAAGATCCCTCTCCCTTTCATTGCCTCAAGTGGCAGCTACTGGAATTAACCACAATCAGCAGATCTTAGAGGAAAAGGGGTGTATCATAGCACTCACACAGAAAAAAACCACACAAACCCCCTCAAAACCAAGCAGATCCTCCCCACCCAGACAAAGGGAAACAAGAGCTGGAGGATCTTCCTGGCTCCCTGGGAGGTCACTGGAGCCAGTCTCAAGGTGATCTTTAAGAGCTGAACTGAAAAAAACCCTACACCATCTTTTCAGAAATTCATCCAAACAAATCAAAGTCCAGGCTAAAGATTTGTAAATGTCGGCACTCCTAGCAGCATGCTCAGACTGATTTATGAATAAATCCATGGATTCCAACGGAGGTGAGGGAGGACGAGGACACAGTCAAATTAATTTGACTTTATTAATTAAAAAAACCACCAAGTTTCATCACCCCACCACTCTTTAGAGGTTGTGTGAGAGTGGGGGGAGCTATGCTCATTAATTATGCAGAAAATGCAAAACTATCATCCTCTGAATGAGTTTAAAATAAGGAGAAACCCTTTCAGAATGGGGAGAAATTACTCCCCAAGGCAGCTGAAATTTCTCTTGCAACTTCAAAGGACAATAAATTATTCAAATCACTCGCGCCACTCGCACGCTCTCTCACTCTCTCCCCTTCTCAATTTTATGCTCCTGAGTCAATTAAAGATTTGGAGGACTCGGAGAAACTTTGTAGAATGCTAAACCAGTTGCAGCTCCTTCTATTTATTTTTTTTTCCTCTTCTTTAAAGCTTTGCTTTTCCTCTCGGCCTCAAAAGGAAACAGAAATGACTCGGTGCGTTGCAGATGAAACGAGCAGCGCTGGTTTCCACCACGCCGGCTCAGAACGTTTCATGTCTGCAACCACCAGGATGGGACACGCTCGGGGTTCTCTGCGCAACGATTCTGCGAAAACAGGTCAGCCCAGAGTCCCTCCTGTCAACGCTTTAAATCATTCATCCCAATATCCCCTTTCAAAGTCAAAGCAGCAGACATCCAAAATATATTTATACTGCTCTCTCCTGGCACTCCTCAGGTCTGGGTGAGCCGTGATCGCTGCCACATCCCGCGGCTCTCGGCCGTCCCCTGGACAGGGCAGGCGGCCCCACTGCCAAACCCCACACGGCTCTCCAGGGTCTGCAGGAGGAGAACTCGGAGTGGTGCAGCCAAACCAGGGCTGGGGCCGATTGCACCGGACAATGACAGGGCCAGAGAAGCCCTTGCTGAAAACAGCGAATCTCGGCAAGCAAAAGGAGGCTTGGGAAGGTGCAGTCCCAGAGTGAGGATGCTCCCGACTCCCTGGCCCCCAGCCCAAACCCTGGTTACCTCCTTGCACACAGCAGATGGTGTAAAACGTGACTGTTCTCGTGAACTTTAACAATCCCCAAAAAATTAAAGGCAGCTGCAGTGCACAGAACATCACAGCTTTCTAAGGTGGGAACTGGGACCAATTATGTTGCAAGAGAACATCCTTGACTGGAGGGGAAGAGTGGCACAGAGTAAATAAAACTGTTCTTGGAGATTGTGTCTCACAGGCCAACGCGAGCCCAGATTCCATCCCACGCACGGAGGAACGACATTCCTCTGGTCGGGCGTCCTTGAAAAACACTCTGCTTGCCTTCTAAGAATAATACTGGGCTTGCCAGGCCACAAAAAGGGTGGGAATACCCTCACAGATTCCCTTTAGTGACCCAGGAGATTTGTACCGAGTTGGTTTTGAAAAGACACAAGCACAGAGACCCGACAGGAGAAAAGCCGATGTGACCCAGGGCCTGGGAGAGACACCGGAAAGATCCCGTCCTTCCTGGCAGCAAGGGCAAGAACTGCTGGCGTGAAAAGGACAACCAAGGGGAAAAGTCATAAAGAAAGAAGTCTTGGCTTCCTGGCAAAGCCTGACACAGAGGAGCAGCCCCAGTTCTGGCATCCAGGTATGGTGAAGACAGAGATTTCCTCCATCCCAGTCCTCTGCAGGTGACACTTTCACACAAGCCACTTGTTTACACAACAAACAGATGCTCTTTTCCCCTAACTTAACCATCTAATGAAGCTGAGCAGAAAGAACCTCTGGTTGGGAAAAGATCCTTCACCAGGAGACACCCATGGCTGGGGCCCAGACACCGAGGCTGCCGCTGTCCCCAGGTGCTCCTCAGCAGAGATTAATCCAATGAGCATTCGCAGTGAGGGGCACAGCTGAGACCTGGGAAGTGACAGCCCCCCGCCCCCAAGGAAGCTCTTTCAACAGATGATTTATTTCCTCTCCAGCTCCTACAGAAGACACAAACTTTCCAATTTGAGTTATCTTAAAAAAAAAAAAAAAAGAAAAACTAAAAGAAAAGAGATACATCACTTGATCCAGTCAGGCAAGGTTTAATTTAATCAGGCACTTAAGCAAGGTGACATAGAAGCTTAATTCAGTGTCCTTGAGTGAGACAACAACCAGCCCAGAACCCTCAGCAAGCTCAGGATTGCAGCTGGCAGACGGAGAAGGAAAGGGCAGTGCAGGAGCAAGGACAGGGAGGTGTCTCCTGGCTGCAAAGGCAACTGGTGCCTGAGGAAGAGGAGCAGAGGGTGGATGTGGGCAGGGGAGCAGGGATCTCTGCCTTTCCAGGATTCAGCTGCTGCCTCCTCTTTCACACTCCACTCAGTGCAGGGACAATGTGCAACTCCGAGTGAAAACTCCACCGCCCTCCGATCGACCACACAACCTCCTCTGTGCTCCCACCTTAAATTCATGAATTCTGCTCCCCCTCCAGCCCACCCACAGGGGGAAAAGCCTTTCTGCAGCATCTCCCTGGCTCCTCAGCCCCCGCAGGTTCCCAGTCACTTTGGGGGTCCACAAACAACCAGGGTCTATGACCCAAACTATGGGACAACTCAGCCTCACCACACTTCAGCATCCTCCTTCTCTTGGGGCAGCGCTGCTGCCTTGTCCCGGATCCATCTCAAACACTAAAACTGGAGCAGCTTTCCCCCTCCGTGGAGAGATTTCCTTCCCACTGATGTCGACTTAACGTGTCTATCAAGTCCTAAGATGGAGCCTCCTTGATTTTTACTCCCATCTTGTCTGACAAGTGCTGTCTTGGCCAACAGCAGATCAAAGCCTGGACGTGCAGAGCTAAAAGCTGTGAGCTGTGCAGCAGGGGCTAATCCTGTAGGGATGAGAGCATGGGAGGGACCGTTCAGGAGAGGCAGCAGACACACCTGTAGGTGCCTGGGATCTGGATCTCAGAGGGCCAAGACGCGCTGCCAAGCACCAGCTCCTGCCTCTGGCGGCACAGAGCACGCACCTTCCACGCCACACACCTTCTTCCAAGGCACCAGCTCCCCGAAACACAGCCTGGACATGGACCTGGAGGAGCTCCACTCCCACCCCATCGCACGTTTCCCATCATCTCCGTGAGCCCCACACAGTGCAAACCTGGCTGCTGTCTCTGCTGGCCCCAGGGATGCTCACGGAGCACGAGAGGCCCCCCTCACATGAACCTCCCATGAATTACTGTGCTCTGCAAATTAATGATGGAGCAAGGGCAATTAAAAGGGAAGAAAGCCAGGGTAATGCATCATAAAAGGGGCTTTATTCTTTTATTTTGTCAATTGCAATTTAGATTTAATTATTTATGGTAATACTTCAGAGTGTGCTAGTAAGGGTTCTATACCATGATTTATAAAAGGAAGGAAACGTAAGTAATAAGTAATGCTCCCTGCTCTTAAATCTTTGCTGGGGTGGAGAGAGCCACGCACCAGCCTTCTGTGTATGCAAAGTGCCAATTAGCAAAGTGCTATTGTAAAACACAAAGGTTTAATCAATGAGAAAAATCCACTTGAAAACAGCGAGCATGCTGATTCCAGTCAGAAAAATGGCCACATTTCCATACAGTAAATGGCTTTTATCTGCAACTGAGGAGCACTTGGAGCGGGCCGTTGTTCCTTGGGGTGCCAGGGGAGGGTGGGGGACCTGAGCACTGCCCTGGGGCCGAAAGCAGCCGTGCCCTGCTCAGCACGGGCAGGAGCAGCTCCTGCCCAGCCACAGAGGCTGCTTCTGTGCACACACAGCATGAGATGTTTTAGGGTGCTTGCCACAGAGGTTTTATGGCTCAGGCTGGGTGCACGAACAGGAAACAGCGAGGTTTGGTGCTGTGCCCAGGTCCATCAGCAATTTGGGAACTTTTCCTCTCCCCGGACTCATCTCCAGGCCTCGTCTGTCTCTGCTGCCTGGTTCCCTCTCAGCTCCAAGGGGCACATTTGGCTCTGCAGCTCCTGGGGAGGCCTCCCCTCACTCCCTGCACTGATGCCAATTCCTGGTACTCACACAAACAGCAGAATCCCTAACAAAAGGGTAATACTTCCCATTTAATGACGCCACTGAACATAATCACAGAATTGGTAATTTCCAGTTCCATGGCTGCCTCTGACCAAATGGAAGAAACAAAGAAAGCGTCCATACGCAACCAGAGAAAAAGAGAAAGAACATGTCTGTGTCACACCTTTCAATTATTGTCCTCTTCAGCTTCCAAGGAGGAACAGCAGGCAGAAAGTAGTGTGGTGGTTTGGGTTTTTAACTTAAATGGCAGTTTCCTTTAAATAGAATGCTCCTGCCACAGAAAGATTTAAATCACTGACTGAGATCAATTAGCCTCAGAAATAAGGGAAGTATTTTAATGGTCCTTTGATTGCAGAGGCCACAGCTCCTCCAGAGCTGCACTGGGAGAGGAGGCAAGTCCCAGCTCAGCCCAGGCTCTGCTGCACCGGGATCTGCTCCCCTGAGAAGCCAGGAGGGTGATGCCCTCCAAAAGCCAGGATCCCAGGGGTTTCCCATCTCCAGCGTGGGCTTCCCACAGCAGGAGGGGCACCACCACCCTGTGCCCGAGGGGCTGCCCGGGGTGCAGGGCAGCCCCCGGGGTGAATTAGGGCAGGAAATGGGGT
Source organism: Falcunculus frontatus (assembly GCA_013398115.1). Classification (NCBI taxonomy): domain Eukaryota; kingdom Metazoa; phylum Chordata; class Aves; order Passeriformes; genus Falcunculus; species Falcunculus frontatus. The sequence continues at coordinate 174,289 of VZRV01008789.1, forward strand.
CAGCGCCGTGGCGAGCGCCGGCCAAATGGACGCTGGCCAAGGGATTACGCGAATGTGACAGAGCCCAGGGCCATCTGATGGGAGAGGACAGCGTCAGAACAGAGTGACAGCTCCTCACACAGCCTCTGCAGCTGTGACAGACAAAGCTGTTTGCTGTTTGAGAGGCTCAGAGGGGAGCAGCACGGACCAGCTCGGGTGCTACTGGCCGAAATGGGATCTCCCCAGGACTCAGGAGTCCTCCAAAGCCAGGAGCTGTCAGCTCACTGCCCACTCACCCTCACCAGGCAGAGAGCAACAGCTCGAGAGCAGCTCAAACAGCTGGTACCAGGGAGCATCCCCGAGGGCACAGGGCAGGGAGGTGCTGGAAAGCTCCACAGGTCAGGAGGAGAGACAACACCTGGCCCAACATCTGCACAGCAGGCAGCTAAGAGCAGCCCCGCCTCAGCAAAGTTCCTGCACGGACATCTGCAAGCAGCCAGAGGAAAAAAAGCACAAACCCTCGCAGTTCAGGATCCAAGGACACTGCAGAACTACCGGAGAGAGAAACTTGGCTGCAAGCAGCAAGGTGTCTGCAGAGCAGTGACAGACTCCAGCAGGGCTCAGGCCACACCACTGGTGCATTCTGTGTCTGACCAGCACCAACCCTTCCCGAGGGCACACTTCCCCCAAAAGAGCTCCGTAGCAGTCAGACAGCACGTGGGATCTTCCAGCCCTGCTGCAACCTCTGAGCAAACCTCACCCCAAAGATGATGGACAGACAAGACGTTTGTTCCTTCCCGGAAAATGAAAACCACAAGAGAACCGAGGTCACACAGCCATGATTTGGAGAAGCCTTGATTCTGCAGTGCCCACTCCCAGCCCTGAGCACACAGGCCTTGATGGACACTCAAAATTCAAACAGAGCCCAGTTTTCACAGGCACTTGGGTATCACTGGGGATCAATCAGGGCTCTGCTTATACAGAGAGGCTGTAGAGCTGCAAACACCTGAAGTCTCCATCCCTGCCAGCAGAGCTGCAGTTTGTGTTACAGCAAACCAGGGGCAAGAACAAGACCCTGGAGCCAGGACTCCAGATTTCCACTGTATCCCCGCTCCTGATTCCACTGCACAAAGAGCCAGGAATGGACATTCCCCGTGCCCATTTTCACAAGCCAACAAAGCCACCCCAAGCTCACAGAGCAGCACCCATCGACTCTGGGTGCTCATAAAGACCCTGCAAGAGCATCGGCTTCAGCACCAAAGTAGGACCCTGGATAAAGCCTTGGGCAGAAGGCTCGTGGCAGCTCCCTGCTGCCAGACTCTGCACTGCTGCTGCCACTCAAGACAGCTCAGGCTGAAGCTGTGGGGATGTCTTTATGGACACCAGTGGTGCCATCTGAGGTGCAGCCTGACCCACAGCCAACACTTCACCCCACAGGGAACCTCCCGGAGCCCAGCGCACTTCCCAGGCTTATGAAACGAAAAAGAATAAAAGAAAACGTTATCTTTCTGCACATGAGTGTTTCTCTCTGCAAAGACGGATTAAGCATGAACCCAGCAAAACTCAGGAGAGAGGCAAGGGCAAATACATCCCCCCTTGCCTACTGCAGAGAGGACGGAGAGCACCGTTCCAAAAACATCTCCCAGCAACAAAAGGTCGCGGATCCATTCAATCCCCGGCGACCGCGGCATCGTAATAAACCCCGATAACGAAGCGATTACGTTAAAATCTGTCAAGGGCTACGCTGACCAGAGCAGCCCTCTCACCAGCTTCAAGCAGCTTTGCTGGGGAGGAAAAAAAGTCATAATTCAATCAGCTTGGAAAAGTCTATTCCCCACTGATCCCAAGCGATCAGCCTTCATGTCGAAGGAACATTACATTCAAGTCGCTGAAGATTTTCACTTTTTTTTTTCCTTCCCCTTTTCATTTTTTAAAGCAGGAATTGAAAGGCAGCAAAGATAAAAACTGTGTTGAACTGGAACTGGTTCACTCAGGGGAAGGAGAAACATAATACTCTTTCTTGAAACGCTGTTTGGAATCCAGCCCCAGAAAGTAACATGACAACGGTGACCAGTGTCTGACAGACCCTGAAAGGCAGGAGCGGGAGAGGACAATATGGGCGAGCTGGGTGGAGATGGGGCCAGGAGAAGGGGGAGGAGGGCTCTGGCAAGAGCTGCCAGGCAGCTCCCTCCCTTCTCTCCAGCTCTTTGGCAGCCGTGGGGGCAACCCAAAACTCAAAGCGGGCTGTGAGGACCCAGCTGCCCTGTGCCCCTCCGAGGCGGGGCTGGGAACAATAGGAAGGCACCGGTGGAAAGTTAAGGATGTTGGAAAATGAAACACTCGATCAGGCATTGAGCTTCACTTCTTCAACAACGAAAAGGAGAAAGGTGAGAAAAGGAGCAGGGGGACAGCAGAGTCACTCACTTTCAGCAACGCAGTCCATCAGCAGCACGGAGAGGAGGTTCACGAGGGAGACCAGCGAAGACATCCCAGGGCTGGCAAGGATCCTCATCCTCTGCAAAGGCCTTCGGCCCCAGCCGGGAAGGCTCCGGCTCAGCGGGAACTGCAGCGTCTCCCCAGCCTTGTCAGCACCTGTGGGGCACAAAGGGACAGCTCTGAGGGCAGGCGGTGGGCAGCGGCCGAGCAGAGCCCGAGCGGCCACTGCAGCGCACGGCCCCTGCAGGGACCCCGGGGCACCTTCCCCAGGGTGTCACCGAGCACCCACCCGGCTCCACGGGCATGGAGCAGCTCCATGGGGGAGCCCAGCTCCATGGGGGAGCCCAGCTCCATGGGCGAGCCCAGCTCCATGGGCAAGGAGCAGCTCCATGGGCAAGGAGCAGCTCCATGGGCATGGAGCAGCTCCATGGGGGAGCCCAGCTCCATGGGCAAGGAGCAGCTCCATGGGGGAGCCCAGCTCCATGGGGGAGCCCAGCTCCATGGGCAAGGAGCAGCTCCATGGGGGAGCCCAGCTCCATGGGGCAAGCCCAGCTCCATGGGGGAGCCCAGCTCCATGGGCAAGGAGCAGCTCCATGGGCAAGGAGCAGCTCCATGGGCAAGGAGCAGCTCCATGGGGGAGCCCAGCTCCATGGGCAAGGAGCAGCTCCATGGGGGAGCCCAGCTCCATGGGGCAAGCCCAGCTCCATGGGCATGGAGCAGCTCCATGGGGCAAGCCCAGCTCCATGGCAGGGCACAAGCCTGGCAGGCGATGGGGACTCTGGTGTGCACTCACGGAAGGAGGGGACAGCACGGGAAGGAGAGGCGCAGTCAGAGGCACCCCCAGAGCCCGGCTCTGAAGTTCAACACCCGCCGGGTGCTCTCCCTCCCCAGCACGGGAGAAGCAGCACCGAGCAACGAGGTGTGAAGGGATCTGACCCGACAGGGCCCAGGGACCCTCTGAAAGGGCGATTTTTCCACAAAAGCACAGGGCACAGAAGGAAAACTGAAACCTCACACATGAAAAACTCAGCAAGGAAGGAAAAAATTCCCCCCCAAGAGGGAAGACGAAACAGGAGAGGTCTTTGCTGGGTCCCCTTTTGTCTGCTGAGGATCTGTGTGGTTCGGGGAGGGATCCCCCTGCCCGGGCAGGCTGTGATTCCCCCAGCACGGCAGCCCTGACCCTCAGCCTGGTGTCACTGGGGGTGTCCCAGAGCCCCTCTTGCACAGGAAACACACGCTGGAAAGGCCCCAGGCCTTTTTCCAAGGCTGGGATTGCAGCAGCACTCTGCACGTCCGAGAGCTTCTACCCCACTCGGTGCCTCAGTTTCCCCACTTGCACCACACAGAGGAACTGTGTTACTGAGCTACACAAAACTGGAAGGGAGAACCCCTGGAGCAGGGGGTGCCACAGCTGGTCCTGATGGATCAAGCAAACGCAGCCTCCACAGGAGGTGGGAGAGATTTTCTCCTGACCAGCTGTGCCCTGGACGTGGCAGAACGTGGCAGCAGGGCAGAACCAGCACATCAGCGGGGCCGTGGCAGGGGAGAGCGAGCTCAGCACCAGCCTGCCCACCTCACCCTGCCAGCACATTTCCATGGAGACCACTCCTGGCTCCAAACGGAGCTCCCTGCTTACAGCTTTATCCTGATCCCTGTGCAAAGCTGGAATGGCATTAAGGGAGCTGTATTCTTAGCCACCGCCCCAGTCCCGTGTGTCAATACTGGTAAACGCTTCCCTCAGTCACAGAGGTGAGATTTGCCCCAGAAGGGCTGAAAATAGAGTGAAAGCTGCAGCCACAACCTCCTCGTAGGGTCGGCAGCTCAGAGGTTTCCCATCAGCCAGCCGCTGAGCACCGGGATAATGGGCCAGAGCTGTGGAAGGATGCTCTCAGATCTGACAGATTCCTTCCCGCTATCGTTACTCCAATTAGAAATCAAACCCGGGGTTTATCACCTTTTGGAGGAAAGCCAGGTAGGAGATATTGTACAATGATCAAAGGCTTGGAAAGGACTAAGGGGATAGCGAGGCTGTTTAAGCTTTCTGACACACATCAGGGTGGGAGACCGTCGGGACGGGCAGTGCGAGGGGGCATTTTAATCTTTTTCTGTCCCATTAACTCTCTAAGGCTGAACCACGCAGAATTAAAAGAAAAGCCAGGATAAACAAGAAGTCCCCATATGTACTCAGCCCTAAAGAACAACTTTTCAGAGAGGAGCTTTGGACTTGCACTTTGAGGATTACAAAGCCTCTGCTGTGTGCTCTGTGCTAGCCCAGATCCACCGTGCCTCAGTGCCGGCTCACGGAAAACGAGCATAAATACTGCTACAGAAAAGAGAAAAAATCTGAGTCCTATCACTGGGAATCTCTTCAAATGTTTGTTCTAGACACACTTAGAGCAACACAGAGAGGCTCCAGCCAGCCCTGACGTGGGGTTCGCAGGGTTCCAGGGCGCACAACAACGAGTTGGGGTTTCTTTTGTTGCTGTCAGGGGCGAGCAGAGAGTGGGAACATCGTGAATAGCTGTGATGGGAATTGTTAATTAAACTGGGGATGTGGCATCGATGCCAGCACAGCAAATGGAGCCACACTGCAGCTCCCTGGCTCTCCCTTCTTCCTCCTTCAGTCACGCAGCTCCCTGTTCCCACCAGCAAGGCTGGGGTTGGAGAGACCGAGAATCCACCCAACTATTTTAGGTGCCTACATTAAAATAAAATCCAACAAACCACGCTGGCTCAGCCATTTCAGAAACCCTCATTTTTCTTTATCAGAGCAGTATATCCACCCCCACCAGCGCCAAAAATGCCACCAAACATCTCTGTGAGCCTCGCGTGCTCCCCAAACACGGCATCAATGATCTTCCACAGCTGAGAGCAGGCAAGAGCCTGCACTGCTCCCTGCAGCACGTCCCCAAAGTCCCCCCAGGATGGAGCTGAACGCAGGGAACCGAACGTCAGGGAAATGTTCCGCCTCCTCCAGAGAGAGGAGCCTGGCAGCTCTGCTCTCCCACACCCAGCACGGCTTTTCATGCCGTATGATGGGCTCCGATGGAGAAGGTCTGGTAAAGGGGATACGGCAACAGCTCCAAGATTAGAGAAGGAGATGCCAGAGGGTGACACTTCCGCTCCGGTGCTAATGTGCTTCCCGAGCCCTTGACAGAGACAGAAAGTGCTGGCAGAGATATTAGGACATGTCAGCTTCAATCCAGCAACTCATCCTTCAGCGCAGGTACATCACTGGCTGTCTCCCCCCGGACACGGGATTGTCAGGACAGCAGGATGTGCACCCACCTGGCTCCCCCGCGGATACAGAGGACAGGCTGGGACAGAGTTTGCTCTGCTCCTTGGTAGGGCCCTGGCAATCAGGAACAGACCCATTCCCTGCACGATTCCTGCCTCCAGTGCAGAACACGCCCTGCTGGAACCCAGCTGCCACACAGCGAGGCTGAAACCCAGCGGGAATCGTTCTGATGAAAGCCCAAATCCCGAGGGCTCTGTCACCCAGCCTCTCCCCTCCTCAGGGCACAGCTTACCTTGTCTGTGCTCTCTGGAGCAGCTTTGCTCAGCCCTGCCCGTCTCTGAGCACCCAGCCAAGCTCCTGGCACCAGCCAAGCCAACATAATGGCACTTTTCCTGTGCTGCTCCATGGACCTGCAAACCCCCACTAAATTCTCTGGCACAGGATCTCCTGCAACACAAGCAAACCACCTAATAGACCTCAATCCTTGCTAAAGAATGCAATTAAGTGAAGCCATGGCCCCCAGTGGGGTCAGATTTGTGCTAGATACGGTCACATTTCAGGAATAAGATTAATTCTTACAGTAAAAGAGCTCCTGTAAGACATTCATTCTTGTGTGCTGCCTAATCTCCAGCTCTAAGCAAGGCCATGTGTGCAGCTTGTAAGCACCGAGCACGGGGTCTTGGAGAGCATTATTAAAAATAATAAAACTGAGAAATGTTTGCAAGAAGCAGCTTCCCAGTGCAGCTCCTGCAGCCGGGACCAAGCCAGGGCCCTGCAGGGACCCAGGGGAGCGAGGCACAGAGGGTGAAATGCTCTGAAGCACCTACATTTCTTAAGAGCTTAAGTTCCCCTGGGAGTCAAAGGGACTTAACCTAAGCCGCTAAGATGCTTTTGAAGATTTTCCCCCCAGCAACTCCCATTTCAGAGGGTGCTGGACACCTAACTCCCTTAAGCTACTTTGGGTATCCGAGGGGATATAGGAGGAGGGGTTTGGCTGCCTTGGTCCTCACTGCTTAAACAGGGAAATGCTGCTAAAAACCAGAGTCTGCAGTTACAGACACTGGGATGGGTCAGAACTGTGCAAGGATTTTCAGAGAACTACAGAATGATTTGGGTTGGAAGGGCCCTTAAAGCTCACCTTGTTCCAACCTGCCAGTGACAGGGACACCTTCCAGCAGCCCAGGTTAGAGCCCCACCCAGCCTGGCCTTGGACACTTCCAGGGACGGGGAGTCCACAACCTCTCTGGGCAACATTTTGCCATATGTTACTTGTTCCTAGCCCCCACGGAGCTGGTAATTGAAACATTTGCTCTGCATTTGAAAAAAATCCAGGAGGGAGGAACCATGCATTCATTTCAGATTCATTACAATATGACAACTTGGAAAAAAAATCACAAAAAAAAGCCCGCTTGGGCTTCTTTTCTGTTTCACCTGTCTGTGAAAAGGAGAAGGGCGATTTTAAAGAAATTCTCTGCAAAAAGTTCCACTCAGATCTGGAGATGATTAAATATCTCCATTTTCAGCAGCTGCTGTGGGAGAATTGCTCCCATTAGACACATCAATGGAAGCAAACACCTTGCAGGCAGAGGGCTGCACTGAGGGCTCTTCCTTCCAGCAGCACCAGCTTAGTTTGTGCTGCGTATTAACAGAGGTCAGTGGGTCACTTCATTTCCTCCCAGCAACCTCTTTAAAGAGAGAAAGAAAAGCTTTTAGCACAACCACCAGCTCATTTGTCACCTCCCCTGGGGAGGGCAGAGATGAAATTTGAATTCCCTACCCCACAATTCCAGCTTGCTCCTATCCAAAACCCTGTCCCTGGCAAACCCAGCCTCACCAGGGCTGGGACAAGAACTGCTTGGGACCCACCTGGAGCCCACCCTGGGCCCACCCTGCTCCTTCCCCTTCCTTCTCCTTCCTTGGGGAACAAGGAGAAGCCAACGAGCAGCACTGGCTCTGGAGCCCTGCATGGCCCAAGCCATGGAATTACAGCATGGTTTGGGCTGGAAAGGACCTCAGAGATCATCACCATGTTCCACCCCCTTGCCACAGGCAGGGACACCACTCACGGGATCAGGGTACCAGGGGCCCCCCAGCCTGGCCTGGAACACTTCCAGGGATGGGGCAGCCACACTCAGGTTGCTTTAGGTGCCAAGCCCCATGGGCTGTGCAGAAAGGACTGATCTCAAAAGATGCCTGATCCTGCCCAAAAAAAAAAGGAAGCAATGGAGCATTTCCAAGTCAGTCCCTTCCACCCCAAAGCTGCTGGACACAGTTTCTCCTCTGGGCTCAAATGCAGCTCCCCAAGCCACTCCTGAAGGCAGGCCAGGGGTTTGGCAAACACAATTAGAGCAGGCAGCAGAGATCCTTCAGAGCAAAGCATGGCTGTTTATCTATCACGGAGTTACTTAGATCTTAAAAAAATATTTACAAGAAAGAGGCAGAGTATTATCTTCCATGGGGAAACAAACACAGATGGAGAAAAAAAAAGAGCTTTGATCAGGACTGTCTCGGTCCTATTCGCTGCTTTTCATCCCCTGATCTCCAAGTGCTTTAATATGACAGCATTATCCCTTTTTACAATGTGGGAAACCAGAGGAAACTGCACACTAAGACAGCTCGCTGTGTTTGCACGCACACACACACAGACACACACACACTCCCTCCCTCTCTCTCTCTCTCCTTTTTTCCCCTGTGGCATTTCTGGTCCTCCCATGTGTGTGAAGCACCCAGCATCATCCCCAGGCAGCAGGCACAAGGGGCATTTTGGGGCAGCACCGTGTGGATGCTCCAAGAGATGCTGCTCCCTGCCTGGGGGTGCGGTGGCACAGCGAGGGTTAAGCTGTGGTCAGTGCAGGAGAAGTGAGACGGGAGAGCTCCGGGTTGGGTTTGGATGGTCAGGAGGAATTAATTTCCCCGTGCCACGTGGCCTGCAGTGACAGCTGTGACAGGCAGAGATGTGTCACGGAGCGTTCAGCAGGTGCAGCGCAGCACGGACAGGGCACAGGGGCAGCGCCGCAGCCCGCGGGGACCAGCTCGAGGAGGAGGAGGAGGAGGAGGAGGAAGCACAGCTCCCCTGGCCTGGCTGCACCCTGCTGAGGGAGCCCATCCACACTCTGGGGGGCTGTGGCCACAGCCCAGGGAGGTCCCCAAAGGACCCCCCTGCAAAAAGTCGAGACGGAGGCAGCACCAGAACAACCAGAGGTCCCAGGAGCATCGTCCTGGACCAGCGCAGAGCAGAGGATGTGGCTTCTCCTCTGCAGGGCTGGCCTCTCCTCCAGGGTGCACAAAGGGAAGGATCTGACCCAGGACCACACTCCCCATCCCCTTCCCCTCGCTCCCACATGAACACACCCCATCCTTCAACATTTCCCAACAAACCATCGCAATCTCCGCCAAGCGCCCGACGGCACCGGGAATCGTCAACTAAATTGCCTTGTGGTTCAGGGTAATACTTCACGTTTCTTTTTCCCTGCCTCTGAGCCTTATTTATTTATTTAGGAAGTCATTCATCATTAGCCCCAGCTCAGCTGCCTGACAGACTGGGAGCTCCTTGGGGCACAGACTGCATCCCGGCTCCGTGCTCACCACGCGCACACCGACAGCGCCGGGTAAATAACCGTCCGTCAGCCACGTCCTCGCCTCAGCCAGGGGAACCAACACCATCCTCTGACAGAAAACACTGCTAGAATCACCCATATCCCCCTCCCAAAGCACCTGCACCCCAAGCCTGAGACCCGGGCTGATGGGTGACGCTGGGTTAGTGCACACAGAAGAGGGGAAATACGACAAAAAAGACAAAAACTCAACAAAGAGCACAACCAACCAGCTGCTTCTGCTGCCCACACCAGCAAAAGTGCAACAGCCTTTCTCATGTCTGGAGTCCAAGCTAAGGAAAAGCCTTTGTCTGAGATCAAGTGCAGGTTCAGATCAGCTCCACATTCCTGAGGAGGAAAGACTGCCTGGCCTCACATCTGTGCGTGTCCAACTAAGAACACATGAGAAAACCACGGAACAATGAGGAACCGGTGCTTTCCTGACTTGCAGCATGGCATGAAGATGACCTGTACTGGGAAGAGCCCATCCAGATGGCATCAGTCCCTCTGACCAGGCTAATCCCTCCAGCTTTGGCTTTCTGCTCCCTTCACACAGAAATTTGGATGCTGCTGCATCTTGTGACCTTCTCCACCCTCCAAAGCGCTCTGCCAGGTCTGCACAGGGACTCCCTTTGTGTTCAGGCAATGACAGCCCCCTCCTTCACCCCAAGCCCCCTGTGCAAGCAGGGGCCAAAGCCCATTCCTGGGGCTGACGCTGCTGCTCCTCACCAATAGGAGCTCATCTGCTGACAGAAACCTGCCTGGCCTTCCTCCAGCTCCTAAACTCTTCTGCTGCCCTCTGAGGGCAACCCAATACTGGTTACTCACAAAATAGGCGGTTCTTACCAAAAGGTTTTGTGCAAACTGTCCCCTGAGCACAAGCAGTGGGTTCCCAGCCCCAGCAGCCAGGCCAGGAGCATGGGAGGCCAATTCCTGCCGCACACAGATCCCTTGCTCCGGGCAGGAGTGTGACAACCTGCTCCCCCATGGCTGGTGCCTGAGCACAGCATCTTCCAGCAGCCTGCGGCCCGAGCAGAAGGGAAAAAAGAGATGAAAAATTGAAAGGAAGAAAAAACATTCAAGGAAGTTAATTAGGAACATGAGGGTGCTTTATCAGTTCCGGCTGCGAGTGCTGGGCGGGTGTAGGATGTCAGCAGCCCTCGTGCAAGAGCGACCTTCCCACGACGGCGACCGCCGATCGATTGCCTCCGTTCGTTATCATCTCCATCAGCGCCCCATCCTCACACCCGGGCAGCCTCAGGGAGCTGGGCAGGGGCACCCTCCTACTGCTCCCATCAGAGCACCGCCCCAGCGAGGGGAGCACTCGCAGCCCCGGCTTCACCCAGATTCTGCACAGCCCATTTTTATCCCCAGGGAGAAAAAGTCCTCAACAATACGAGTTATGAGTGAAATAACCCAAAAAGCCCCTGAACTACACGCAGGCACACACCTCACACCAAAACCAAAACACAAAACTCTCTCTAAACACAACAGCCTGGAAGACTTTAACCAGCCACAGGCAAGGACCCTGCTCCCTCCCTGAACCCAGAGAGGCTTCCATGGAGGATGACAAAGTGGGTCTGGATTTACACGAGGACAGAGGAACTTAACCCCCTGCTTATCATCTTTAGGGTCCCCCATGGCTGAGATGCAGAGGGACTGTCCCTCCTTTCTCATGAATTCCAGCCCAGGAACACCCCTAGCCCACACACAGGCAAGCCCAGAGCCTTGGGAAATGAAAAAGAAAAGAAATAAATTTCCTTTTTATGGCCTGTAGACCTCATGGCCACTCTTGTCTGCACATCCCTGGGCACCAGGCTGGGAGATGCCATGGGATTGCTGGAGTCCCCAGGCAGGGCACTCTGCTCATCAGTGAAAAACAAATGGCAGGAAATAAAAGTAGTGAAGCAAACACACGATGTTTCTCCTAATTGCTATTTGATGGTAAATGAAAATCATTGTGGCAACAGCGCAGCTGATGAGCTGTTTGCTTTCCTCACACCCATGGAAGAGGCAGAACTGTGCTCCAGTGAGGAGGGGACAGAGGAGCCAGGAGGGTGAGCGGCAGCCACAAAACCACCCCAGCAAATCCTCCTGCAGGCGAGGACGGGCTGCTGAGCCGCAGTAAGAAGGATAAAGAGGCTTGTCTTTCTTTGTCCCTAGCGCAGAGCTGGCTTCATCACCACGGCTTGCATCTTGCTGATTAGTGACCAGCAAGGAAAGCTAATCAAGGTTATTAGGAATTGCTGTCTTCCCTGGGAGTCGCAGCCACCTGCTCGGAGCACACGGGGCAATGAGGCTCCCATGGCCACAGGCCCAGCCGTGCCTCCAGCTGCCTTTTTCCCACCCCAGGACCAGGAGTGCTGCCATCAAGCCCCACTCAGAGTGCACCCCTTGGGCACTGAGATGTCATTCCTGGGCCTCCCCTCTCGAGCTCGCTCTGCCTTCTCCTTCAGCATTCATTCCCTCCCCACTTGCCAGGCTCTCCAGCCCTGCCAGCCAACACAGGGGGTTAAACTCCATAAAGAGGATTTGGTTTCCAGCTTGCAAGACACAAGATGAGCAAATCCCTTCCATTGCTCTGGCAGGAATCCTGTGTCTCAGACCCACCAGCCAGGGGAGATTAAGAAAGGAGGAGAGAAAGAAAAAAACCCATCCATCACTTGCTGCTGTGATCTCATCTGAATTTAAGAGCTAAGCTGGGAGGATGCTGGGTCACTTCTTGGTCTGGTGGAGCCCTGCAGACCAGTAGACACCAGAACAGACTGGACAGAGGCTTAGGCTGCACTGCTCAAGGTCAGCAGAGGGGTCAGGAAGCCACGTCCACACTCCGTGCTTGCTTTCCCTCTGATTTAATTCTGGGCTGTCTGTCTAGGGAAGCCTCTGGCTCTCGTCACATCCTTGCAGAGAGCCCCAGCTGCAGCGGGTGCCTCCAGAAATTACCTTCATACATTGACTGAAGCCCCACAAACCACACCAACGTGCAGCAACCCCCAGGTGGCACAAGCCAGTGGCGCTTCCGAGCCGAGCAGCTCAGCCAGGCAGGGCTCTGCTGCCATTTCCATCTTCCATGCAAGATCCAAAATTAAGAGGCTGCTAAATAGGCAGGAACCGGGAGTAACACCATCCTCACAGTACTCCAGCTCCCGCCTGACAGCCTGATCTCACCCAGGTAGTTTGCTTCTGTTGAATCTGATATTCCTGCCTCTCTGCTCCGAGCAGCTGTGGAGGAGGATGGTCCAGACATCCCAGCCCAGAGCTGGCTGCTTCCATTGGGTGGGATACAGCAGCCCATGCGCAGCCCAGACACACATCAGAGGTGGCTTAAAACATTTATAAGCGTTTGGAGATTGATAACATCCCTGCTGGAGCAGGCTGTAGGAAAGGAGCTCGTGAGAGCACCACGGGAGAACCTTCCATCACCCGGCATCCAGAGAGTCTCCACCTGCTCGGCACGTCGTTCCACGTTTTACTTTAAACCAACACAAGGGCTTTTTCTGGTAAGGTGCTGAGATCATCTCGGTGTCTCTGTAGCAGTCAGCCATCAGAAGGATCAGGCAGGGAGATTTTTCTGAGTGGGCTGGCTGAGCGTTCGCAGCGCTGTTTCCGCGGGGCGCGAGGAGCGGGCCACGAATTAAACACGCAGTAACATCTCCTTGGCAGGTGAGGACCATCCACACGCAAGGAAGGGGCTGTGCCTGGCCAGGGAGGAGGGGGCTGCGTGTCCTCCATCTCCAGCAGGGCAGGGCAGGGCAGGGCAGGGCAGGGTGCTCCTCACAGCAGCAGATCCTTCCCCTCTTGCTCAGCACGGCTGCGGGAGCTTCCCAGGGCCCCGACCAGCTCAGCCAGAGCTCGGGAATGGCTCGTCCATCTTCGGAGGCACCGAGCCAAACAGGAACGGGGCCAACAGCAAATCTCTCCTTCGGACACGCAGAAGCCACCATATTGCAGAAAATGGCTTTATTGTCACTGCACCATCTGGAGTCGCCAGGAAATGCAACTTTTTTGTCCCCATCAATTACCGAAGGGAGAAATCTGCTGTCCCCTGAAAGGCAAAACTTCCAGCTTTCTCTTGGGGCTGAGGAGAAGAGATGGGTGAATGGGAGCTGAGCCCCCCAAAACCTTTGGGATTTTTAACACCTTAACTCTCTCTGCTTTTGGGAGCTGACCCACAGCCTCCCGCTCAGAACCCCAGAGTGGTTTGGGTCAGAAGGGACCTTAAAAGTCCTCTTGTTCCAATCCCCTGCCATGGACAGGGACACCTTCCACTAGAAGGTGGAACCATCCCAGCTCAGACCTGTTGGCATCACTCAGGGGTTCTGCCTTGCTGGAGAGAAAGACTTTCTTGTGGTTAAATTTCCTAAAACCAGAAGAGATGAAAAGCCTCCATTCTATCCCTGTCACCAGAAGCTGGGCACGGTGTGCCTGGTCCAGAGCGGCGCTTGGAGCATCTCCCAGTGGGAGGACATTGCTGGTGCCCCATGGGAGAGGCTGTGTGGGGCTGAGCCAGCAGTGGGGCCACAGCCAGGGAGCCAGGGAACAGCCCAGGGATGGGAACACCACCACTGCAGGTTTTTAGGAAGGCCAGGCATGCGTCTGCCTCCAACCAAGGTGCTGCCTTGGTCCAGTGAGAGGGACTAATTGACCTTCCAACCTCCCTTCTGCTGTTACTTTCTGTGATTTTACAACCTCTCTAAACGGTTCATTTATCCTGAGTGAATTCCTGCTGCATCCTGCTCATCAGCCAGCTGTGAGCACCTTCCTCCTGTGAGGGCAAAGCTGCTGCAGCTTCATGGATGGGCCCAGCACAGGCACAGGGAAGAAAACAGGGGGTGGGGGAAGCCCCAAACAACTCTTGCTGAAAGAATATTGTTAAGAAGCATCTTAAATCCCTCAACTTCAGGCCTGTTTACTGGCCTGAACCAAGCCCAGGCCCTGCAGGCGATACCTTGTGGCCGGGTGCTGGTCCCTGGGAGGGGTCAGCATTTCCAGCAACAAGGACACCAATTAAAGCTTTTAACGATGCAAGCCCAGGACCTTGCTGAGCCCTGAGCAGCCTCTGCCCAAAGCTCTCTCTGCCAATAACCCCGTGCTGCGGCCGAGCGATGGGTGCTGGGCTGCCTGAAATATTTATGACAATCACGGATTGCTCCTTTTCTCCCTGTAATGAAGCCCCCACACGCTCCCTCCCCAGCACGAGGCCGCGAGTCCCTGTCACTGCTCGGAAAGGAAGGACCAGTCTCCTCCCAGTGCCTCCAAGAGCATCGGCACGTCTCGGGAGCAGCGAGGCAGGGTGCCAGGGAGGGATTTTATTTTGTTTTTAAAGCCTCCCCCCAGCCCTTTCCCACTACAGCCTCGGCTCGAGTTCTCTCGTTAATCTAATTGTTCTCCTAATGAAGATCTGCAATTCCTCAAACATTAATTACCAACGGCAGCAGCAGCAGCAGCTGTGGAACAAGAGCTCCCTGTTCCTAATAATACGCTTCACACTTTCGCCTGCCACAGCTCAATTTAGCTTTGCGTGATTTGGCTGGGGGCAGATAAATAATATTCCAGCTATGGGGCTCAGCAGACAAACCTGGGAGGAGGCAAAGCTCTCCCCACACCCCAGAGCACAGTGGGTGCTCAGCTGGCTCTAAAAATCCCTGTTTTATTCCACCTGCAGCTCCAGCCCCGGCCCTGTGGCACTGTCCCCATCCTGCAGCCCTGGGCAGGAGCAGAGGGCTGGGCCAGCAGCCGGAGCCCTGGCAGGGAAGGAGAGGTGCTACATCCCCATCCCTGTCCTCATGCTGGGCACCATGGCAGTGCAAACAAACCAGCGAGGAGGTGAGAGCACGGGCAGGGGGGAACAGACAGCAGAGGATGGGCTGGGGCATCAGGAATGAGTCAGGGGATGGAGGAGGAGAGAAGAGGGAGAGCAGCTGAGGGAGGGCGAAGCTCCAGCCATTATTTGTTTCACTTGCAGTAAAATGGAAAAGAAATGAAGGGGAAGGTTGGTGGGGATGGTGAAACTCAAGCAGGACCAAAGGCCTGGGGGGAAGGCTGGCACATGCTGATCCAGGCAGCTCCTGCACCTGCGGGATCACAGGGATGCAGGGGGTGTCCCACACTCCCCAACCCTGAGCACGATCCCATCGTGTCCATGAACCAGCCATGGCCTTGGCTACAGCTCTGGAGATGAAGGAAAATCAAGCACAGAGGAGCAGAGCCAGCACTGCCACTGCATTTTGGGGAGGCCCTGGCACAGGGTGCCCAGAGCAGCTGTGGCTGCCCCTGGATCCCTGGCAGTGCCCAGGGCCGGGCTGGACACTGGGGCTTGGAGCAGCCTGGGACAGAGGAAGGTGTCCCTGCCATGACAGGGGGTGGGATGAGATGGGCTTTAAGGTCCTGTCAAGCCAAACCACTCTGTGATTGTATGATTTTGGGGGGCAGCTGATCTCTTCCACACCCCTGTTCCACCGTGATCCATAACACAGTAATGGAGAAACACTGCTCGTGTTCACTGAGGTCAACCCCTTCCTACCCATCACCACCTCCAGGCCAAGGGCACGTGGGGGAGCGGGGAGGAAGCCGTGCCCAGGCAGAGGAGAGCTGCCAGCCAGGTCCCACCTTACAAAAGAGGCTCAAAACCACGGGTTAGGAGAAGCAGCTGGAACGACTGGAGCCAGGAAAGGCTGTGGCAGCCCCTCTCGCCAGCACTGCGCAGCCAAAAATACACAAGGGGAACAAAACAACGCACACACACAAAAAAAAAGCCCACAAGAGTTTTCAATGACAAAAGCAAACAAATAGATTTGTGAATAAATATTGATTTGACAGGAAGTGAGACAAACCCTTCCAAAAACACTCGCTGGCACCGGGTCCCTCTCCCAGCACAATGAGCAGCCGTCATCATTTCCTGGGTGCCTCTGCATGGTCAGCAGCTTCAGCTGCTTTGCAAGGTTTTGGTTTGTGGAGGTTTTTGGTCTCCCCTGTGCCTGGAACATCTTGAGAGATCCCAAGAAATAAATGCACAGACTGAGGAGCCTGTGCTGGGCAAAGTGAGCAGCACAGTGAGCAAAAACCCCACTATTCACCTCTAATACCTCTCCACAGGTAGCCACTTAATGCTCTCCAGCATTACAGGCTCAGTTTTGCCTAAAGGAGTAGAGTTTCCTTCGGCCAAAGCTCAGGGCTGAGTCAGACCCAGAGTCAGAGGGCGATGGGATGCTGCTTCGCTCGCTTCTTCCTGACCACAAACGCATCTGCACATACCCTGATCCTCCCCAGACACACACACACGGGCCTTTCATCCCGGGAAAACCCCCACAGCACTGTTGCTTTGCAAAAATTAATTAACGTGCCCATACGGGGAATTTCAAGACTCGGTTCCCACTGCAGAGCGGGCGTGTCCAGGGGAGAGGGGTGGGAGCGACGGGCACTGGTTCCTCGATGGCAGCGCTGGGATCCAGCACTCAGCAGGGACCTGCCCTTCCCCTGCCTTGCAGAACCCTCTGTGCTGGGTTAGGGAACGTCCTGAACCCACTTTGCCTCCTGCAGCCCCCCAGAGCCACGCTGGTGCAGCAGAAAGCACCGAGACCAGCATCGCTCATATTTGGTGGTTTCCCACTCAATTCCCAGCCTTGCTCTGCTTATGAAATACAGCTCAGGGATCAGGGTGGCAGATTTCACCTGATTCACCCCCAGAACCACCAGGTCAGGGGGTTTCAGGTCATTGCACACTGGCTGGAGACAGACCCTGGCCAAGGTGCAGGTGCTGCACCCCGGAGCTCCCAGGCACTGGGCAGACACGGGATTCTGGGGTGAGCACCTCAGCACGGACCCTGCACACCTCCAAAAAAGAGTTTTCTTTGTTCAGCTTCCTCCCAGCACAGAAATCCCAGCGCTGTGAGGGGCCGGTGACGCTGCTCACAGCTTTCCTGCTCATTTCGTTTTCAATGAGTGAATTAGCAGGCAGCCAGCTGACTTGAACATCCCCTTATCTCTGCACCAAGCTCGCTGCCGAGGATTTGCATAATTTTAATCTTTCCCACCAATGAGCATGAAAAAATTAGTTTTCCACTATTTTATCTTCTATTCGTGTTCAATAAACAGAGCTGGTGGCTTTGCTCCATGTATTTATACTGGGAGCCGTGAGGAGGAAGGAGGGGGAAATCCCCCATCTCCAGCACTCGGCCATGTGCAGGGTTAAACCGGAGGAGGGAGGCTGGGGGAAGGCTCTGCAAAAATGCTCCACAAACTGCAGCTGGAGATGGATTTGAAGCCCAAATTTCCTTACCCAATCCCAGTTGTTTTCTCCAGAGTCCCTCTCCTATCTCCCAGCTCCAGCTGTCAGGCTTCCTCCCATCATCAAGACCTTTGACTTCCCTCTCAAGCAAAGAGTTTGCTGGACTCACCCCAAATACAGGCTCCAGATCCCGAGAACATCAGGACTCCAGGGATGGGGCGGGAAGTGCTTGAAAAATGAGGTCCCACCTGGAGAAAGCTCCTTGTGCAATCACAGGGAACCATGCAAATGTGGGGACACAGAAAACTGCCAACACAGAGCTCTGGGGTTTTTTAATTAAATGCTTTAAAAGAAAAGCACACCCCAAATATTAAATGTGTCTGTATTAAAATAAGGCACTGAAAAGAAAATGGTCCTGCTTTGCCCCTTCTGCTGCAGAACAAGAACATAATTTTGGGCAGCACACAGAGGCAAGAGATGCTCGTTGAGGCCCATATCCTCCATTGTGCACCTCTGGA
Source organism: Falcunculus frontatus (assembly GCA_013398115.1). Taxonomy (NCBI): domain Eukaryota; kingdom Metazoa; phylum Chordata; class Aves; order Passeriformes; genus Falcunculus; species Falcunculus frontatus. Next base: position 192,280 of record VZRV01008789.1, read on the forward strand.
TTACAGCTGCAAACCAAGGCTGCTCTGAAGGAAAAGGAAATGTGGAGAAAACCGAGGCTCTCCTTGCAAGTTTCCCACCCGTGAGCAGCATGGAAGGTACGAACATGGAAACACTTTTTAAATGTTTTTCCTCCCTGTGGAGCCAAGAGCAGGTCAGGGCACACCCCGGCCAAAGGCAGGGGCACATCTCCACCATCACTGAAAACCTGGACTGGCCTTTGTGCCCAGGTGTTCCAAAATGTGGAATATGTAAAATTTCCTTAAGAACATTCTTTGATGTTTGGTCTTTGTGTACTTTCAAGCCTAATCAACAAAAAGGGAGATTTAATCCGTGAAACAGTAGCAAACAAGCTCTAAGTGATACTCAGGTGTTAGAAAAACAAATCACTTGTTGGTAGAATTGCCTTGTTAAGGTTTAGGGCTGGACATGCTTCTCATGATCTCAGACCTAGAGGGAGGTTAACAAAGCTTGGAAAGAAGGATGTACCACGGATAATGGACACAGAGAATGCAGAATTTACAGGCCACAAGGACATCTGGCAGGACTCCAAAGATAAGGAAGAAACTAATAAAGCCAAGTCAGCAATTGTGCTGAAATCAGCTCCAAGTGGGTAAAAGGTGCAGATCATGACCATGGTTTTTGTGGACAACACAGGGAGGGGCCCAAGGGCGAGTTTACCCCCAAAATGCAGGGATTTATGGCAGTGGGGTGGCTCACAGGACCTGTGGGTCCCCCATAAGCACCATGGAGAGAACGGGGTGTCAGGAACCCGGGGCGAGGCGGGTGCAGGATTAGGGGCAGTATCCAGCAGCTCCAAGGAGCCCATTTCTCCCTCTCCCTGCACCTCTTCCCACTGATCCTGGACTCCACACGGCCTCTCCCTGCTACCAGCTCATCTGCACCCAGAGGTGCAATTACCTTCCGTGTGTTCTCTATTTATGTTCTGTGAACCATGTAATTTTCTAGACCAAAAACATAATTAAAGAGTCCAAGTGCCTTGGAATGGAGACCTCTCTCCTGCCACCGCTCTTATCTTCTCTAAAAATACCCTGGCATGGCAGGGCTGAGCCATGGGAAGAGGAGCAGCCCTGCTGTGATGGGTGTCTTGCCAGGGGAATGCACCCAAACGCTCCCACGATGGCCCAGGAAGGGGCTGCCCCAACAGGAACCAGCTTTGCTGCCACTGGGGTCCCCAGGGGTCGCCTGTGCAAGGAAAGGTTAATTCAGATTTAACTTCTAATGCGGTTTATCTAACCAATTTTAAAGCCTTGGGCAGACAAACTAATTGAGAATTAAGGGACTTTGATGATCACTGCTCTCCCAGCAGAACCAATCTGGAGTTGCACCCAGTTTATTCCAAGATAAATCCAGTCTTCCAGATGAGATGGAAAGGCACAGGGGAATGGAAACTTGCACAGAGGAATATCAGGCCCCAAAGACACTGTCTTTTCCCCAGAAAACAACAAATCAGGCTGTGCCTGCAGTCCAGCCCCATGAAGATTTGAGGATTTAGGAACTTTTCCAACCAGAGTGTTTCCCAGGTGCAGGAGGAGGTGCTGATGCCACAGGTCTTAGACACAACTTGACGCTTCTCCAGCCACCACCAGCCAAGGGGCTCAAAGCACAGCTCTTGGGGTGAGAGAAACCTGGGGCAGGAGACGTGGCTGGGGAACAGGAGGAACCTGAGCTCCAAAATGCACCCAGGGCTCTGCACACCCACACAGCTCCGGCCTCCCCACGCACTGCTGGGTGCCTGGCTGGCACCCACACAGCTTGGGTAGTCCGTGGCATCACGGAATGGTTCGGGTTGGAAGGACCTCAAATCTCATCCAGCCCCCGCTGTGCCATGGGGAGGGACACGAGGGTGCCCAGGGCCCTGCCCGTCACAGCCTTGGACCCTTCAGGGATGGGGCACGAACGCAGCACAAAGGAGCGGAGCTGGAGCTCGCCGAGCCCCGGGGGCGGCACAGAACCAGCACTGCCCGGCCCGGCCCGGCCGGCTGCGGCCAGCGGGAACCGGGAGCTGCGGGAGCCGGGGGAGCTGCGGGAACCGGGAGCTGCGGGAGCCGGGGGAGCTGCGGGAACCGGGGCCGCATCCCGGGCGGGCAGCGCTCCGGGTGCCGCTGGCGCTGCCCGCTCCGCTCCGCTCCGCACGGACACGCCGGGCGCGGCTCCCCCGGCCGGAGCAGCTGCCCTGGGCCCCGTCCAGCCCTTCCCCGGCCGTGGCTCGCCCTGGGCTGCCGGCCGAGCCCGTTGGCTCCCTCTCCCTTCCAGCCCCAGTTTGCCTCATCTGCTTCCTGCGGCCAGGGCTGCGTCCCCCGGCGGGCTCGGGGAAAGGGTCGGGGTCCCGCAGCTGCTGGGGCACCGCACCTGCGCGGGGAGGCGGAGGGACGGGAACAATAACACGGAGCAGGGGGAGGGAGAAAAAGAGAAGCAAAACCCAACTCTGAAACAGCCCTGGGGGAGAGTCGCTCGCCCAGACTTGCTGTAATTACACTCCTACTCCTGGATACAAAGCTCTTGGCTTGGCCCTCTCATAAAGCTGGAAGAAGGAAGGTGAAAGAAGTATTTTTTAAAAAAAAAATATCCCGAAGGGTCAAAACAACCTTTTAACTTGTCAACTAACAAGTTCAAACAGGATTGCAAGTACTGCTTTCCATAGCTTCCAGGGAGAGATCCAGACCAGTCATCTGAGCTCAAGTCCTCCAGGCCCTCACAGTTCTTTTCACAGCCAGAAAAATCAAGGTAAAGGTATCGGCAATCTGTGCCAAAACCACTTCCCGGCAGGAGCACCAGCCTGGACACCCAGCTCCGGCACAAGAACCGGAGCTGCCGAGCTCCAGCCCCAGCTCCATCACCCCACGTCCTCGGGCAAACCGTGCTGCCTTTCAGAGCACTGGTTTCCACATCCTTCCCTGTAATTCAGCCCTTCAGCGCCTGCTCTGGTTTCCAGCACACAGATCACGGCCCAGCCACGAAGGAAAGCTGGGCCATTCCCTCTTCCTTGCTCTCTTGCACCTTTGCAAACGGTTCAGCCAAACCAATGCAAATCCCCAAGAAAAACACTTATTTAAGAGCCCTGCTCCATTCAAACCTGGGGCTGGCACGGCTCGAGCGTGAGCTTGTTTGAGCATCGCCCAGCAGCCAAAGCACATATGGAGTTCCCATGAGCCAGGCAGGGAAGGAAAAGCCAAGGGACCCCACAAGTTCTGCCTTCACTTGTTAATTTACAGGAAAATCTAAGTCTGCTCTGCTATAACCTTCTCCTGAGGCTGCTCAGCCCATACATGGCCTCCAAGTAACCAGTGAGCACCTGAAGGAGAGAAAAAGCAGCATCCACAGAGCTTCTGGTGCTTATTTCAGTAAATTCACACCTTCCTCAGTTCCCCTTGGCTTTGTGTGCCAGGTCTGTACACCACTCACACCACCCCAGTGCTGCTGCTGCTGCTGCTGCTGAAACCAGTGGCAGAAAACTTTCTAAAAACTCACTTTTATTGCTTGAAGTGTCGGGTGCCTTCCCTCAGCTGCCATGGTCCTCACCACCGGTCTTGGGGATGTCCTGATGGAGTCCAGCAAAGAGGAGGCTGAAGGATGCTCCTCTTCTCTTGACTTCGAGGCTATTTCACGTGCCCTTCAATACCCCAGAGTAATCCTTCCCAGTCAGAGACTGGTGAATCCACCTGAAGAAGGACCAAAGGAGTCTGGAGGTGCCTCCCGGAGAGCCCCAGCGGTGCTGAGCCCCTGCTCTGTCCCAACAGACCTTTAGAGGAGTCAGTGGTCTGGTTTAAAGGTTGGGATGGGTTTTACAGGTCTGTCCTTGGTGCATCTGTGGGGACACGTTTACAGCACAGCCCACGACAAAGCTGATTTTCAGGTTCTGAAGTGATTACAGAAAGGGTCTGATGAGGACTTTTCTGTGTTTGCTTTCTGTGTTTTTCTTTTCGGCTTCTTACACAATATTTACAAGGGAAAAAAGGTGTCTGAAGCAGCAGCTTAAAAACACAAGCATTTTTGTAAATCCTCCTCCCACTTCCAAGATTGTATCAACAAAAGAGAGGAGGAGGCAGAAAAAAAACATAAATAGGAGTTTCACATTGACAGAGTCCCTTTGAACAACTTTCAAAGAGCTCCACTACCTGTTCTCCCATTTGATTTTGTTTTTTCAGAATATCTACAGCGTGTTCCTCCACGTACCAAAGGAATCCACCAGCTCAGGTCCCTTTTCTGAGCTGTTCCTTGAAGAAAGCACCCTTGGGTCAGCAGCTCTTCAGATCTCTGCCCCGGACCGTGGCTGTGCCGGGATCTGTTTCAAGGTTTGCTCAGTGGACGAGGGGCTGCACCTTGATGCTGAAGATCCTGGAGCTATTCCCAGCTCAGCTGCAGGTCTGCAGTGGCTGCTCCCCTTCAAGGCAGAGGTTTGACTTCCACCGAGGATAATCCAGCATGGAGAAGAGCTGAGCCTTTCTCTTGGGTGGGATCATTACGAGTGAAAGCAAGAAGAAATCCTGAGCACACACCAAATTTTGGCATTTGAAGTCATTTAAAGCATTGCAGCCCTTTGCTGGATGCCATAACCTTATTTTTAAATGAGCACTTCCAGGTATTGACCTCCTACACTCGGTACTTGTAAAAACAGGTAAAGCAAGGAGAGTCCCCAAATCCCATCACAAACAGATTGCAGAGACCAGGGAGAAATCACTCCTTAAATCAGCCACTAAACCAAAGAATTTGTGCACCATCAAAGTCAGGAAATACTTCATTTCTTAACCTAAATCTAAGCCGGGAATTTCACACAGAACCTTTGTGGTGCTGGGGGTCTGCCCCATGCACAGGGGGGCAGCTGCAGCTTCCTGAAGCAAATTCCAAGGCCAAGGCTGATGCAATGCCTACAGACATTCCTCCCCATCCTTCAAAACAGAAAATAAAATTAAAAATCAACCTGCATGAGAGAGGCAGCCTAGGGACCTGCTCAGCTGATGCTGCAAGTGACAGTAAGTCCAAGGGACAATCAAGTTTTGGATTATGATGGGAAAGAAGAGCTGCATATACATGAGCACAAACCGTAAATAAACTGGAAATAAATCCCATGGATATGGTGACAGCAGCCCACAGACAGATCTTTACAAATTGCCTTTTACAAGGAAATACCATTATATCAGGGTTTATGGGCCTCCCTGAGATGGGCACAGGCAGAGCTGTAAATACTGCCACGGCAGCCATTAGGCAAAAGGCAAATCCATAAGGAATTTCTTGGTGCCAACAGCATGGCTCTGCTCCTCAGCAGCAGGGCAAGGTGGGGATGAGGAAAGGAACACGATCCAGCACTCCCAGGCAGTGGGAAGCACTGCTGGACAAGGGCATTTCCCATTACACATCATGCCAACCCATGTGAATCAAATTCCCACTTTACCCTTCCTATGGTGAACGAACTGCCCAAATCATTGTGCCTCAGTTTCCTCCCGTGCTCCATGAATAGAGGATGCTGAAGAGCTGTTTAACACCACCGAGTATCTAATTCACTGAAGATGTTTAAGTGCCTTAAAGATTTCTGAAGGAGCTGCTATAGGAAGGCATTAATTTAAATATCTAGTGGCATAGAACATAATGTCAGGCAGATTTTCTTCCATTCTTTTATAATAGCTTAATAATCCTCAAAATAGTTTCATTGTTAATACTCCTGTTGTGTATTTTATTAGAGCTTTTTAAATTGTAAAGTAAGGTAAACACTCCACATTTCTCTAACACCTACCAAAGAGCTTCTCGGAAAGAATTCCTTAATCTTCACAAACACCCGTGGGGGGGGACCCGTCCTATTGCCAACCGAGAGCATCATCCCCTTTTCATCCAAAGCCACCCAGGATCCTCCGAGGCTGAACGGCAGCAAAACGCTCGCTCCTCCCTCCTCCCCCGGATTTCATCAGCAGTTATTGTCTCCTCTCCTCACAGATCCGCCGATTACTGCACACAAAGGAGCAGCTCCCGGCCCCGGGCAGCCCCAGCCCGTGGCTCTGCGGGTCCACGGGCCCCCGACGCCTGAGCCCGGCACGCAGGGATGCACCTTGCTGGGAGAGCAAGGCAAAGGAGACGGCAACTCCCCCACATTCGAAACCATGGCAAGCCTGGGGCTGTCACAGACTGCCCAGACCCAAAGAGGGCACACGCCCTTCTCCCGCTCCCTGTGCTCCCATCGTTTTCCACCCGTGCATCCCTGGTACGGCTCCTGCTGCATTCACTCTGGAGTCCACGGGGCATCTGCCATGGCATTCGTTATCACCATCTCGGAAATGCAGAATGGAATCACAGAACCACGGAATGCCCTGGGCTGGAAGGGACCCACAGAGATCACCGAGTGCAACCCCTGGCCCTGCACAGCCCCACCAGTCCCAGCCTGTGCATCCCTGGGAGCGTTGTCCAAACGCTCCTGGAGCTCTGGCAGCAGAGCTGTACCAATGCCCTGGCTGGAGAGGAGTGGGAGATGTTCAATTTGCAGATAAATCTCACTTGAGATAGGAAAAAAACCCCAGCAAACAAACAGGTTTGTTTGTCTAGAGAGGAAAAAAAGAAAAATGAGAAAAAAGTAAAGTTTTCTAAGGTCTACGGTGAAAACCACCCTCCCCTCCAAGAAAATATACAGAAAGAAAAATGCAGGATCAGCCAGAGTTGCTGATGGAGAGGCCCCAGGGTATAGTCAGTTATTGAAGTTTTGCAACATAAAGCCTAAATTATTTATTATTATTATTTTTTTTCCTAGAAAAAGAGAGGAACAAAGCATCTCCCTCCTCAAAAGTTAACAACTGTGCGACATCATCTCCACATTGTCTCCCTGTTTTATCGCCACAGCACAGCGCTGAGCAGATTCCACCCCAGGGCAGACACAAAACCGCAGGGCCACGGTTTCTAATTATACCCTCTATTCTCAGGGAAATGGTTTATTTATTAGCTCTTTGAGCTTCCCTTTCATTCATTCTCAGTCCCAGTCCCGGCAGCGAGGGGCTCTCGACAAGAGGAAATTTATTAGGTTTTCTCCATTCCCCACCTTCCGCGCTCTCCCACCCAGCCTCTCCCTCCTCTCCCCACTCAGCGGCACCGGCAGCCTCATCACTTTTAATTCAATAACTTGCAGTATAATTACTCCGTAATAACACCATTATCTTAACATTTACTCAGCAGCTGTGATCCCGTTACAGCGAGGCAAGGAGGGAGAGGAGAGGGGATCCTCTGGGGAGAGTGATGGGGAGATGCCAAAATCCCCCCTGGCCGGGGCCGGGGCTGCTGCAGCGGGGAAGGGGCGGGTGCCGAGGCGCTGTGCCTGCAGCCCTGCCCCAGCCTCTCCATCTCCTCTCCTCTCCTCAGCATCTGGCAGGTTTTTCCCGCGGAGGAGGGACCCCAGGGCCGCTGTGTGTGCACAGTCCGGCTCTGCAGCGCCGGGGAAGCCATTTCAACCTGCACTGCGCTCCAGAGCCTCCCTAAAAACCCTCGGCAGTAGGGAAACGGGCTGAAAACAGGGGTAGGAAAGAGGGAAAGAGCCACGCAAGGACAGCACCGTGCTCTCTGCAATAACGAACGGCATCATCTCCTGCAAAGCCCCCTATTTAAATACAAATATCAACCACCGACACAATATCCCAGCTATCGCTCGCTGCAAAGACCGGGTTTAATTTTTACTCCAGAAATCCTGCAGAAAAGGGTTTTCACATTCCACAACAGCACATTTGGTAAACAGGGGAAGAAATTCTTCTAAAGCCAGACACTAAAACTCCAATAACTTGTGCAGCAAATGAGGCGGAGAACAGCCTGTTTAATATCAGCCAAGACCAACTCCAAGGCTGCCTAGAGAGGCAGAGTTTCAGCCTACAAGCTTCACCCAGCCCTTACAGAGAGCTCAGGTGTTGGCACCTTCTGTCTCCTCGCTGTGGTTTGATTTTCTATGATATTTAAACAAACAAGCCCACTGCATATTTAGGCAGAAATGTTCCTACATGCACCACAGAAAAAGCAAGTTACTACAGCCCCTGCCGAAGCCAGCACGATTTTGAAGCCTACGAGGTGAGGTCAGGTTTACACAGATATCAGATCCCAAAATCACACCCGAAACTCCGTACAAATGCCAGCGTTAAAGAATAATTCCTGCTCAGATGTATCTGTTTCACACACACGCTGCAGCAGAGGGGTAAACACCGTTTATTTTGATTGATTATCCATCGTGTAATGCAGAGCTGTAATTCCATCAAGCCATCAAAGCGATTCGGCAATTATATAAATCATGGGAGGAACGTGCGAAAGCTTTGTCGTTAGAAACTCAAAATGGCATTTCCTCACATTCTATTGCTGCATATTGGCTTGTTTTTTAATAATACACAGGCAGATTATTTTGGTTTCAAATTTGTTTACATGCCTCTCATAAACCAATTCGCTGGGTACTGCCAATGCCAGATCCCATCAGCATTAATAAGACATTTTACGCCGTCTTCCACTCCACAGAAAATTTCCGAAGCAAACTCAGACTGAAACGCAGGCGCTGTGACGGAAATCACACCCCTGCCACAAGCCAACCCCTTGGAAATGGCTGAACCTCAGCAATCCAGCCCTGTGTCGCTCACACGGAAGAGGAGACTTCCCACTCCCAGGCTGTGATGAAGGATGCTACGGGGAGCTCTTGCTACAGCTCAGGTTTCATTATTTATAACATTATATAAACCCTTTACTACTGAATAGATCTTGGGCACGGACATGATTATATGTATGTGCATTATCATAATTAAATCTACAGTAAAGTAAATCAGATGGTTTATGATGCATTATCTAGAAACTGTTACGGAGTTTTTACACCTATTTAGTTTAAATTTAGTAGAAATGACAGCCCCCACTTCCAGGACATTCCCAATGGAAGCAGCTGCTCTGGAGGTTCAGATTCCTGTACATTCCCTCCTTATCCCTCTCCTACAGGACCTGGGCAGAGGAAAGCCCTTGCAGAGTTGCCTGAAGCCCATCCTCCTCCAGTCCAGGAGAGGAGCAATTCCCAAAATCTGGGCAAAAGGCAGAACGTGGAGCCCTGCTGGTGCCACATCCCAGCTCCTGGTTAAGAGAAGAATCATTAAGGATTTGCAGGAGTTGATGGCAGAACTCTCCCTGCCTTCGATGGGAGCAGATTCCATCTTGCTCCTCTGCTCTCCCAGCCCAGCAGGGAACTGCCCAGGCAGAACTCCACTGAAGTCACTGGGATTATTTGCCTTTGGTGGTTTTCTTTCTTTAAAAATAAAAATAAATCCAAGCACTTGGCCTGAATTGTGGGCCCTAAATCAGTATCCGTAATCTGACTTTTAGAGTTTTTGGGGGGAGAAAAAAAGGAAAGAAAAAGCCATTCTGAGCTGTGGGCTGAAAAGCCACCCAAGATAAACCAAAAAAGCACTAAACATTGAGCCATTAAGTGAGAAAAGACTACAACTTTGATGTGACACTTGGCTGTTTGCTGGCACTATAAACTATTGCACACTAAAAAAGTTTGTTAAATGCTCCATAAACTTTAACACATTGCTGAAACACTTTGAACCGAGAATTTTATTTGGTTATCCACAAGCCACGCTTGGTTCCAGGCAAAGAACAGCAAATGCAGATTTTTCTCAAAAAATTATTTCATTTTGAAACAGTGAAATGAATACAGGTAGATTTCAGAATGTGTAAGGAAGCACCCTCACCATGTCTGTGCTGGGAGAGCCAAAGCCTCAAACAGGGATTGAGTCTTTGAGGTTCATCCCTTTTCAGTACCTCTGACCTTTAAATTTTCAGGAACAACCAAGTCCTGGACATGAGGCAGAGCCAGGAGAGTGGTGAAGCTCGAGAAGAGCTCTGCAAATCATGAGGAAAACAGCACAGTGGAGTCCACGCTTCACCTTTTCTCTGTGTTTGCCTAAACTTGCATTTCCAGAGCAATTCCAGATCTAAACCAGAGTACAGCCGAGAAGCAAAACTAATCTTTAAAAAAATATCCCCAGAAGTTTTAATATTAATGTTCATTGCCACAAAGAAAAATGTGTCTTTCTCCTGACTTTGACATTTTCTTCCCCAAAGCAGGAGGGAAGAAAATCAACTCCCCAGAGTGACAGCGAGGTGTGAAGCACAAGTCACCCACTCCCATCACCTTGAATCCACTGAAATTTCACACTGGACTGGAGACACTTTCCAAAGGAATTTTTTGTCCAACAAAACTTGCTGAAAACCCTAAAATCCCCCAGCTGTCTTAAGCGTCATTGGCTTTGAATAAAACCTAAAGCCACTTTTAACATGTCACTCATCTCCCCTATTAAGCCCAATGGAAACTGTGCCACGGCTCCCTGCTCGGGGACGGACCTGGATTTGGATCTCTCTATCCCAGGCAGACAGGGATCGACACCAAACCCACACCCTGCACCCCTGCGCTGGCACAGGGCCCACGGATGCAGGGGACAGAGAGGGGACAGCCACATCCTCCTGGCACGGGGGCTGCTGCAATTTCCTCCTGGTTTACAACGAGCCGTTACTCCAGCGTGAGCACGAGGGAGAAGCAGGGATAGAAATTCATTTTGAATCACAACTATACCTGGGGCTAAATCACTCGGATGGTGCGATTTACACATTCCCACCTCTCAGGGCAGTGCATAAAGCAAGCGTGGGGCCATCACTCATGTGGGGATATTGCTCTGGAACGCGCTGTCAGGAGAGTGTTTCATGGCCCACGAGCGAGGAACCGGGCGCTCCACCCTCGGCAAGAGAAATGGACTCCTGGTAATGGACTACAATTCCTTCCCCCGCAGGCAGGCAGCACTGCCACCATCAAACACGTCAGGCTGCAGGCACTGGTGATTCATCTCGTCCAGCAGCACCCAAAAGCAGATGCTTCAGAGGAATTACCTGTCTGGGTGAAGCTTTTCCCAGCTCCAAGCCACCAGTGCTTGGCACAGGACCTGCAGCAGGGCTGGGCAGCGAGCACAGAGCAGCACTTGCCTGGGGCTTTCTGAGGCATTCAAGACACCAAATCCATCAGCGCTGGAGAATGGCAAATAACCAAGTTTTCACTCCTCCACACATACTCAGTGCTCCAGGAACAAGGCATGGATGGCACGAGAGCACTCCCAGAACAGGACCCACAGGACCCTGCAGAACCAGAGCCTTTCTGGCTGCTCTGGCAGGACAGAGCATCTCCAGCAGGACAGAACCACTGGGCAGCTTGGAGCAGCCTGAACCTCTGCAGGTCCTTCCCAGCCTCACCCATTGCGTGACTCTGATTTTTCCTCCTGCCCCCTCCTGGGGCTCCAGCCTTCAGCTCCAGCGCAAACACCAGGTCTTGGTTAGTGACATAATCCTTTGAATCCCAGCAGCTCCCATTTCACAGGACACAGCTGTTCACTTCCCTGCACGCATTTTTACAGTCACTTCTTCCCTCCTTTTCCCCTCCCCCAAACTTTTCTGCCTTTTGCTGCTAAAGTTCAAATAAACGCATCTTCAGGATGGGAGTTGTAACTTTATCCCTTATTTTTCATTCCCCTGTCTTCTTCAGACCAGTATTTAAAGGTTTTGCATCCTCAGAAACTTTGCAGACACAAGGTTTGCTGCACTGCCACGGCCCTTGGCCACCACTTTGTTCAACACAGAGAAGAAATCAAAATTCAAAAGGCAGTTCAACACCTTGACATTGTACAACACAAGGAAGGACCAAAGATCCCACAGTCCCAGCACTCCTCAAGTGTTTCATGTTTTGCAGTACCACCCTCATCTCAGTCCCAATGTTTCTGCCATTGCACACAAATTTCCTGCTCCTTCTTGCTCCCAATTTTCCCAATTTCTGATGGAAAAGGGGTAAAAAAATCACCCACAAGGGCTTATTTTACAAGAGAAGCAGGGAATTCCCTGCCTGGCCGAGGGGGGCTGTGTGGCTGCCGCACAGGGCCCAGGTTGGGCAGGTGGAGGGCACATCCCGTGTGTTCCAACGTCCTTCCCACGTGTTCCAAGGTCCTTCCCGCGTGTTCCAAGGTCCTTCCCACGTGTTCCAAGGTCCTTCCCACGTGTTCCAAGGTCCTTCCCACGTGTTCCAAGGTCCTTCCCGCGTGTTCCAAGGTCCTTCCCGCAGGGAACAGTCCAGCCCCGAGCACACCCAGCCTTTACCACACCTGTGTGAGCACACGGAGCCCCGACACACAGATTGAAGGCCCAGCTGTGCCTCCTGGAGAGGTGAGCTCCCTCCCACAGCGCTTCCAGGAGGCAAAGCCAGCAGACACCAAACCTTCTGGGCAGATTTTACACGTGGGTTTGACCCTGGCACGCAGCGCCGGTCCGAGATTGGATTTACTGTGGCTGTTCCTCGAGGTCCCCATTTTGGCCAGTTCCTGGTGGCCTCCATGGCTATGAAGATCCTCCTGCTCTTGCAGGCAGCCAAGTGACATTTCCATGGACACCGGCTGGCACAGCGACCTCCGGGAAAGGATCGTGTGATGCATCCCTGTGACACCACCAGGACACTGCTCCTACACCAGGGAAAACAGCCGCTTTCCCCTTCCCAGGCCAGGGCACATTGAAATATCTGCCCTCAGGACAGCTTTTAAAAACCAAGGTTTTCTTTCCTACTCCTTCACTCAAGGAGATCAGTGGCAGAAGATATCCCACATCCCCCTCCTGCTGCTCCAGTGGCTCCAAAACTCCCAGTTCCCAGCACAGCCCCTTTGGTGACCTCAGGGACAGAGGGATGGACGGGGCCATGCAAACTACCCAGATCCTCTAACAGAGCATGGGGAGAGGCTGCTGCTCGCTTCCTTAAGTAAAGGAAAAGTTTTAATTTAAGCTGATCTCTGGGGAGAGAAGAAGGTTATTGGATCCATAGGAAGCAGCAGGGAATGAACCGAGTGACCCTGAAGCCAGGCACGAGCATTGGGATTCCCAAGGGTGACAAAGCTGGGGGGACAGACCGGCACCAGATTTGCTGTGGATTTTTTTCATCCCCTGCTCCGGACACACACATTTCCCTTGTGCTGCCTCACAGAGCAAACAAATGTCATTTCTTTGGGAAAACTGGAAAGTCTATTTTCTTCCCAACCCTTCCCCCTCTCCAAATCCTCCCCCCTTTGCAGCTTGCAGCAAAGTGCCCCTAATCCCCAAATTCTCTCTCTACCTGCAGGGAGAGCTGAAACCCTACCCGTCCCCTCCCCCAGCCCTCCAACCACACTAATCCATCAAACTCCCTGGCCTCGCAGCCCACCCCCAGCCCCGACAGCGGCAATCCTGGCACCAGATGTCCACTGACAAAGGCAGCGCCAAGCATCAACAAGCAATTGCCCATCACCCCTGTCCCGACGGGGCCCCGGGCAAAAAGCGAGTTCAAAGCCCAAGAACCCGAGCAGCATCCGAGCATCCTTCTGCCGCTCACACCCCGGGCACACGGAGCGGCCGCTGCCCTCACTGGGGACACGGTGACAAAACTCAAGCCACGTCTGAGCCCACCGAAGGGTTACAATTCCCCTCTTGAATTGGGGATTTAAACCAGGGGTCACTGATGGAAAACAAAAGGGATTTTATTTTAAAAAAAATAATCAAACCCCGAGCAGGACATCTGTGCTTTGTCCACACGACGCCGAAGCTGCATTAGCAACGACTTTGTTTAAAGACCACTGTTGCTCCCCCCGGCACCCTCGGCGCCGCCTGCCAGGAGGATTTTGCTGGCCAAACCACGCTCCAGAGTGGCCATCTGCGTTATCTGCCTTTGCTAAACCCGACCGCAAGCCCGGCCTTTGAGACAACACACCCATCTCCAGGGATCCGCTCAGAGAAGGAGGTGGAGGGGAGGATAATTTCCACTCCACACCCTCAGTAACCTTTCAAATGCACGGATTTGTTACCCTTCCTTCCCTTTTCCTTCAGTTTGGTACCACTGCTTCCAGTATTCAGGCATGCTACTCCATCAGCCTCCTCTGTCAGGTCCCGCTGGGCTGTTTGCACTCACAACCCCCATCCTTATTTCACAAACGCAATTTCGAGCTTTCCCACATTTCCCTCAGAGAAACGGGAGAAGCGACGTGCGGGCAGGCACAGACTGTCCCAGCCACGCAGGAGGGACAAGCTGGGCATGCAGAAGCTTTGCCCGAAACCCATCCCCAAAAATCTGTGTTAATGAAGCCGACATGGGAACAACACCCAGGACAGGAACAACGCCCCGTTTCTACAACTAATTAACTGCAACCATCTCCCCGGCTGGCTTCTGAAACGACTCCAGCTAATGGTTCCTACGCACGGTGAGCATCCCTCCTCCTTCCCACGCATCCCCGCGCCGCAGGGACAGCCCCTGCCACCCGCGTTCCCACCTCCTCCGCAGGCAGGGTCCCTACGCCGCAAATCCGGGGGAAATTCGAACTGCCACCTTCCCTCTTGCACACAGGTTTAGTGCTGCTGCTACAGCATCATTTTATTTATGGTACTGCTTCTGCCATTGTAACGATCCTACATAAATTCCACATCCCGATTCCCTAACAGTACTTGCTGCTATTATAATAATGGTCCCATCTGAATGGCACAGGCGCCATTATCAGAAAATCTGTTTGTAATAGGGAAGCAACTGTAAAAAAAGGCATTATACCCAAATGAGCTACTTCAGGATTACCATAACCAGGGGCCTTGCCTCAATTCCCTCGGCTGCAGTGCTGCTTCCTGCCTGCTCACAAATAGATAGCAAGTCAAAATTAGCAGGTAAGTCATCCTGTGATTTGGGAGCTGGTGCTGAAACGGAGCACTCTGTGGCTTCATCACACAAATAAAATTTGCCTCCACACAGATTTAATAAAGAATTTTGCAATGCAGTTACTAAGTGCTAATGAGAGCACTAATCAGTACATGGAGAAATGGAAACACACCCTCACCCTTACGGCTCCATAAAAGTTATCTGTAAATAGCAAGGAAGGGCAGAACAGCTTCTTTAAGAATTCAAACTCACCCAAGTGCACACGAGCTCACGCCAAATTGAGGCAGAAGTCACTTCAGAAGTGGCGTAAGACAGACGAGAAAAATCAAGGTCTTGTAGGCTCCTGTTTGATAGACCTCAGATCTCCATCCCTGCCTCAGCCTGTGCACGTTCACAGCTCCCAGGTGCCTCCTGATTCAGGAAGTTTCACCCACCACAACAGTTATTACTCCTACAAAAGAGTTCTGGAAGGGCAGCTACTCCTTCAAAGAGAGCTTCCAACAGATGTTTTCCCACCGTCAGCATTTGAACAAACACGGTGTCTCACACCTTCCACAGTCCCTAATTTTACCAGTTCATTCTTCGCACCCGCAAACGCAGCACGAAATAAATTCAAATGTAACAAGATTGCACTTCCCCGGTGCCATGAGATGTGCTGCAAACTCTGCCTACTCCAACAGCAAAGCTTTGCATGGGAACAAAATATACCCAGGGTTTAAAATCTCTTCAAACAGAGGGCAGAGGATGGCTTGGGGGAGTGGTAATGGGATGCAGTGCCTTTTATCTCCAGGTGAGCGGTTAAAACTCAGCCAGGTGAGCAGCCTCTACAAAGCTGTTACTACACAAGGGCTGCACAGAAGCCAGCACAAAACGAGGATCAGTGGCTCCACTCCAGCTCTTGGCCGACCGGTGTCAGACAACACGTCACTCTTACACCTGGCACCGCAGGGCAGCCCCCAAAAAAGCACCAAGGACGGGGTTGTGCAACCTCCACTTTCTCCTCCGCACGTAGCCGGGTGACACGGGCGCTGCTGCTCTTTTTGGCCCGTGCCCACACGCTGCAGACAGGGACGCTGGAGCAGGAATCAGAGATACTGGATCTATTCCTGGCATCGCTGCCGACCTGCCGCGGGAGCTGGGCGAGCCTCGCCTCTGCTGCTGTCTCCTCGCTTTGGCTGAATGATTCAACCATGGCACTTCAGCTCTTTTCACTGGTGGACCCTAAAACTCTTCCCAGCAAGGAGCTGCATGTTGCTATTCCCATTCTGCAGACAAGGAAGCCAGCAGATTGCCATTCCCCCAAAGGCTGTTTTTCTGGCACGCTCCTTAGAGATTAAATCTAGTGAAATAGCTTTGCCTTACAAGAATCTGTACCCACAGGGCAAACTCAACAGCCAGGGTAGAGAGAGTGTTTGAAACTTGCTGTGATCAAGGTTAAGAAACATAATAAAACACCATATCCTGCTTTTCCAGCTCTTCAGGGTAATGAGGGATTTCCTCATATATCTGCTGCAACTGTCACCTTTGCAGGAATTTAGTGCTTAATACTAAATTCACTCTCTGTCTGCACACTGAACCTTCAGCCGGTTTATTTTGGAACCTCCACCTCCCAAAAAAACCGATGCACATCTCTTCCAAGTCAAAAGTATAATTGGGCCTTCTCTGGTTTCAACGCCTTTGATAAATCCCTGCTTTGGCTGCAGGAGGAGGCTGCAGAGCAGCAGGAGAGCAGGGCAGGAGCCCCCACACTGCCCCACTCCCTCGGTTCCACTCTGACCGGCACGAGGATTTGGAGGAATTCTCCGGGAGGTGATGTCCCTCCTCCTGCACTGGGGATCAACGACACACCCCCGCGCTGATAAAAGAGACCGATCCCTTCCCCTCGGCTGGTTCTCGGAGCAGTAACGCGAAAGGAGGGCGGTCACGGTTCCCTCTCCGGGCACGCACGGCGAAGGAGGGAAGCGCAGCCGCGGAGCCGGAGCAGAGCCCTCCTCCAGCTCGGCCCCAGCTCGCTGAGCCACCCGAGCCAGCCTCACCCACCGCCCCCAGCCCGCATCCCAGCCCTCCTCCGCAGCGAGGGAGCGGCAGGGCGGCTCCTTTTCCCGAGCCCCTCCAAAGCCTCCTTACGTTCGAGAAAACGCAAATCGTGAAGAAGCTGTTAAAACAGCCTGATTCACTCAGACGCAGATTTTTCACTTCTTCCTTTTTGGCGAAGAAAAAACCCTAAATAAACCCCAACCAACAGTGCTAGCCCTGAAAATCCCAGCGCTGGCAGCCCCCTGTGCAGCCGGGAGCCGCAGCCCCCCACCAACAAACACTGAGCTGGTTACCAGAGGAGAAAAGCGTCTCAGTGCAGGTGGTTTGTTATTCTCAAAGTCTCTTTCCAGCAGATGTTCTCCTATACCATGTGTGGCAATCCCAGTGTGCTTGAATTTGTGATTTTTCCTCCGCTAAGTGACGTTTTCAGGAAAAGGGAAATTAAAGGATAACAAGATGCAGCTATAGAAAGCTAGAGCTATACAGGCTAGAGAATTCTCTTTTTTTTAGGAGAAGAACCATAATGTTAATGTTAGAAACCACTTGTCATATATAGTAATGATCAGCTCAATCTTTACACTTCTTTCCTTAGCTGCAGGAGAGTTCTCCAACAACGAACAATATAAATTTAAATTTAATTTCAAGTGTTGCTATAACTGCCTCCAGTCAGACCAACTGCTGCGAATTTAACTCAGAGCCTTGACATAAAAGTTACCTGAGTTACCTGCAACAGAAAAGTTCTTTGCTTTTGCCAAAGTGAGAAAAGAACAATAAAGGGATGAAATGTGGTTATTTCTTAGGAAAGTTCCAGCTACACAGTTCCTATAGCTAAATGGAGCTTTTTTCCCCCATCTATTATGTTTCTAAAATTACACATTTTAGACAAATCTGCATCTTGAGCTTGAGCAGTAGCCTAATAGCTAGCAAACAACTCATGTACAGCCGAGAAAATGAGTTACATTTAATCCTGGGACCGAAGCACAGAAGTTGTGCAATGTTTACAGTGAATAAATTCTGCCCGTTACTCAAAGGCTCCAGCCCGTGTCCTGCCGAGAGCATCGTGCACTCCTGCAGCCCCGGGCTGCCTCTAACTCATTAAAAAATAAAAGCCATTTCCAGTACGGAAAGAAAACATGGAGTAAGAGGGGTAATTTGGGGAAGAGGGCGAGCTGGAGAGCTGGTCCTCTGTACGGCGGGCGAGCGCCCCAGCACAGGGGGATGCTGGATGCGGTTCTCACATTTTCTTGTTTCGCAGCAAAACGCTCCTGTGAGCCCTTGGGTGGGGAAAAAGGGGGAGAGGAAACGGGAGAAGGATGGGCAGAGCGAAGGGAGGGGGAGAGGGAAGGGGAGAGGAAAAGGGAGCGGGAGAGGGAAGGGAATTCCCTCCCCAGCGCCGCCCCGCTGCCCACCGCCCGCACGGAGCCCCTCCGGCGGCCCCCGAGACCCCCGGCCGCTCCCTGGGCGTGGGCGCGTCGGGGAAACAGCTTCGCCTCGTTAAAGATGCGTTAAATAATTAAATTTTTAAATCAAACCGACCGTCTCGGACTCGTCCCGGCGCCGGCGGGGTGCGGAGGCTCCGTGGCGAGGGCGGCCCGGGGGCAGCGCTGGNGGAGCCCCGGGCTCCCCGCAGCCCGGTCACTCAGCGTCCCCCCGAGCCTGCCCTCGGGGTTCCCTCAGAGCCTCTGGGGTCTGTCCCCCCATTCCGGGCCCTCCGGGTCCTCTCAGACACCTCCGCGTTCCAGAAAGCCCCCCAGAATAAAGGGGAAATCCCCCTTGCTGCGCCCCCAGCACCCCGTTCACGTCGCCCCAAGGCAGCCTCGTGCCCCAAAGGGAAACTGAGGCACGGCAGCGGGTGCGGGGATAACCCCTGCCTCGAGATTCATGGCAATACTTCTGGCCATACAAAGCCCGGCACAGCTCATCTGCGATGAGATAAACTCTCACCTCTAAAAACACCAAAAAAAAAAAAAAAAA